>CM074741.1:6226123-6711123 GCA_037367245.1 Phrynocephalus guinanensis
GATCCCTTTTATCTGGAGGAATTCAACTAGATAAGCAGCAGCACTTATCAAGTTGCCTCACTGCAGTATAACTGGAACTGGAATTCTGCACTTGTATAATGTTGATTCGCCAGAAAGACAAGCCTGAGGGGAGGGGTTTAAGGATAGGGGAAATCTTTTGCCATTTGAAGGAATGCGGAGGGTAGAGCACCAGCATCGTGACTTTTGAGTCTTCCTGTTGCAAACAACATAGTAGCAATGATTGAGGAGATCTGAGTAAAGATCAAGCATTTGGCCTTCATTCTACCAAGTCTTTTCTTTTCTTCTTTTTCTTTTGCATTCCTTTCCATAAATTCCAACTACTGTGGTCATCATCTCCCTCTCGGTCCTTTATCCACTTCCCTTTCAAGGAAAGCTGGGTCACGGACTTCCCTTCCAACAACAACAACAACAACAACAAAAATAATCCCAAAATAAGTAAATCACATTCAGTTTACATTATGAGAGTGAACTTTATCATCCAAACTGGTCCTCCAAGCCATTGGAAGCTAGAATGATCCATGGGCATTGCAAAATGCGGCTACTGTACATTGGCAGTCAGTGGTGTCAATAGAGAGAGTTCTTTGTGATGTGCTGAATCCATATCTGTCTTGCTTGTAACATCTAGCTTGCATTGTTTCACTCCAGTTTGTTAAGCAGTTTCCACTGAGGAGGGAAGAATTGGGTATCATCTCATGATAGAATCATAGAGATGAAAGCCATCTTGGAGGCAGCTTCACCCCACAGGATGCCTCCCCCCATAGTCCTTCCTTCCCCCAAACTTTCCTCTCTGGTTCCTAGGGCTGTCTGTCTTCCTCTTTTGCATCACAGCCCCTTCTGGCCCCCTCTGGATGTGACCTATGCCAGTGGTTCTCAACCTGTGGGTCTCCAGATGTTCCTGGACTGCAACTCCCAGAAATCCCTTCCAGCACGGTAAGTGATGGAGGCTTCTGAGAGTTGCAGTCCAGGAACATCTGGGGACCCACAGGTTGAGAACCACTGACCTACACCATGACACTCGGCCAACACACACCTACTTTGATCTAGATCCTTACTCACACCCTCCAGCTTGCCTGGAAGGCCACTGCCATTATCTCCAATCAGTGCATGTTGGTTAAGGGTGATGGGAGTTGTAGTCCATCACGGTTGACAGACGTTGGCTTGGGGAAAGTCGGTGGAGAGCTTTTGACAGTTTCTACTTGGCTACAAGACTGCGTAATGACAGATTGGGGGGGAGGGTAGGCATTTTGTCGAGCCTTGTTTATATAAACAGCTGCATTTCCCACACACTGAGATCAAAACTGAGTGGTTTCTTTCTAATGAGGTATCTTTAATGCCAATGGATGTTGCCTCATCCCTTTGGGGCCTCATTCACCACCAGGAATTCTAAACCCATTTAAAAACATATTAAGCACATGTCCTAATGCTTATTGCCCAAAGAATAATTCACACTAGGAACTGCACATTTCCTCCCCCTTGCTGGTCAATCTTTATAAGCCAAGAAATCATGGATCCTTGTATACAAACAACATGGTGCAAATAAAGAATAATTATGTCTACTTGTTTGGCACCAACCCATTTTGTTTGGCATGAGAGGCATATTTTCTTTTGGAGAAGAGAGAGTTTCAGGGCAAAGCCAGGAATACGAGAGACATATGTCAGGGACTACCACCTGGTGGGTCTACCATGTGATGGGCTCAGCTTGGTGTAAATGAAGCTGAGCCAGGAGGGGCGACGGACTCCCAAGGACTACGGGGATCCAAAATGGCAAGTGATTAGGGAAAATGTTTTTGTTATGAAACAAAACGAAACAAGGAGGGAGGGGGGCAGGGGGAAAGGGAGCAGCCTCTAGTTGGTGCCAGCGCTCTAGTTGGTTCAATGGGGGGTTCAAAGGCCTCGTTACAAACACCTCCCTGCAGATTTTGACAGCTGGATCCCAGCTGGGAGGCGGGCAGGTAGGAGGAAAGGAGCAGCTAAGCAGAGGTAAATTCCCTGCCTGGCTGCTCCCTTTCCCCCTGCCCCCTCCCTCCTTGCAAGGGGGTGTTTTGGACAGAGAGGCCTATGGGCAGTGGGGAATCATTTCGTTCTAGATGGGAAAATGGTGTTTCGTTTGTAACAAAACAATGCTTCCCTGTTTTGTTTCATTTTGTTTTGTTAGCTAATGAAAGGACAAAACAGCATTTCATTTTTCATTAGGTACCCATCCCTAGGCCTAACCAGTGCTGAATAGATGCGAACTAGTACATCACTGGATTTGGAGATTATGCTTCTTTTAGGTTGAACGAGGGCTGTATCTTTCTCTACTGCCACACTATCTGCCTAGATGCGCTAAGCCAGGGGTGTCTAAACTTTTTTTGTAAGGAGGGCCAGATTTGGTGAGGTGAAAATGTGTGGGGGGCGACCATTCAGCCTGAAGGGAGGAGAAAGGGCGTGGTCCGTGTGCATCTGCAACAGCCGCAAATGCTTCGGTTTCAAGTAGAGATGGGCACGACTTGAAAAATTTTTTTTTCGAGTTGTCGTTAGTCGGGCCGGTTCCGTTTCGGCTCGTTTCCGTTTTTCGCGAAAATTTGCAAAAATTAGTCGGTTCGTTTTTTCGTTTTTTCGTTGTCGTTAGTACTGGCTTGGGGAGGGGGTAGCGGGCTCCTGGAGGGAGCTGCAGGAGTCAGCCAGAGCCACAAGTGACGGACTGGCAGACTCTTTGCACCCGCTGTGTCTCACGTACTTGCATGTAGTGCAATGCAAGTAGATCTGGCTTAGGGTTAAGACGGGTTAGCGCAAGGGCTAGGGTTAGGCTAGTTATGGGTGAGGTTAGGGTGAGTATTGGGGTGCACCTCTGGGTGCCTCTCTGACCCACTTAGAAGGACAGTGTACTGGCGTATGGGTTAGGCTTAGGGTTCGGGTTTGGGCTACGATTAGTGGGCTGTTTATGCCCGATTGGCACATCCCAGAAGTCTCTGTGGTCAACCTGGCCAAGTGGCCATGTGATTGGTGGAAAAAATGCGAGCCCATCATTGCAAATGTGCAGGTGTAATAAAATAAAATAAAATAAAATAAAATAAAATAAAATCAACGGAGACTTTTTTTTGCAAGAAAAACCCACTGCTGCTACTGTAAATATTCAAGCATTTAAAATAGCTAATTTTCGTATGTTTCTGTGGTGCTTTGGTGGGGTTTTGGGCAACGATTTCAAAAAAAATATTGCGGTTGCCATTTTGGATCCCCCGCACTGCATGGCAAATGGATGCGCCCTCCCAGCCTGGTACCAGCAGCGCAGCAGTAGCAATAGCCAAGGAGAGGGGGGCGGGGAAACCCCCCCCCCAATAAAACACCCTTCTGGCCTGGTAGGTGCCCTCAGACAGTTTTCGCCTACTTTTAGGGCCGGGAATCGGTTTTTTTTAACTTTTAAAATTTTTTTTTCTGTGCCGCTTGGCATTGCGCGATGCAAGTAACGAGCACGACAAATCAGACCAAATTGTTCGTTCGTCGGTTCGAGCTCGAATTCTGGTGGAGTAATTCCCGTTTCCGTTTCCGTAGAGTAACGGATACGAGTAACGGAAACGGAAACGGGAATACCGCTAAGTCGTGCCCATCTCTAGTTTCAAGGTGCCCAAAGGCCCAACGGCTGTTGCACGGCCCGGGAATCAGCCACGCACACCCAAGATGCACCACTGCTCGCGTATGCTGCCCTCCCTCGCAAGGAGGTGGGGAAGACGCTGCAGCAATGGAGCCAGGATCAGGTAGGCAGGGCAGGTGGCTGAGGGGATGGACAGAGGCAGGGAGGACAGGCAAACCATAAAACTGCAAACTGATGTCTCTAACCAGCACAGGGAAGGGCCAGCCAGTGGGGATGAGGGACAGGCTGAGCCAGTAGGGGGAAGAGGCTGAGGGCCAGTCAAAATTTTAAATTGGGCTGCATTTGGTACCTGGGCTGGACTTTGACATGCCTGCCCTAAGCACATCTGATCTCACCTGATTTCGGAAGCTAAGCAGGTTCTGGCCTGGTTAGTACTTGGATGGGAGACCACCAGGGAATACCAGGTGCTGTAGGTGCCTGGAGTAGGAACTGGCAAAACCACTCCAGTATTCCTCCATCTCTTTCCTAGGTGAGTGCTTTATCTTTTGAAAGGCTTCTTAATTTGTTCTCATTAGGTGGTTTGTCCATTTTTACTTAGAGACAGATGAAGAGAGATTGCTTAGAGACATGATTTGTTTGGATTCATTTTAAGCTGAGCCTGCACCATCGTGTACGTTTGTGTCTCATATGTATTCGATCACATGGCCACCATCTGAAGCTTCCATATGCTCTCATAAACAATGGAACACAGAGCCACTGGAAGTAGATAAAGGTTGCCATTTTTAATATACAATTATACAGTTCATACTTCGTCATCAGATTTCGTCAAGTGAAGAATTGACTCCCTTCAGGATCTGCATGGCAAAGAGGTACCGCAATAGCTTCAAGCCAAGTAATCCATTATAATTGGTTTGCTGGTTGTCCTCTTTTCAGCCTGAGCCGACGGGCCAGCTTTAAGACACAAGCAGTGGCGTCCTATTCCAGCTGAGCACGGTCACTGCTTCTCTCCGCTTGCCAGTTAATGAGCGTCTAGACCAGGGGTCCTCAACCTAAGGCCCGGGGGCTGGATGCAGCCCCTCAGGGTCCTGAACCTGGCCCCCAGGACCAATTGCAGACCCCCCTCACCTACCCCCTGCTTTGCAAGCCAGCCAGCCTCCGCAGCTGATTCTGTTGCTGAGGCAGTTCAAAGCGATGGGCTATGTCACTTCCCCCACTCCCTCCAGCCACCGCCCAGATGATCGGCATGCTAGGTAGTGGGGCAGTTCAAAGTGGGAAGGCCATGGCAAGGTCTCCCATGCCTCCCACCCACCAGCCAGATGGTCAAGGCACCGGCTGCAGCCAAGCGGGCCAATTTAAAATGTCAGCTTTTTTTTTTTTTGGTCTGTGGTCCAGCCCCCAGTGGTGTCTGGGGGATATTGGACTGGCCCGCTGTTTGAAAACTTTGAGGACCCCTGGTCTAGACAGTCAAGTTGTCCCAGGGTAAACAGGGTCAGGAACTGGCAAACCACTCCAGTACTCCTGCCAAGAAAACTCCATGGACATGGGGTCACAAAGAGTTGGTCACAACTGTAATGACACACACACACACACACACACACACACACACACACACACACACACAGAGACACACACACACACACACACACAGACACACACACACACACATACACACACACACACACACACACACACACACACAGAGGGTCACTTCAAGTTGTGATCTCCCATTTAGAGTGATCCTTGCATTCACATGCAAGCGTTATGGCACTAAAACCTGAAATCAACCCTATTTAGCCCAGTCCTCCTACTCCATGTCCGTGCAACTCCTCTTGTCTCCCCATCTGTGGGAAACCAATGGATTTTTAAAAACATTCGGCAAGTGGCACAGCGCTGAGTTGGCTGCTACCTTAGTGATACAGCACTGAATTGGCTTGGAACACCGGCCACTGGGGGCAATTTCATATGCTGGAAAATGGACTCAAAACAGAGGAAGCCTGTAGTAAAAAAAGCAAAAAAGTATGGATAGCTATGGGAAAAAGTTGGTCTAGTTCATGACTGCCTGTATGTCGTGTAGCTATTGTGAAATAGATCAAAACTGGTCCAGATTTTGAGAGAAGTCACCATGTGACAGCTCCTTCCATTACCTAGTAAAGCAAAGCAAAGCAAAGTGTTCTGCTTATATACTGCCCCATACCACTACAAGTAGTCTCTGGGCGGTTTACAATTTTAATTACAGCTACACATTCCCCCCCCCAGCAAGCTGGGTACTCATTTTACCGACCTCGGAAGGATGGAAGGCTGAGTGAACCTTGAGCCTGCTACCAGGGATTGAACCCAGGTCGTGAGCACAGTTTTACATGCAGTACAGGCATTTAACCACTGCGCCACAAGGTTGTGTGCTATATAGGTTAGAGCAATGAACTGGGGTGAGACCCAGGTTCAAATTCCCGCTTGGACATGAAACCCACGGTTCGCCATCGGCCAGCCTGACTGGACCCACACGTTTGTTTCAAGGATAACAGGAAGAAGATTAATAGGGGAAAGACAAGAATCACTTTTAGTTTTGAGTGAGACCTGGCTGGCAATTAGGGTCGCCTCACTCCATCTTCCCCCAAGCTCTTAGAATTGAAACACTGAAGCAATAGTTGCTGCTTCAGAGAGCCCCGATTCAATCTGAGCACAAGCACAACTTGGCCCTTCTGTTATTCCCTTCAGATCAGCTTGGGAGTGGACAAAATACGCCTGGTTCACTTTGAACTCCAAATAATTTCAGAACAGATTGCATGCGCTTACAACTTATACCAGCGGGCATCATTTCCCTGTATCTAAAACCAGCATGTCACTGATGTACAGCTAGCATTACAAACTGGAAGTCATGGTGTTTGGTGGCAGGAGTTATGGCATCCCATTGGGAAAACCTGCTGGCGAAAATAACAATCTTGCATGCAACGTTTCAAATGGGAAGGCCTAACATAGTTTGCCACTAACCTATTAGCTAGCGTATATACTCCAATATAAGTCGACCAGAGTATAAGTCAAGGCCCCTAGTTTTGCCTTTGAAAAGTGGGAAAATTGATTGACTCGAGTATATCCGAAGTCAATATTTCCTTCCACTGCCTTCCTCAAGCAGCGGTTCCCCTTCCTTTCCTCCTCCTCCTTCTCCTCCTTCTCCTCCTCCTCCTTGTCTTCTGATTTGGGGGGGGAGAAGCAGCGGGTTTTTAAAACTACAGTGGTACCCAGACTTAAGAGCAGCTCGACTTAAGAGCAATTTGATTTAAGAGCGGAAAACTGTTGGCATTTTAACTGTTACAAATTTTAGATATGATCTGCTCGATTTACATTTTTTTTCATTTTTAAACTTATTTTTTCAATTTTTTAGATAGGTACCCCGACATAAGAGTAGTTCGACTTAAGAGCATGCATTCGGAACGGATTAAATTCGTAAGTCGATGTACCACTGTATTTTCCCCCCCCTCTCCCGAAGCAAGCACTGATGGTGGACTTCGACACTTGCTTCTGGAGAGAGAAAAAAGTTTTAAAGACCTGCCGCTTCTCCCCCTCCCAAATCGAGTGCATAGAGAGAGAGAGAGAAGCAGTGGGTTTGTAAAAAAAATTTTCTCTCTCTAGAAGCAAGCACCAATGTCCGCCATGGGTAAAATGTCCAGGTCATTAAAATGAGTACCCAGATTGCTGGGGGTGTGTGCAATGTGTAGCCTGCATGCTGTAATTAAAGACCGTAAACCGCCCAGAGACTACTTGAAGTGGTATGGGGCCATATATAAGCAGAACACTTTACTTAATAAAATCTGGTTGGAATCTTACTGGAGATTTAGCCCTGAGCTACTCACTGTAGGTGCACAAACTGCAGACCTGAGTTGCTTTAATTGACACATTGTGTCAATTAAAGAATGGGAGCTCCAGCTATTAACCAGTGGCTATACCCTGCTGAAGTTCACCCAATTGCATCTATGCTAGCATACAGCGGGTATAAAAAGTTTACACACCCCTGTTAAAATGTCAAGTGTCCGTGACGTAAATAAATGAGACAAAGATAAATCATTTCAGAACTTTTTCCACCTTGAAGGAGACCTATGGACAACTCGGTTGAACCATAAACTGAAATCTCTTAGGTGGAGGAAGGAAAAATAAAAAAAAATATGGTGGCATATGTGTGCACACCCTCTTATAACTGGGGATGTAGCTGTGCTCAGCAGTAAAAAATCACATTCAAACTCAGGTTAAGTAAGAGTCAGTACACACCTGCTATAATTTAAAGTGCCCCTGAGGAATCCCAAATAAAGATCAGTTGTGCTAGTAGGTCTTTCCTGACATTTTCTTAGTCACATCCTACAGTAGAACTGGTAAAACTACACCTTCAATATCACACTACTCTTGGAAGCCCTATTAAGGTTGTTACGAGTCAGTTTTCTGTTTCCCACTTGACGGAACAGAACAACAAAGCATAAATCCTCAGTAATTTCTTGGCCTATACACACATTTGGATGTCTATGTGTAATTTTTCATTCCCTCCCAAACCTATTTAAATATAATTAGAGAACATGTTTAAAGCAGCATTGAGAACCAAGCACTTCAAAAATTGCTCCCCCCCCCGGAGTACCAGCTCCTTGCTGTTTAAATAACAACAGATGATTTTCTGAAATGGAATTTAACTAACAAAGGTTGGCCTCTTGAAAAACAGCAACAAACAACTGAGGTTTCAGAGAACTGCCATTAAAAGGAGGCCTAAATTACCACTAAAAGGGGGACTTTTCCTGGAGGAAAAGTCCATCACAGGTTACAAACCATGATGGAGGTGTGTAATCTCCAGGCTTAAAACCGGGGTACTTCAAGGGCCAGATGCAGGGGAGTGGTATCAGGAGACAGAGATCTAGTCTCGTGCGCTCCAGGACACATTTGGTGGGGCCACTGTGAGATACAGGAAGCTGAACTTGATGGGCTTTTGGCCTGATCCAGCATGGCTGTTCTTATGTTCCATAATTAGATATAATTAGATATAATTAGATATAAAGGGGTGTGGTGGCTCAGCAGACTAAGGCTCCAAAAACTGTTGGCTGCAAAGTTGGCGGCTCGGTGGTTGGAATCCCGGGTGCCACGCAGGGGAGTGAGCTCCCGCTGATAACCCCAGCTCCTGCCAACCTAGCAGTTCGAAAGCATGTCAATGCAAGTAGATAAATAGGTACCGCCGTAAAAAAGCAGGAAGGTAAAACAGTGTTTCCTTGCAGCCATGCCAGCCGTATGGTCATGGACTTGCACAACATTGGCTCTTTTGGCTTGAATACGGAGATGAGCACCGCCCTTAGAGTTGGACACGACTAGCACGCATGTGCAGGGAAAAACTTTTTATAATTAGATACAATTCTAAGTCTCCTCCTCCTCCTCTTAACATGAACCAGGAGAAGTCTTGTCAAGAGGGGTTTTTGGACGTACTGGATGTGGGCCGAGGCTGATGGGAAGGGCGGAAAAGGGGTAGACGCAGCACAGAACCTGCGCTTTGGCTTCTGCAACTTGAACGTTTAGGGCAGGGGTGGGTGCACATCATGCAGTGCAGGATGTGGATCTATCTTGCAAGCCTGGTATGAGGCTCACAAGACACCTTCCTCTTTGTGTTTAAAATAATGGCCCAAAAAGCCTGCAGTGTGATCTCCTGAAGGATGATGATGATGATGATGATGATGATGAAGAAGAAGAAGAAGAAGAAGAAGAAGAAGAAGAAGAAGAAGAAGAAGAAGAAGAAGAAGAAGAAGAAGAAGAAGAACTGAAGGACTAGTCATGGCAGCTCAAGATCAAGCTTTAAGAACAAATGCCACAGAGGGGAAAATGGATGAATCATCGAAAGATAGTAAATGTTGATTGTGCAAAGAAAAGGATGAAACTGTAGATCACATCATCAGCTGTTGGCCAAAAATCACTCAGACTGATTATTTAGCCTGTGATAATAAAGCAGCAGCAATGCTCCACTGGAACATATGTAAAAAATTCCAACCTACCATCCAGCAAGAACTGGTGGGAACATCAGCCAGAAAAGTTGACCGAAAATGAAATTATCAAGGTGCTCTGGGATTTCAGAATCCAATGCGACAGACACCTTGTCCACAACACAACATCACAATAGTATACAAGCAGGAAAACAAAGTTCAAATCGTTGATGTGGCAATACCCGGAGATACAAGAGACAGCGGCAAAGGAAAAGATAACCAAATATCAGGATTTAGAAATAGAAATCGAAAGCAAGAACAATACCAAAAATAATAGGTGCCTTGGGTGTAATCCCAAAATACCTGGATCAGCATCTGAAAACCCTCAGCATTGACAAGATCAACATTGGTCAACTACAAATGGAAACATTTGTTCTACGAAGATATCTCCAGTCCTCCTAGGCTCTTGGAAAGAGCTCAATCATTGGAGAAGGCCAACTCCAGCTTAACACCTGGCAGCTGTGTTCTCCAGATGATGATGATGATGATGATAATAATAATAATAATAATAATAATAATAATAATAATAATAATAATAATAATAATAATAATAATAATAATAATAATAATAATAATAATAATAATAATAATAATAATAATAATGAAAATGAGCATGCAAAATTACTTTGGGACTTCCGGATACAGACAGACAGGGTTTTGGAGCATAATACCCCAGATATTGTGATTGTGGAGAAGAAAAACGTGTGGATCATTGATGTTGCTATACCAGGAGATGGTAGAGTCACTGAGAAACAACTTGAAAAAAATTACCCGATATCAGGATCTCAAAATTGAACTTCAGAGACTCTGGCATAAACCAGTACAGGTGGTCCCAGTGGTAATTGGCACATTGGGTGCGGTGCCCAAGGACCTAAGCAGGTATCTAGAAGAAACTGGAGTGGACAAAGTCACCATCAGTCAGATGCAGAAAGCCACCTTACTGGAATCTGCACGCATAATTTGCCGATACATCACTGAGTCGTAAATGCTTGGGAAGCATTCGACTAGTGATTGGTAATATAAAATCCAGCGTAGATAGCTGTGTGGTTAAATAATAATAATAATAATAATAATAATAATAATAATAATAATAATAATAATAATAATAATAATAATAATAATAATAATAATAATAATAATAATAATAATTTTTGCAGCCCAAGAACAAGCTATCAGAACAAATGCAGTTAAGGCTAGAATAGAAAAATCAGCTGAGTACCCCACATGTAGACTCTGCAAAGAGGCAGATGAAACTATCCACGACCACCATATATTTTGCTGTTGCAAGAAAATTGCTCAGACTGATTACAAACAGTGTCATAATATAGTGGCTCAAATGGTCCACTAGAATTTGTGTCAGAACTATCATCTGCCCGTAGCAAAGAACTGGTGGGATCATAAGCCTGAAAAAGTGATTGAAAATGAGCATGCAAAATTACTTTGGGACTTCCGGATACAGATAGACAGGGTTTTGGAGCACAATACCCTGGATATTCTGATTGTGGAGAAGAAAAAAGTGTGGATCATTGATGTTGCTATACCAGGTGATAGTAGAGTCACCGAGAAACATCTTCAAAAAATTACCCGATATCAGGATCTGAAAACTGAACTTCAGAGACTCTGGCATAAACCGGTACAGGTGGTCCCAGTGGTGCCTAAAGAGCTGAGCAGGTATTTAGAAGAAATTGGAGTTGACAAAGTCACCATCAGTCAGCTGCAGAAGACCACCTTACTGGGATCTGCTCGCATAATTCACCGATACATCACTGAGTCGTAAACGCTTGGGAAGCGTTCGACTAGTGATTTGTATTACAAAATCCAGCGTAGTTAGCTGTGTGGTTAATAATAATAATAATAATAATAATAATAATAATAATAATAATAATAATAATAATAATAATAATAATAATAATAATAATAAATTCCTGTTTCCTGTGTTCTTCTAGAGCATGATAATGTGTTCCAGAAAACTGGAAACTTTTAAAATGCAAAGCTTCTCATTCCATTGTTAGAAGGGGAGCATTAAAATGAAAGCAAAGCACAGGATCAGGATCAGGCCAGTACCAGGGCTTGATGGGGGAAAAAACCACATCAGCAAGCTTGCTGTGTGCGAGGGTAGGGCAAGGACTCATTGTGGCATTGTTTGCTAGTGTTGTTTACTGTCTGCCAGTCAAGCTCACGTGGCAAATCATTAGGAAGCCCTTCCAACCCATTATTTGAATCAATCATCCTGATTTCCACCAATCAAGATCCCGAGAATTCAGGAGTCGGCCTGACACTGTCGCTCTCAAAGCGGGTCACGTTGCCTAAAAGACATTTGATAACACACAGTGCTGGCAGGGTAGAGAGAATGAGAGTGATTAAGAAAGAAAGAGGGAAGAGGGAGGGAGGGAGGGAGGGAGGGAGAGAGATGAATCATTTGTCTCAAGTAAAATCTTTTATGATATTTCCAGTCAATTAAGCAAGAAGCCTGAAGTGAAGCCCTAACACCTAAGGCAGGCCTGCCCAAAGTCCAGCCGGGGGGGGGGCAAATCCGGCCTGTCAGGCCATTCTGAGTGGCCTGCGGCTGGCTGGCCCGCCCCTCCCTCCCCCTCTTTCGCCCCACCTTCTGCCACCGCCAAGGACCTTTGGGGTGGGCTGGCGGGTGAGCCGTCACCACTGCTGGGGAGCTTGGGGTGGTGGTGCAAGGTCGCACAGATCACCTTTTCCAAGGGGCGACCTGTGGCCATGGCTCCCTGTGCTTCCTTTGGTCCCCACCTTCCTTCTTTCCTCCCTCCCTTGGTCCCCACCTTCCTTCTTTCCTCCCTCCCTTGGTCCCCACCTTCCTTCTTTCCTCCCTCCCTTGGTCTCCGCCTTCCTTCCTGCGGGTGGGTTTGCAAGGGGTCAGTGGGTGGGGCTTGCAGTGGGGTGGCAGGGTCGGGGAGCAACCGGCCTCTGACACATTCTCAGACACCAAATCTGGCCTTCCTTACAAAAAGTTTGGGCACCCCTGACTTAAGGTGTTACTTGCAATACTGGGGATGCTCCATCTGACAGGTCCTTCCTTGTTACTTCCTGCTGAGAAAGTAGGTAGTAAGGACTCATCCACCCAAACAGAGGGTTGGGAGAGTGAGAGCAGGGAAAAGAAAATATTTATTTACTTAGGGTGTTGTTAGTCTGTGGAACTCCTTGCTGCAGGATGTGGTGAAGGCATCTGGCCTAGATGCCTTTAAAAGGGGATTGGACTGATTCCTGGAGGAAAAGTCAAGTGCAGGTGACAAGGCAGGATGGGGACAGGTGTTCTCTCCAGGCTTAAAAGGAAGGTCCCTCAAAGTGCCAGACGCAAGGGAGTGGCAGCAGGAGACAGTATTGGCATCTATTAGTCTCTTGAGTTCTCAGAGGCATCTGGTGGAGCCACCGTGAGATACAGGAAGCTGGACCAGATGGGCCCTTGGACTGATCGAGGAGAGCTCTTACTGTGTTCTCCAAAGGGCTGTGTGCTTAGTCCCTACCTGTATTCATTGTATACTTATGACTGTGTACCATCAGAGCCATCCACTGCAATCATTAAGTTTGCAGATGATACTACTATAGTGGGTCTTATTACAGGAGGAGATGAATCAGTATATAGGGGGGAGGTCCAAAAATTATCCTCATGGTGTCTAGAAAATAATTTGCACCTAAATATCAGCAAAACAAAGGAGATGGTGTTGGACTTCCAGAGGAAAAGAGAGGAACTTACTGGGTTCACCAAGCTGTCACTGAACAAAGTAAATCTTGACAGTTTGGCAGGAAGAATCATGTACCCAAATATAAGATGGGAGACAGCTTTCTTGGCAATAGTGCATGTGGAAAGGATCTAGTATCCTTGGTAGACCTAAGCGTAAGTCCATGGTGTGATGCAGCCAAAGCAAAGCAAAGCAAAATTAGGTTGCATGAGCAGAACTCTAATGTCCAGATTAAGGCAAATAATAATGGCACTTTATTTGGCCTTGATCAAATACCCACACTGGAATGCTTAACTTGGCACTATAGTTTAAGAATGATGTTGACCAGCTGAGACATATCTGGAGGAGGATAACTGAGCTGATTCAAGTTGTATGAAGGATGGTTGACGGAACTGAGTATGTTTCAACTGGAGAATAAATGATTGAGGGGGGATACAACAGCCATTTTTAAATTCCAAAAGAGCTGGATTAAGTTTGTTTTGTGTAGTTCCAGAGTGTAGGACCTGAATTAGTGGATTCAACTTTGAGAAAACATGAGGAAAAACTAGTGTCTAGATCAAGGGAAGTGATAGTACCACTGTTCAGCTCTGTTCAGACCCCACCTGGAGTACTGCGTCCAGTTCTGTTCACCTCAATTTTAAAAGGATGTTGACAACCTGGAACGGGTACAGAGGAGGGCGACCAGGATAGTTGAAGGTCTGGAGGAAATGTCTTATGAGGAATGGCTTAGGGAACTGGGGAATGTTTGGCCTTTCAAAAAGAAGGTTAAGAGGGGATATGATAGCTATGTTTAAATATTTGAAAGGATGTCACATTGAAGAAGGCACTGGTTTGTTTTCCATGGCTTCGGTGACTAGGACTCAGGGCAATGGTTTCAAACTAAAGGAAAAGAGATTCCATTTGAACATTAGGAAGAACATCCTGACAGTTAGAGCTGTTTGGCACTGGAATATGCTGCCACGGAGGGTGGTGGAGTCTCCTTCTTTGGAGGTTTTAAAGCAGAGGCTGGATGGCCATCTGTCGGAAATATTGTGATGGGGTTCCTGCATGGCAGGGGGTTGGACTAGATGGCCCTTGAGGTCTCTTCCAATTCTATGAGTCCGATTAACTAACTGTTGCATTTTAATGGGAGCTTTCCTGGACAAATTCCCTTCCTCAGGTGTAAGAAGTTGAATAGACATTTGTCAGGGATGCTTTATAGGGATGTGAATTCCTTGCTTTGAAAGGGGGTTTGACTTGGTGGCACTCAGAGAGTCTTTTCCAGCTTCAAAATTATTTGATTCCACAATTCTGGCATCTGAGAACCACAATGGGGTGTTCATGCACACATGCTTCTTGATCCGGCTCGGTTCCGGGAAGCGTTCGGGGAGCTTTCTGGTGGTCTGGCTGACGATTCGGCCGAGGCCTTGGCCAACCAATGGTTTGAGTCAGCTGCCGACGCCGTCGACCGAATCGCCCCCAAGCGTCTCCTCCGTGGCAGAGCTCGTACTTCGCCGTGGTTCACGGCGGAGTTACGAGCGATGAAGCGGGAACGGAGGAGACTGGAGAGCATCTGGAGACAGAGCCGGACGGCAAATAACAAGACTGCCGTCGCGATCCAGACTAGGCGCTACTCGCGAGCGATCAGGGAGGCTAGAAGATCCTTTTACTCCCTGAGAATTGGTGAGGCCTCGAACCGTCAGGCAGAACTCTTCCGGGTGGTTCGGGACCTCACCAATCCTAGTCTGGCTAGGCCTCCTCCTACTGATTTCAGTAGTGAGAATTTCGCAGTCTTTTTTAGATCCAAAATAGAGGCCATCCGTGCCGACTTTGATTCCAGTAACACTAGCCCTCCCTCGCCATCCCCAGCTCCCTCACCCCCCCGCTCTTCTCAACTGGTTGAGTTTGGGCCTGTTTCTCCTTTGGACGCCTCCAGGGCCATCGCCCATTGCCGTCCCGCGACCACCCCCTTCGACCCTTGCCCATCCTGGCTCATTAAATCTGCCGGAGGGAGCATGCCCGAGTGGGCCGCTACCATCGCCACCACCTCCTTCAGCGAGGGGGTTTTTCCCTCCCGTCTGAAGGAGACGGTGATTAAGCCCATCCTGAAAAAACCGGGATTGGCGTCGGACCAATTGTCCAACTACCGACCGATTGCCAATGTTCCCTTCATGGGCAAGGTTATTGAGAGGGTGGCCGCGGTGCGGATTCAATCATTCTTGGAGGAACAGCGGTGCCTTGATCCTTGCCAGTCTGGCTTCAGGCCTGGCCGGGGTACCGAGACAGCTCTGGTCGCGCTGCAAGATGACCTCATCCGGGCGGCCGACAGGGGTTGCTCTACCCTGTTGGTTCTCCTGGATCTGTCAGCGGCCTTCGATACCGTCGACCACGGTATCCTACTGGACCGGCTCCTGGAGGTAGGGATCGGGGGCACTGTTCTCAGTTGGCTCCGGTCCTTCCTTCAGGGTCGGCCCCAGTATGTGCAGCATGGAGGAGAGTTGTCGGCCCCGTGGACACTCCCTTGCGGGGTTCCGCAGGGCTCGTCTCTCTCCCCCATGCTGTTTAACATCTATGTAAGGCCGCTGGCGGGGGTCATCAGGAGATTTGGGCTGCGATGTCATCAGTACGCTGATGACACGCAGCTCTATCTCTGTTTTTCCACCTCTGCAGTGGAAGCTGTCCGGTCCCTCGACCAGTGCCTGGAGGCGGTCATGGCTTGGACCAAGGCCAACAGGCTCAAACTCAACCCTGAGAAGACCGAGGTGATGTTCTTCGGGAGCTCCCCGTCTGGTTATGGGGGCCCCCTCCCCAGTTTGGAGGGTGTTTCCCTCCAGCTGGCGGAGAGGGTTCGGAATCTGGGCGTGATCCTGGACCCGGCCTTGTCCCTGGACGCTCAGGTGGCGGCCGTGGCCAGGACCGCATTTTTTCATCTTCGCCAGATCGCCCAGATTCGCCCCTATCTAGACGGGGACTCCCTGAGAACAGTGGTCCAGGCGCTGGTGATCTCGAGACTGGACTACTGTAATGCTCTCTACATGGGGTTGCCCTTGACTCTCCTCCGGCGATTGCAGCGGGTGCAAAATGCAGCGGCCAGACTGGTGGTGGGTGCGCGTCGCTATGACCGCATCACCCCGGTTCTGGCTCGGCTGCATTGGCTACCCGTTGCCTCCCGGATCAGATTCAAGGTCTTGGTTTTAGCTTATAAAGCCCTCCATGGCCTGGGCCCAGAGTACCTGGCAGAGCGGATCGCCCAGCGGTCAACATCGGCCCGACCGGTTCGGCAGTCGCGGGTGCACTCGCTTCAGGTTCCATCTCTCCGAGAAGCCAGGCGGTCCCGTACCCGGAACCGGGCTTTCTCGGTGGCTGCCCCAACTATATGGAACAGCCTCCCTAGCGAAGTGCGCTCTGCAGAGTCCCTGCTGGCCTTTCGTAAAGCGGTGAAGACCATCCTATTCCGCGAGGCCTTTGGTGACCTAGCTTAGCTTCCTTATTTTTCCTCTTTTTTCCCCCATCCGCCATCGATAATTGATAATTAGGTCATATTTGACATAGCAGCAGTGAGGTTTGAATTAAAGGGTGCGCCCCTGCTGCAGTTTTCTTAATATGCTTTTATTAATTCATGTTGATTCCTTGACTATGTCCCCTATTAAGATTTATTGTACCCAATTGTTTGTATCTCCTGATTTGTTTTGTTATGTTCGCCGCCCAGAGTTCCCGTTGGGAAGATGGGCGGGATATAAATTCAATAATAAATAAAATAAATAAATAAATAAATAACACCCCCCCTCCAAAATCCGATTTGCCCCAAGCTCTGCTTATTTCATGAATGTTATTTTCTGGAAGGGAGTTCATTTGTTGTTAAACAATTGTATTTCACTCTACTGTGAAAGACTCGAAGATCTACTGATAAACACAGATTTATTTTCTCATCCTTCCAGAAAGAAATGATGCATTAAACAGTATATAGACTTATCAGGATTAAGATGCCTTTTCTCTGTAACTAATGTGCTGTGCCTACCGCAGATCACAGACTGCAGAATTAAATGCCTCTGTTTTCAGTTCCCCGTGATAGATGTCTTTTTTCTTAAAAAATAAAAACACAACCCATGTGATCTCCTCCAGCGAGGGTACTTTGACCATTTTTAAGCGTTAAAATTTAATTGGAAATACCAAAGAAAGAGGTGCAAAGGGCAAGACAGAGAAAGGAGAATCAAGAGAAAAGAACAGAGTGCCTTTGGTTTTCTTTAAAACTGCTCCCTATCAGCAGGGACGTCCTCTCAGATGTAAAACTTTCATGTAGTGAGAGGATCCAAGACTGTCAGGAAGCGATTTCATCAGAGAATCAGACACCATCACGTCTATACTCCTAGCAGGGTCCCCCCATCCCCTGGGGTGGGCTGGGGGAGGTTGAAGTGGAACTATCCGCTTACAGGGGACAAGAGCCTTCTAGCATTTCTGGCTGATGAGGAGAGACGGATCCTACCACTAGCCCTTCGTTCATTGAAATGATTTACACCTTGGCGTGACATCTCTGGGATTCCAGGAGGAAGATATAGATATGTGTGTTTTGTATTTCCTTGCCGAAACAAAGCAGTGACGGAGGAACCCGAGAGGTGGAGGAGAACAGCAGGAATGCACTTTACACTTCAAAAACCCTGTGGCGAGAGACCAAACGCCGAGACGGTACTGCCAAGCCACACTGGAGTGATTCAGCATTGCCTTTGTGGCTTGAAGCACAGCCTATTTTACACTTCAAATTCGGCAATGGCTGTATTTCGATTCAGTGCCAGTGTCCATAAGAACATAAGAACATAAGAAGAGCCATGCTGGATCAGGCCAAAGGCCCATCTAGTCCAGCTTCCTGTATCTCACAGCGGCTCCACCAGAGGTCCATGCCAGGGCCTCCTTCTGCTGCAGTTTGATCTGGGCCTGAGCCCCTCGTCCTTTGATCCTGTCCCCTACCAATCTTCAACTCTTCTTTTACAGTTCATTGTAAAGCCAGTAGATTGTTTAAATTGTTGTGTGGTGTAAAGGAAATCCCCCCCAAAGTCCTCCATAACATGCCAACACACGCACATATATTCCAAGGAAACATAGTTTAACCTGCTGTATTTTGTTGGAATTGTTTGTATTTCATATAGATGTTTTTCTTTTTCTTTCCTCCTTGTAGAAATGATCTAGCACTAAGCTAGATCTATGTAGCGATGAGGTGATCTAGCGCTAAACTAGGTATTCTTCTAAAATTAAAAAAAAATTATTCAGGGAGAAAGACTGTGGGAGTGGATGTTCCCACTGTCCAAGACAATATGTCTAACTTAGTATGTCACCAGAATACCACCCAATGTCCTTTTAGGGAATGAAACAACTGATCACATGCGGAAAAGTCTGTTTGAATTGTTCCAGCTTGGGGGGGGGAATAGAAGCCCCCAGAAGCACAGAAAAAATCTTCTTCTGTTTGGTAGCAAAAGAGACTGCACTGATTCGAATTGGCCTTTGTGTTGTGTGATCAATAATATAAAAAAGTGAATTCATATGTTTTGCACACTTAGCAAATCCCTCAGTATTTGACCCTGTAGTTGCAGCCCAAGGGATCCCCTTTATGGAAGGGAAGAAGACTCTGCACATGCTCTGGTACTTTACCTTTAAGTCCTTATTTTCCCCACAACAAAGTCTTCTGCACATGCACAGAAACACTCACCTCTAAGGGCCGGATTTTATAAAAGCCGGAATCTGAAACTCTTCTGCCCTTCTGAGTTGCATCAGGCTTTTTTGTGGGCAGGCTTCCGGTGAAAAGTCATGACAGCTTATAAACACTTTTGGAAGACATTTAGAAAAACAAGCTTTGTGTTTGCATATCAGTCACACTATGACGAAAGGACAGCAATGTCCTTGGAAGACAAATGCAGAAAATGTAGTGTCTCATCTAAAAACTCATCACCTGGGTAGGCTCTTCAGCATCCTTTTCTTTCATTGATATTGTTGTCAGATAGTGTCTTCATTTTTAAAGCCTCTGAGGGGAACTTCAATGTTTTTATAGCATCTATCAAGGAGAATAGAGAAGGTCTACTCTTTTCTTACTTGTTTTTTTGTTGCATAGGATGTTTCTTCTCAAGCTGCTCGTCTGCACTGGTATTGAGGGGCAAAACAGAATTACTCAAGGTTAGAGATGGGCACGACTCAAAAAAATGGTGTTTCGTTTGTCGTTTGGTTGTTTAGGGGTCCGTTTCAATTCATTTTCGTTTTCGTGACGCTTTTTGCAAAAAATTTCATTTTCGTTTTGTTAGGTAATGAAACGAAAAAATGAAAACAAAAACAAAAAAATTGCTGTTTCGTTAGCATTCTTTTTAGTTCAATGCATCTGCTGCAACGAAAATGAAAAACACGGCAAATTTGGTCGTTTCGTTTTCGTTTTCGTTTTGTTTTTTTAAAAAAGTTCATTTTGTTTTCGTTGCGTAACGAAACAAAAAAATGAAAACGAAAATGAAAAATCGCTCGTTTCGTGCCCATCTCTACTCAGGGTTATCAAGGAAACAATAGAGTATTAAACAAACATATGGGCAATTGGAAAAAAATAATGGGGATACTTATCATTCAAGTCATCATATGATGTGTATAAAGTGGCTTTCCTCAATCTGGCATCCTCAAAATTTGTCCAGCTACCTCTCTTGTCAGGCCTTGCTGTCTTACTCATCAGCCTGGAATAACGGAAGTTGTAGTCACAGTGTTCTCTGACCGAGCCTTGCTGCTGGAAGATCAGGTGACTGCTGTCACCAAGAATGCTTTTGTCCAGTTTTTACTAATGTGCACTCGGTCTCTAAAAGGTTCGCCATCACTGTCTTAGGGAAAGCATATTTTGGCCACATGGATCCATGCTTGAACGTCCTTCCAGTTAGACTACTGCAATGCACTCTGTGTGGGTTGGCCCCTGGAAAAGATTGCAAAGCTACAGCATGGGACAACCTGTCTGCTGTCCAGTGTGCACTTCCTTCCTTCCTTCCTTCCTTCCTTCCTTCCTTCCTTCCTTCCTTCCTTCCTTCCTTCCTTCCTTCCTTCCTTTTCTGGTAAAACTAGACTTTTTGATTTTGCTAGGTTGTCACCACCCAGAGCTTGGAAAGATTTCTTTTCTGTATGACTGTAAGGAAGAAGAACAAGGTCTCTGTTGGTGGGCCTTCACATCTCTCCATTATGACACAGGACTTCAACATTCACCAGGTGACTAGGGGGAGACTCTGATGAGTCACACTCACAACAAAATAAAGAAGATTAAATAAACTGGACAGCAGAGAAATAGGGAGGGAAGATATGAGCCTCACCATGCAGTGGCTCAACTGTAATACTTCAGCCAAACTCTGCTCATGACCTGGTGGTCAATCCCAGGTAGATGACTCAAGGTTCACTCAGCCTTCTGTTCTTCCAAGGTCGGCAAATTGGGTTCAGGGGGTGATGTGCAGCCTACATAATAAACTTGTAAACAAACCAGAGAGTCCTTTAAGCACTTTAAGAGGAGAAGGAGGAGGAAGAAGTAGACAGGTGGAAGGATGTGGTAGAGGATGCTATGGCCCAGTTAATAGAGTTAAGAGACATAGGGCGCTTTTACACGACCTCTAAAATCCACTGGCAACTTAAATTCGGACCAGAGATCACGGACGTTTGTTCTGCTTCCTGTGTTCCCACCCTTCCGCACTCCATTGCTCCTGTCTGGGTGAGGGGAGGGAGAAAAAAAGGGAGAAAAGAATGCAGGCTCACCTCCGTCTGCCATGGAGCAGCCCCGTAGCGATTCCTGTCTGTTAAAGGGGCGGTGGGGTCAGCAAAAACAAACAGAAGGCAGGAGAGCCCACATCCACAGCTTTACAATCCGCACCGGATTTTTTTTTTTACCTCCAGAGACCAGGTACTTGTAAAATGCGCTGGGGCGCGCTTATGTGGGCATGGTCGTACTTAATTTTTTTTAGAGTCTGCAGCTGGTGGGAAAACAATTTTAAGCTCCGCATCTGGGAGCCCTATGCCTCAGATTTTAGGGGTTGTGTAAAAGCAGCTATAGATGATAACGCACTGAGAGAAGAGTGGGAAGTTGCAGCCATGGAAGATTCTCAGTCATCCACGTGAGGTTATCTGAAAGTTGAGTCATGGAAACTGGGCTTCTTGTGAGATTGAAACATTTCACTACTCATTCAAGTAGCTTTGTCAGTCTAATGAAGCCCTCCAATTTATAGTTCACCTTGGTTTCATGCCACAGTGGCTTGAATAGGCTTGTTAGGTGGACAATGGCTTGAATATCGTGCTGCCTTTTAATAAATCCCCAGACAAATCAGAAGCACTTCACATCTCCACCCGGAAGGCCATGCCTAATTACTCATCCTTAGGGGGTGTTGGGAAGGATTGCATAGGTAGGACTTTCTCACACTCTAGGCCATTGTACATCTAACAAGCCTATTCAGACTATTGTTCACCTAAGTAGCCTATTCAGGCCACTGTCCACCCAACGAGCTGTTCAGACCAGGATGATATGAAACCAAGGTGATCTATAAATTGGAGGCCTCACAGTAACTTTTCTTCGACTGACGAAGCTACTTGGATGAGTAATGAGACATTTCGACCTCACATGAAAAAAAGTCCAGTTGCCAAGACTCAACTTCCAGTCAAGGAGGACTCCTGAGCTGTGGAATTGTTGACCTTCTGGATCCCTTAGGTGGAGCTGGAGAGGATTCATATAATACCCCACCTCCTTCTTATGAGGGAGAGCAGTAGAGTTTGGAGAGTAGATGCCGAAGGGCCCAGGCAAAATACAGGAAAATCCCTCATAAGGAATGAGAGGAGCTAGCCCCGTATTTCCTGTGAGGTTGTATCACCTGCCCCTGCGTCACATATATCAAACCGTGCCTCCCATATATGAAACCGTGATGATACCTTGAGGGAATTTGGGCAAACAGAGGCCAAAAGCAGCGTTTCCAAGCTCCGGATCACCTTCCTTGTAAGGATTTAGGATGAGTAATTGGGAGTTGGGACTATATTGTTCTCTGACTTTTGGTGTTGAAAAATGGTTTTGAAGCTGGATTTTTAAATTACATTTTGATTACATTGCTCAGTAAAGGGGACAGACTCCTGCCTTCCAAGGAGTTTGAGGAAGCTTCCAGGCAGAGGGCTCCTAAATGCCCCCCCCCCCACAAAAAGACATGAACTTCACAGATTTTCTGTGGTGCAAAAAAAGATGGAAGAGACAGGAGGCCCTCGTTGTACAGTAGGACCCCTGTATCCACGGATTCATTATCCACTGATTCAGCTATCCACAGTTGGCAGAGGAAAAAATAAATAAATAATTCAGCCACCACAAAGCAAGCTACTGTCACAAAGAGCAGCCGTAAAGCAAGCTACTGTCACAAAGAGCAGCCGTAAAGCAAGCTACTGTCATAAAACAGCAGCCGTAAAGCAAGCTACTGTTGCAAAACAGCAGCTGTAAAGCAAGTTGCTATCACAAAACAGTAGTTTTGGGGACATTTTGGTGTTCTCTCTTATCCATGGTTTTCATTATCCACGGGAATGCTTGGAACCAATCCCCAGCAGATACTGCGGTCCTACTGTACTAGAAAAGTGCCTCCAACCATAGAAAAAGTCTGCAAGGCATGCCATTTATGTATTTATCCTATGTCCTTGTATAGCACCTTTCCCCCCAGCTGGGCTCCTAAAGCAATGGCTAACAGGTTAAGCTGAGAATGGATTCTGTAGCCCTGCTCTGATCGATTTGCCACACTGCACTCTCTGGCTGGTCGAACCAATACCTACCAATAGAGATGGGCACGACTCATCGAAATTTTCATTTTCGTTTTCATTTTTTCGTTTCGTTTCGCAACGAAAATGAAAACGAATTTTTTTTCAGAAGCAAAACGACAACGGAAACGAAACGAAAAATTTTGCCGTGTTTTTCGTTTTCGTTACGGCAGACATTGCATTGAAAAGAATGCTAACGAAACGAAAAATTTTCATTTTTTTGTTTTTTCGTTTCGTTTCGTATGAAAACGAAAACGAAAAATGTGCAACCCCCCCGAAAAATGAAAACAAACCGAAACGGACCCCTAAACGAAAAACGAAAAACGAAAAATTATTTTTTTGAGTCGTGCCCATCTCTACCTACCAATTGCAATGGTTGGCTTTCTTTACCTAAGCAACAGGCTGCCAGAGGCAGGGACAAATAAGACAGACTTGGCTGAAACTGGCTTCCTAGCTTCCGCGATCATTTGTTTTAATCTTGCGTGATGCTGTCTAGACACTCTTGGCATTATCCGGCTCGCTCCCAGGGTGTATTTGGTTTGGGTCACGCCAGTTAAAACAGAGGCGATTACCTTATTATCCAAACAGTCCTTAATTGTGAAAATCCAGCTGGAATGGCGAGCTGGAAAATATTGACTCGGATATTTTCCTCTGTTTTCGAAAGGGATTAAAGGATCAGATGTACTTGACCAATCAGTCCCTTTCGTATAAGTGACTGAGCACCAAAATGGCATCCAGCCTTAGCCACAAACTCCCTGGATGGCTCCAAACAAGCCACTCTCTGTCAGCAAGGTAGGAGTAAATTGCAAAGTTTAGATGCATATGATCAGAGTTTGAAAACCTTACCTTTTAAAGACTAAGAATCCCTGAATTCTCAAGCAAAGATTGTTAGTAAAATATCTTTTCTAACCACTGCTCATCCCTCATCACCTGGGATAGTCCAAAAATACAAGTACAGCGGTACCTTGTATAAAGGAATTAATTCGTTCCAAATGAAATCATGTTAAGCAAATTTTCCTTTATAAAAATTCCCCATAGGAATGCATTGAAAACAGAGTAATTCTATTTTTATGTCTTATGGATTTGCCTCATAGGCGATTATGTTAAGCAAATTTCCCCTATCTCCGGAATTTTTTATGTTGTACAGATTTTATATTATACAAACTGTTTGTAATACAAGGCTCCACTGTACTTCTTTTGATTGGTATGACCGTTCATTTCATTTGCAGTTTTTACCTCTATTGGGAGCAGGATTTTGGGCAAACTGATAGGTTTTAATGTGTAATGCTTGGTCAACAGGAAATGAAGCCAGAGGCTTGAATTTACAAGAGCTGAACAGGGCTGTTGAAACATAGAATAACAGAATCATAGAGTTGGAAGAGACCTCAAGGGCCATCTACTCCAACCCCCTGCCATGCATAATAAGAATAAGATATTTTTGTAGATCTCTCATGTGTAGGGTCTCCATACGTTGGAAGGCACGCAATAACAACAGGACAATGGTATGATATGTCAAGGTTAAAACCATGGCCATGGGGGTGGGTCACTGCAATTTCAGAGAAAAGGGGCCTTGTGACGTCACAGGGTGTGTGGCTTCTCAGGGTTCACCACAGCAGAATGGGCAATGATGAAGTAGAAAGCAAGCTGAACCTAAACACAGATGGATTTGTGATGACTCTGTGAGCCATGAACTCAGAACACAGTAATCCCCCATTTATCGTGGGGGTTAGGGACCTGACCTAACCCGCGATAAAGGAAAGTCCGCAATATGTGGATACTGGGTTGGGTTGGGACTGGAGGGGCCTGCTTGGGGCCTCCTACACTTCCCTGAGGTCTGGTGCTGCCCCGAGCAAGCCTCCGACAGGCTTCCCGGGCCTGTTGGAGGTTCCAGAAGTGGTTTCAGAAGATCCAGAAGTCACGTCCGGTTTTTCGGAAATGACTTCTGATTGGCTGGAAACCACTTCTGGGGCCTTCCATCAGAAGCCCATTCAGGGCAGCGCCAGGTCTGGGGTAAGTACAGGAGGCCTCAAACAGGCCCACACAGGGGGTCATGCCTTCATATACTGCGGTCCTGCGATATACCCGGACTGCGATATACCTCTACCTACAACTGTAGGTAGAGAAGGGCATTTTGCCTTTTGAAATCCCTTCCATGCATGCATGTACACATATGCATAAACAAACAAACAAACAAACAAACAAACACTTCTCTCCCTCCTGAAATGCTCTGAGATTTGTCTTTCCTCCTTGAAATACCTGCACTGTAATTTCCTGGGACTTTACCAAGTGCCTTGAGACCTGGCAGCTTTAATTAAGTGACTCACTCAAGACCAACAGAGATAATGCAGAACTGGCAGGCATACCCCAAGGAGAAAATAGAACAAAAAAGAGACTCGGTGTAAGATGCCTTCCCTGCAAAAGCTTCCATCAATGTCTTTTGGCCCACTGGATTAAAAGGTAAAGTTGATCAATGAGTAATATTTCAAAGCCCTGGGGGGGGGGGACGGACTATGTTGAGTCTGCATCATTCTTCTGTTACTTGCTCTGTTATTTAAAATATAACAGTTTTAAAATATATACAGTGGTACCTTGTATAAAGGAATTAATTCGTTCCCAATGAAATTATGTTAAGCAAATTTTCCTTTATACAAATTCCCATAGGAATGCATTGAAAACAGAGTAATCCCATTTTTATGTTGTGCGGATTTTCCCCATAGATGATTATGTTAAGCAAATTTCCCCTATCTCCGGAATTTTTTATGTTCTACAGATTTTATTTTATACAAGCTGTTTGTTATACAAGGATCCACTGTATTCCTAGTTTATACTTTAGGCTATGGATGGGAAGCAATTTTAAATCCTACCTGCTGCCAAAGGCTGATCCTGCCTTAGATACGGCCAAAAGAGGCCATTTAAAAAGAAAATGGGAACCACAGGAGCAGGCATTTCTGGTTTTGATTTTTCTGTTTTGGGGGAGACGGAGACCTTAAAAGACTCCCCTGCTGCAGCCCTTAAAGTGCTGAAGGACTTAACAATCGCAAAATGGGTTTTTAAAATATACTCTGGGCTTCTCAGGTGCTTTTGGAGAATGCAAAAAAAAAAAAAAGGGGGGGGCGTTGGTGTGTCGCGTTCGGTCTTGGCCCCACATTTATATCATAATCTTAGAGCTGCAGAACTTGGAAGGGACACAATAGACCAGGGGTGTCCAAACTTTGGCCCTCCAGATGTTTTGGACCACAACTCCCACAACCCTTTGTCATTGGCCATCTAGACTTGGGATTCTGGAAGTTCTGGTCCAAAACATCTGGAGGGCCAAAGCTTGGACACCCCTGCAATAGACCATCAGGTCCAGCACCTGATAGGGAGGCATAGTGGGAAATTGAGCTCCCCCCCTCTGAGATCACAGCCGGAGGCCTAAACCATTGAGCTATCCAGCAGTTGACCCCCCCCCCCATCTTTCCTTTAGTCTTCCAGGAAGACCCTTGAGTGGACAATAGGGCAGCGTGCAGTGTTGCTGTTATATCCTGGCAAGACACCTCCAACTTGTGTTGACCCCATGAATGAGTGACCTCCAAAATATCCTATCCTCAGCAGTCTGGTTCCACTCTTGCAACCTTAACCCTGAGGAATCATGGGAGACCCTCCATCTCCTAGTTCAGTGGTGGCGAACCTTTGGCAATCCAGATGTATCGGACTACAACTCCCAGAATTCCAAGCCTGTATTGTCAATGACAAATGACTGTGGGAGTTGTGGTCCAAAACATCTGGAGTGCCATCGGTTCGCCACCACTGTCCTAGTTGGTCTTCTTCATTTCTTGCTGCCTTGAACTTTCCACAGCATGATTGTCTTTTTTTTCCAGAACATCCTGCCATCTCATGATGGGCCCAAAGTAGGACACCCTCCGTTTCAACATTTTTTTGCCTCCAGAGATAATTCAGGGTTGGTTTGATTGCAGACCCACTTATTTGTTTTTCAGGCAGTCCAGGTTACGTGCAAAGCTCTCGTCCAGCATCACATTTCAAATGAATCAATTTTGGTACATATAATTAAAACCTTTTGTGGCATTCAGAGACTTTCTTTCTTTCTTTCTTTCTTTCTTTCTTTCTTTCTTTCTTTCTTTCTTTCTTTCTTTCTTTCTTTCTTTCTTTCTTTCTTTCTTTCTTTCTTTCTTCTGTTCTACTCAAGACCAAACTACAGTGTATATTCCATCTCAAAGAGTGCAGAAAAGCTGGTTTGTGTATATATGTGTGTAATGACTTCACAGCACTTTCACCCTGTAATGTCCTAACTTCAGAACATTCTGATACCTACCTGCCATCACTCTATCCTACATTACTCAGGGATTCCTAGTTCTGGTCTTGTATAGTTCTCTAGTGCTGTTTCCTGAACTACAGAAGAGAACCCTTGGAGTCTTTCACCAAACTGCAAATTGCAGGTAGAAGACTGGCAAATTTGGTAGCACTTTAAGTCCCATGCCCTCCTTGGTAGGAGTGTTCATGTTGAGAAAGATTTTAAAGTGAGGATTCAATTAACAAATGGAAGAAATGTGTTTCCATCACCCAAGATCTGTACCTGTGCATTTGTTGACTGTTCTGAGAAAATATTTTTCTGATGTTTGTGAGGTGTTTTTTCCCTCCCTTCTCAACCCAGATAAAAACCCACTTCACATAATGTCCTCTATTTTCCACCATCATCATGTGTGGCAGCCCCCCCCCCACTTTTCTCCCATAAGGCTCTTGAATGTCACCAGCCTGGTGCATTGTGGGTAGAGGAAAACTCTTCTGTTCTCTCTGGGCCTTTTCACACGACCCCTAAGATCCGCTGGCCACTTAAATTCGGACCAGAGATCTTAGGGATTTGTCGCTGTTCCTGCGTTCCCACCCCCTCCGCACTCCTGGCTGCTGGCTGCGTGAGGGGAGGGAGAAAAAAAGGAAGAAAAGAATGCCGCTCACCTCCGTTCTGCCCTGCCGTCCCGGCACTGCATTCATATCTCTTAAAGGGGCGGGGGGGCAAAAAAAGAACAAACAGAAGCAAGGAGAGCCGGGCAGTCACTACGTTATATCCGCAACAGGAATTTTCACCTCCAGAGAGCAGGTATCTGAAAAGTGCGCTGGGACGCGCTTAGGTGGGCGTGGTCGCACTTAATTATCTGTAAACTCCGGAGCTGGTGGGGAAGCAATTTTAAGCTCCGGAGCTGGGAACCATTTGCGGTGGAGTTTAGGGGTCGTGTACAAAGCCCCCCATCTGTGTGTGTGTGTGTAACCAGAAGCAAGCAAACGAAAATGTATGAAATAAAGGAATAAAACCAGGAATAGTGAACTATTATGCGTAAACCACAGCAAAGGAGTAATTGACTCATATCACAATTAGTAGTTTAAGAAACAACCACCTATCATGCGATTCCTACTAGTAATGATAAACCAACATGCCAGGGAAGCTTGGTGAAATGGTTGGCCCAGTTTCTCTGCCCAGAAAGAAGGAGAAGATTTTCAAGAGGTTATTTGTGCATTCTAAATCCTACTTAACATCAACTACCCAGTGGAAAATTAGAGCACTGCAGTCCTCCCTGCCCAGTGATTTAGGGTTAAATGAGCCTGAAATACTTCAATTACTGAAGTGTCCCAAACTTTCCGCTACTTCTGTTTATTTTCTCGTCTACAAATTAGCCGGCAGATACTGTTGGGAGCATTTTCTCTGTTCTGTCTTCTCCTTCATAGGCTGGGTTGGATAATCCCTATACTTTTTTTCAAGATAAATATCAGGAAGCCATGAGAGAAAATAATAATAATAAAAAGAAAGGCCATATTAAGAAGAGATAACAGTGCAGTAGTTGAGATATCTGGATCTAGAGAAAGAGAAAGGGTGTTCAATTCCCTATGTTGCCTTCTTGACGTGGTGTGGGTTCAGTGATCTCTTTCAGCTCTGCAGTTCTAAGGGAATGATGATGACTAAGACAAGGTGCAAATAGTAATTGAAGCATGGTTAAATGGGGGGGCATCAAAGGAACCTCCCTGCAGTGTGGAAACATATTGTTAGTACACAATAGACTGTATTGGTGGATTCTGGAAACTAGAATTAACATATATTTCCATGTATAAGACCATATTTTTTGTTTTAAACTGTTAGACTAAAAACTGAGGGTCATCTTATACACGGAAGTAAACCGAGGAAAAAACCACATGGTAGTGAAACTGTAATTTTGGGTTGCAAAAGTGTGTGTGTGTGTGGGGGGTCATCTTATACATGGGGGTGTCTTATAGAGAGAAGAATATGGTCACCGCCCTAAGCTCTGTTCAAATGATAGTATCGAGGATTTTCTATGACAAGTCACAGTAAGAAAAAAATGCTATAAAACTGTCATAAATTCATTCTGCAGGTATGGTGTCTCTTAGGAGTTAGAAGTCTACTTCTGTTCTACTTGGTGGGGGGGGGCGGGCACAATCCCTTCCTGGGATTTAAAGTCACAAATCAGGAGTACCTTCCCTCTGCTCCGTAAGAACCTGAGTGGGTCAATGGATCTTCACTGTGCACTGTGAAATGGTTAAGAACTGTAAGAGTGTCTTACTGGATCAAATGGGGCCTTGAAATGCACTCCGGAGAACTCAGCCCTGAAAATATTTCCATGCCCTCCCATGCTGTTTGGAAATGGAAATGCCACTGGGAAAGACATAATATGGCAATACATTATTGCTAGGGCACCGGGGGGGGGGAGAATAAGAAAATAATAGCTACATGCTAGAGCTGCCTAATGTTGGAAAAATAACTTGCTTCTATGCCCATTAGAGATCGGCACGAAACGAGCGAGTTTTCGTTTTCGTTTTTGTTTTTTCATTTCGTTACGCAACGAAGACGAAACGAATTTTTTAAAAACAAAACAAAAATGAAACGACCAAATTTGCCGTGTTTTTTGTTTTCGTTGCAGCAGATGCATTGAACTAAAAAGAATGCTAACGAAACAGCAATTTTTCGTTTTTGTTTTTGTTTTTTCGTTTCGTTACCTAACGAAACGAAAACGATTTTTTTTGCAAAAAATGTCACGAAAAAGAAAACGACCTGAAACGGACCCCTAAACGACCAAACGACAAATGAAACACCATTTTTTTGAGTCGTGCCCATCTCTAATGCCCATCACTGGGTATCATTGGGAAGATGTTTTACAGCTGTTGTGAAAGCCATCTTGGATCCCAATTCTGTGAGAAAGGAGGCCTACAAATTAGACAATCAGTCAATGAATAAGTAGTAGATATGTCAGGCCGTTGGGGCCACTCGGTCTCTTCGGTCCCCCTGATGTAGGACAGTAGACCAAACTATGTTTTACAAAATACACATCATAAGAAGAAATAATTCCTTAAAGGCCGAGAACATTTGATTGTTATCCTAAGGGGATTTTCACACCTGTTTGCCGGCCTTTTCTTGTGATGCGTTTTCAAGAAGTAAACATAGGTTTCATTGGCAAATATAATGGCAGGCAAGTAGAAAGTGATCAAGTCATGCAAAGGCAGTGAGACAACGCCAGCTTTCCATATGAACAAAAGAGCTTTCCATGGTGCTGAACTTTGTTTCCAAACTACAGTCACCCCCCGCCATTTTGCGGTTCAGGTACCGCGGTCCCACTACATTGCGGGATTGCAGTACCTGCACTGGTGAGGGGCGGGGCGGGGGGTGATCAGATCGCTCCCCGCAGCCCCCCGGCCCCTCCGAAAAGGCTTGGAGACGTGCGGGGGTGGGGTGGCGGGGAGCGATGCAATCACCCCCCGCCCCCTGCGCGTCTCCGAGGCTTCTGGAGGGGCGGGGGGTGGCAGGGGGCAATCAGGTCGCTCCTGAGCCCCTCCGAGAAGTCTTGGGGCTGTGCAGGGGGCAGCAGGGCCCCCCTGCAATCTCCATTGAAATGCATTGTCAATGGATTTCTATGGAGAAATTTTCCCCATTGGAAAGCATTGAGCCAATGTTTTCCAATGGGGAACATTTTCTCCATTGAAATGCATTGGCAATGCATTTGAATGGAGATGGCCCCGGACAAGAAATCTCAGGTGGCGCAGGCGGGCGGCAGCGGGAGGTCAGATCCTCCTGCCGCCGGTGGCGTGCGCTGCCCCAAGACTTCTGCAATTGCCCCCCCCGCCCCCCCCCCGCTTCCGCACATTGCGGATTTTCATGGATTGCGGGTGGGGTGGGTCCCTAACCCCCGTGATCGGCAGGGGGTTACTGTACAGTATGTCCACAATTTGGTAATAAAGTTCAGGACCTTGGATAGTTCATTTCAGACTTAACCTGGAAGTTGAGTCTGGGCTACTGGCCTTCTTTTTTCTTGAGAGATAGAAACGCTTCGCTGCTCATCCAAACAGCTTCATCAGTCTGAATACAGCTAGTGTGAGTCCTCCATCTTATAGTCAGCTTTGACCTCTTGTCAACCTGGTCTGAAGGAGGCTCATAAGATGAACAATGGCCTTAATTAGCTTGTTAGGTAGACAGTACTATCCATAGCCTTAAGGTGAACAATGACCTAAGGTGCTGAATCCTATAAAGTATGGGTCATTAGCTATGGCCTTGGTGGTGAAGGCTTTTTGATTTGTCTGGGTTCTGTTGAAAGCACACCCTGATAAGAAGCAGATAGACTATGCCTGAGGCCGCCACCTCTGTTGAAGGAGGGGGGTTTCAATGCTCACATGAATGCCTTCTCTGACTCATCGCTCAAACCACCTCTCTTATTTGTCTAATATGTGTACAGACTTAAATACGAACATGATTCACCATACTCACAGAAACTGGACTCACCAGTCTACAATGGGCTGTCTGCTGGAAACACATAGCTCTAATAAATTTCAGCTTCTAATAGTGGGATGCCTCTGAAGTATAACTCAGCCTGGGTCAGTGGTGGCAAACCTCTGTCACTCCAGATGCTTTGGACCACAACTCCCAGAATTCTGAGCCTAGATTGCCAATAACAAAGGACTATGGGAGTTGTGGTCCAAAATATCTGGAGTCCGAAGGTTTGCCGACACTGGCCTAGATGATTCACAGAAGGCTGCATTTCCATTTCCTGGGCTTTCTTTCAAGTATACAGCTCACACAGCAGTAGCATCTTAAGTAAATGTTCCTATTTTAGATGGACTTCTTACAGTAAAGCTGCATAATTGTAGTAGACCAAAAGCTGAATATGAGCCAGCAGTGCTCATATGTGGCTGCAAAAAAAGGCAAATGCACTTTTAGGCTGCATTGACAGAAGTATAGTCTCGCTCGAATATTACCCTGTGGGGTAATATTCCCCCTCTATTCAACACTGGTTGGAACTCATCTAGAGTACTGTGTCCAGTTCTGGACACCATACTTTCAGAAGGATGTCAACGAACTTGAGCAAATTCAGCAGAAGGAAACAACAATGATCAAGGGACTGGAGCCCAAGCCCTATGAGGAGAGATGGAAAGAAATGGGTGTGTTTAGCTTTGTGAAAGAAGACTGAGGGGAGAGGCACTAGCAGTTGATTGAAAGGTACGGTAGTTGTACAGAGGAGGGACAGGATCTGTCATCAATCATCCCTGAGTGCCGGACACATAACAATGAGCTCAAAGTACAGGAAGCCAGATTTCAATGGATAGCAAGAAATATGGAAGCAATTACCTCAGGAGGCAGTGAATGCTCCAAGGTTGGAGACACTCAGGAGAAAACTGAGCAACCTTCTGCCAGATCTGGCCTGACTTGAGCAGATGGTTGGACTTGATGGCCTTATGGGCCCCATCAAAATCCATTATTTTATGATTCTATGATTCTTTGATTTTCCTCAGTTGGTCTTTGTGTCTGACCACACCTTGGACTGCCCATTCTTCCATCCAATGCAGTTCTGATGGCCTCAGGAGACTTCCAGACGTTGTGCTGTTCCAAGATGTTTAATTAAACCCCAACAGTGCTTTTATAGGGTCTAGAAGGGAGGAACATTTTTATGAAGCCCTCAGACCAGCTTCTTAATTAAAGTATAAGTACCATTGGAGCCTTGAGCAAATTTTTGCCTCATTCCAATTCCATTCTACACATTCACTGGAATGATATTTTTGATGGAGATCTGAAAGTGAGGATTCATCCAGCCTTAGACTGAGCAACTGAAAAGACTTTATAACTTTAAAAAATAGCCCCTGCCACTTCTGAATAAACATGGTAATCTTGCTTAAGAAGTCAGTAATCCTAAAAAGATATTCCATGTGTGATTAAACAGAGCACTGGAGTGGAATGAGACCAATTTTGCTCCATTTCCTCAAAAAAGCTGCTCCGTGGGAACCTCTCACCAATTACCTAATCATCGCGTCGATAAATGTTTTAATGGGTGTTAAAAACAATTGGGCATGGGATGTTAAAAACTTGTGAAGTTGCCAGGATGACTAAGGCGGGGGACTGGCTTTTCTAAGAGCATCATTCAGCTTTGCAGGAAATTAGTTCTGCTTGCACAGATGTGAAGGGATTTAACAGAAAGAAATAATAATGATAATAAGCAGGAGCAGCAGCATGGAAATTAAAATGGATGCTGTAAGGAACCTGGAGAGGAGAAAGAAGTGGGAAGTGAGAAGGTTGTCGATGATTTTGGTTTATAGAGGGGATGGTGAAACTCAGAAGGCATTGCTGGAGCTTTTGCAGTCTTGCATGCTGCCTCTGGTGGGTGTGGCTGGGAGGGATCTTTCTAATCTGGGATGACTGTCAATCTATTCTGAAGTAACCAATCATTTCTCCCTGCCTCCACTTCAAAGACAGCCCCACCTTTCTGCTATGAGCTTCATTCTCTCTTTTATTTATCATTTATTTACTTTTTTATTTAAAGTTTTTTTTTGACTTTGCTTCTTCATTGGTATGATATGTTCATGTTTTGCTTTTCTGTGGTTCTATTTTAATTGTTTAATTAAAAGAGGGCTTTAGCACTAATGGGACGGTATAGAAATTAAACAAACAATTCCCCTCCTCTTTGTAGTCGGTTGGAAGCAGTGAGTCTGTTGAGGCCTTTTCTGCAAGCAATTTTGTTTGTTCTCAGTTTGCTGTTTGATCTGTTCCATGCCCAAGCCATGAAATGTTTAATTCTTTCTCCTTCAACTGTTTCAGAGTGAGCTACTGAGACTGTAAGTGCCAGTGGATGAGAAAAAGGGGTGGTCTATGCTAGGGAACTTGAATATTTTGCTCTGTCAAGCTCTGCATTTCTGCTGTGCATCCGGAGGAATTTCAACCAGAAATTGCATACTCTGCAACAGGTATCATACCTGCATGTTTGTTTAAAACAACAACAATTTAGATTTTGAGCAGAAACATAAAACACAGATTTATAGGGCAATGTGCTGTAGAGGGTTAGCCCAATTCAACAAGACATGTAGACCCAGCCTATACCTGTAAATGATGCTATGTCTGCATGCATGTGGGAACAGCAATTGTTGTTGTTCAGTCGTTCAGTCGTGTCCGACTCTTCGTGACCCCATGGACCAGAGCTCGCCAGGCCTTCCTATCCTCCACTGCCTCCCGGAGTTTTGTCAAATTCATTTTGGTTGCATCAATGACACCGTCCAACCATCTCATTCTCTGTCGTCCTCTTTTGCCTTCGATTTTTCCCAGCATCAGGGACTTTTCCAGGGAGTCCTCTCTTCTCATGAGGTGGCCAAAGTGGGCGTGGTCGCACTTAATTTCCTGTTAACTCCGGAGCTGGTGGGGAAACATTTTTAAGCTCCGGAGCTGGGAGCCATTTGCCCCGGAGTTTAGGGGTCATGTAAAAAGGCCCTCAGTGATTTGGAGCCAGAGGTTTGGAGTTCAATACCCCACCGTGATTCCTGGGAGAAGAGCCAGCCTCTGTGGTCTCGGGCAAGCTGGACAGAAGAAGGAAATGGCACTTTTATTTTTTAAAAAATGTTTTCTTTTTAAAAAAGATTAAAAAACAACAATTCTGTAAAAAGAAGAAGGGAATGTTAAATCACATTGGTATATTTGCTACCTAGAAAGGGTTGCCATAAATCAGAACTGTCTTAGCGAACCACAATTGTTATTATTTATATCAAAATTTATATCAGTGGACCAAGGCTCTGAAAAACTGTTGGCTGTAAAGTTGGCAGCTCGGCATTTCGAATCCCGGGTGCCACGTAGCAGAGCAAGTTCCCGCTGAGAACTCCAGCTCCTGCCAACCTAGCAGTTCGAAAGCATGTGAATGCAAGTAAATGCATGTAAAACGGTGTTTCCTTGCAGCCATGCTGGCCACGTGGCGATGAACTTGCACAACACTGGCTCTTTGGCTTGAATATGCCCCTAGAGTCAGACACGACTAGCATGCATGTGCGGGGGGAACCTTTACCTTTACCTGTATCAAAATCCTACAAGCCAGATGTGACTGCAGCAGCCAACTTTTTCTCCTTGATTGGACACACAACTTTTTTTTAAAAAAAAGACCAAAAACTGAGACAGCCTAAGCAAAATGTCTTTTCCTTTTCTGAGTTGTTACTTATTTGTCTGTCGATGAAGAATTGTTGGTTGCCTTAGGCAGGGCACTCTCGGAGTGATATGTCTTCTTCCCACCAAAAAAGTGTGCCAGTCTGACTTGGCAGGACAGTGTCACTTTCCAGTTTCTCTGGTCGGTTGAGAATTTCTGCGTGCCTCTTTTAAGGATACTCACTAATCTTTCCAGAAGTTTGCTGAAGCCTGGAGCTCAGTTCCGCAATTATGAAATCTCACATTGCTGAGAAAACGTTTCACTCTCTGCATTTTTTTATTTTTTCCTCACACGTTGTCTTCTGAAGTATAAATGGATCATTCTAATATGGTCTCTTGTAATATCTCCCATGATTATTTCAACATGCTTCATATTATATTTAATATTATCTCCGACAGACAGTCTAATTTTATTCTCAAACCTGGCAAGACTTTAAGAAGCTCATTTCCATTTGCCTCATTGTCTGTCCCTCTCTCAGAATCTTTTTGGATTACAGCTCCCAAAATTCCCAACTCAGCATAACCACTAGGGCAGTGGTTCTCAACCCGTGGGTCCCCAGATGTTCCTGGACTGCAACTCCCAGAAACCCCTTCCAGCACAGCGAGTGGTGGAGGCTTCTGGGATTTGTAGTCCAGGAACATCTGGGGACCCACAGGTTGAGACCCAATGCACTAGAGCAGTGGTTCTCAACCTGTGGGTCCCCATATGTTCCTGGACTGCAACTCCCAGAAGTCTTCATCTCTAGCCGAGCTGGCCAGGATTTCTGGGAGTTGCAGTCCAGGAACATCTGGGGACCCACAGGTTGAGAACCACTGCACTAGAGGATCCTGAAAAAGAAATTGTCCCAGCCTGTGTTTCACTCTAATGCTGAGCAAAAAATCCGAGGATGATCTCTCTCACAGATGTGCAAATATAAGCTTAATATACAGATATCAGGTGAGATTAGATATATAATACCTCTCACCTGTGCCAGGGGCTTAGCATAGATGGGTAAATACAAAGTCTCTATTCTTTTGGACGGGAATGTTGCAGAGTTTTGAAATTCTGGCAAAGTTCAAATCCTGTACAGAGGAGAATAGGAATACGGAGACTCAGAGAGAATAGACACACATTCCCCAGATAAGTCATAGAATCATAGAATCATAGAGTTGGAAGAGTCCTCAAGGGCCATCTACTCCAACCCCCTGCCATGCAGGAACCCCCATCACAGTACTCCCGGCAGATGACCATCTAGCCTCTGCTTAAAGACCTCCAAAGAAGGAGACTCCACCACCCTCCTTTGTGGCAGCCTATTCCACTGCCAAACAGCTCTAACTGTCATCAGATTCTTCCTAATGCTTAAATTGAATCTCTTTCCCTGTAGTTTGACACCATTGCCCTGCATCCTAGTCTCTGAAGCCATGGAAAATATACCAGTCCCTTCTTCAATGTGACATCCTTTCAAATATTTAAACATAGCTATCATGTCCCCTCAGCCTTCTTTTTGTAAGGCTAAACATTCCCAGCTCCCTAAGCCGCTCCTCGTAAGACATTTCTTCCAGACCCTCAATCATCTTGGTCACCCTCCTCTGGACCCGTTGAAGATTGTCATTTGTCAACATCCTTTTTAAATTGAGGTGCACAATTTAATCCACCCCTTTTCTCATTATCTTAAAGTCTCTGTAACTCGCTCTGAGAGATTTGCATGACAAAGAATCAAATTCACGCACGCACACACACATATTTACTTATAGTAAACAGATCAACAAATGAGTTGGCTCCCAACAGAGTAAAGAGAGGGAAAGGAACACTCAGCAGAGAGGCAGGGCTATCCTTGGATTCAGAGGCAGGAGGGAATGATTGGTTAGTGCCGGATAGACTCCCCTCTCCAGCCCTAAAAAGCTTCTCCCGCTCACTCAAACTACAGGCAGCAGGTAAGGTTGGGAAAAGAGATGGGCACGAATAAAAAATTGGCGTTTCGTTTGTCGTTTAGGGGGTCCGTTTTGGTTCGTTTCCGTTTTTCGTGAATTTTTGCAAAAATTCATTTTCATTTTCATTCATTTACTGTTTCGTTACCATTTATTTCAATTTTTTGTGATTTTTTTTTAGCATTTAAAGCAGTTCAATGTATTGCCATAACGAAAACGAAACGGATGACAAAATTTCTGGTGTTTCTGTTCGTTTCGTTTCATTTTAGAGACAAAATTCGTTTGTCGTTTCATTGCGTAACAAAACGAAAAAATGAAAACGGAAACGAAAAATTGTTCGTTTTGTGCCCATCTCTAGCTGGGAAACCATGAACAATGATACTTTGAAAAGGGAGGACAGATGTTGGGTACCCCTTCAAAAGCTCAGTGTGATGTCGTGGTTGAAGTAACAGATGAAGACTCAGAAGAACTGAGTTTAAATCCACTGATCAGCTGTGGAATCTCATAGGGGTAGGAGCACTGGTAGTATTTCTTTACTATCTCGCTGATCTTGAAATCCCTGTTAGGGGCACTATTAGCCGGGGATGCTGGCTTTGGGTCTGAGCCCAAGCCCAAGCCTTTGGTAGGAACCTGAGGTTGCGAACCTGAGACTTTGCTACCCAGTCTAAGTCCCTATTAAAAACAAGCTCTTTTCCTCAGGGGTAAAAAAAAGAGAGAAAGGTGGATGGGTCGTGAATCATGAGTCGAGTTTGAATCAGTGAAATAGAAAAAACTCCTGAGTCAAGTCTGAGTTGGGTCACTGTTAAGACCTGACATCAGGTTCTGCAACTAGAATCCCCATCTCTGCTATAAGCTGTTTACGGTTTGACGGCACCTAACACACACAGCTCTTCAGATCGATGACTCTCCTCCCTAAATGAGGAGTCACGGCCACCTATGCCCATTCCTTGTACAAAGGTTGACTAGCATTACAGTTGAAAGGTCTTTCGGTGCTGGTGATGGGGGAGATGTTCTCCACCTTATCTGGACACAGCTTCGGGAGCACAAGATAACGTGCTTATCACAGGCACCCTCCTCCAACGCCCACCTTCTGTCACCTCACATTGGCCACCTGAGGTGACTTCCTAGCTGTGGCCCTGATTCCATGAACCACCTTCTTATTATCTCAGGGATGGGTAATCTCATTGGCTTTGTAGGCCAGATTCATGCCTCTGTACATCACCATGGGTAGCCAATGGGTGAGATCTGTTGCATTCAGTCAACAGTATCCAGAATGAATGGTGCTCACGCGTAAGTGCTTTCATGCACTTACATGCCAGATTAAAAGCTGCAACCAACACAACACAAATCTAACCCAAGGTGTCCTTGTTAAAACTTCAGCAAATCAGTGGGTTGGAGTGATCATGGAACCGAGAGTTGAAATTCCCCACTATGTCTCCAAACAGCATCTGCCAGGATCACCTGGATGGAGTATGTGTGCTGATGGGCTATGAGCCTGGCCACCTACGCTGCCTTGGACAAGGTGTAGAGTGGTCCCAGACTTGACTTGGAAACCACTCCTTAAAAACACAAGGTTGGGAACCAATCGTCTATGGCAGTCCACCTGAGGGACACCCCTCTTCTTCGGCCTCAATGCCCCCATTTCCTTCCTTCCTTCCTTCCTTCCTTCCTTCCTTCCTTCCTTCCTTCCTTCCTTCCTTCCTTCCTTCCTTCCTTCCTTCCTTGAGATGTTTTTTGGGAGAGGAGGAAGTAGACGGTCTTGGGAAAGTTTTCAGTGGAAAATGTAATTTTGGGAAAACCCTAAAACCATTGCATTTGGGGAGAGTTATTTTTAGGGGCGGGGGGGGGACAAAAATATCCTGTCAGGCCCTCAAGGGGCAACACCCGGGGCATGGGTGCCAATTAGGAGATCTGCAAGGGGGCCAGGACCAGGGTAGTCCTAGAAGCCAAGAACATGGTCGTCCAGTCCGAGGTCAAGAGTCACAAACAAATGCAGTCCGAGAGGGAAGGGGATGCCAAATAGGCAGAGTTACAGGCTAGAAAAGTTCCAGGAAGGATCAAGGTACCAGGGCCGAAGCTTCAGGAGTCCAAGGTCTCGCATTGCTTAGGCACGGAGCAGGGAGTGCCATCTCCTAGTTTTATGGCAGTTACAAGCCCACCAGCTGTACTCCCTGACTGCCTCAGCCTGAGTAGGACCTGGGTCTGCAAAGAGGCTGCCCATTTGGTGAGTCATGCAGCCCCAATCCTGACATAGGGGGCCAGAACAGAGCTATTCGGCCACGGTGGACACGTGAGGTCACATGCAAAATCTTGGCATGGGGACAATGAATAGCATCAGGGCAGGAGTATGCCTTGCCACAGTGGTGGCGAGCCACTGGCACTCCAGATATTTTGGACCACAACTCCCACAGTCCTTTGTTACCGGCCACCTAGGCTTGGAATGCTGGAAGTCGTGCTCCAAAGCATCTGGAGTGCCAAAGGTTCACCACCACTGCAAGCACACACAGGATGGGGATCGTGCAGTGGGTATAAAACGGAAGAAGCAGGCACTGCCACCTGTTGAGGAATAAACAAACCAGGTTAGGATGAGTCGCTGCTAGGTGGCAGACTCAAAGTGTCTAGCTGATAGAAGGGGGACAGAGCAGGGTATGACCTCTAGTTTGCACAATAGACCCACAGGATTCACTACCAGGAAAAGTCAGCATTGCAAGCAGTGGTATAGCCCTCTCCTTACAGACAGATGGTTTTCTGAGTCTCTACTCTGTTCTCTTTCAGGCACAGACAGCCCACTTCCTATTGCAGAGTTCATTTATTTATTTATTTATTTATTTATTTATTTATTTATTTTATATAGCGTGTATGCCGCCCACTACCCAAAGGTCTCTGGGCAGCTCACAATCAAAGTAAACAATTTAGACAATTAAAACATCAATTTGCAATAAAATTAAAACAATAAAGCATTTAAACACAAGAAATACAATATATTAAAATATTACACTAAAATCGCCATTAGGATCCACAATAATCAGTTAAAAGACTTCTGGAACAGGAATGTTTTTACCTGGCACTGGAATGTCATCAATGTTGGCGCCAGGCGGGTCTCGCTTGGGAGGGCATTCCATAATTAGAGATGGGCACGACTTAGCGGTATTCCCGTTTCCGTTTCCGTTACTCGGTTCCATTACTCTACGGAAATGGTAACGGGAATTACTCCGCCAGACTTCGAGCTCGAACCGACGAACGAACAATTTTGGTCTGATTTGTCGTGCTCGTTCCTTGCATCGCGCGATCGCGCGATGCCACGCGGCACAGAAAAAAAGTTTTTAAAAGTTTAAAAAACCCGGTTCCCGGCCAAAAAGCAGGCGGAAAAATGCCTGCCGTGCCTCAGGGCACCTACCAGAGGGGTTGTTTCTGGAGGTCCCCGGCCTCCCCCCCCATCCCCCGTCCTGGGCTGCTCTGGTGGGACTCGCCGCAGGCTCGCAGCCAGCAAAAAGCCCAGTCTCGCCGCCGGCCGCCGCAATTAAAGCGCAAGCAAGCGGCACGGACGGCACAGGAAAAACTTTTTAAACTTTTAAACTCTCCCCCCACCCATTCCTGGGCCAAAAAAGCAGGCGGAAAAATGCCTGCTTGACTAAGGGCGCAGGGCACCTACCGGAGGGGTGGTTTCTGGAGGGGGGGTCCCGCCTCCCCCCCGTCCTGGGCAGCCGGACTCGCCATGCCATGCGGTGCGGGCGGGGGATCCAAAATGGGGCGGCGAACGCAATATTGTTTTTGAAATCGTGGTCCAAAAACACACAAGCACAACAGAAACACGCGAAAATTTATAAACTGCCAGATTTTTCACAGTAGCAGTGGGTTTTTTCTTGCAACAAAATGTCTCTCCTCTCCTCCTCTGTCCTCCATTGATTTTATTTTATTTTATTTTATTTACACCTGCGCAATGATGGGCTGGCCGAGTGGCCAGCCATGTGGGAGTGGACGACCATGCAAATTTTTGGAGCCATCCCACCAATCGCATGGCCACTTGGCCATGGAGACTTCTGGGATGTGCCAAAAAGCCCCCTAAAACCTGCCCTACCCCCTAACCCTACCCCTAATCCTTGACTCCTTACCCATACGTCACAGACTGTCTTCTTAGTGGGTCAGAGAGGCACCCAGAGGTGCAACCCACTAGCCCACCGTAACCTTACCCGTCACTAGCCTAACCCTAGCCCTTGCACTAAGCCACCTTAACCCTAAGCCAGATCTACTTGCATTGCAGTACACGCAAGTACGATTCCCTTCTTTGTGAGACATAGTGGTGCGAGAGCCTTAGGCATCACTTCACCCTATGGCTCTGGGTTGACTCACTGGTCTCACTGTCTGCAACTGGTATGCATATCCATATGGCTATGCATGGCATTTTGCAGCAGGTGGCAGCAGGTGAGGAGGGGAGACCCCCATGTTGAGGGGTCTCTTGGAGCCTGCTTCCCCATCCTAGTGGGTGAGGATAGGAGGCACCCACGGGTGCCTCCAGGAGCCCGCTTTCCCTTTATAGCGGGCCAGAGGAGGCACCCACCCCACAGAGGTGCCTCCAGGAGCCCGCTACCCCCCAAAACCAGTACTAATGAAAACGAAAAAATGAAAAAACGAACTGACTAATTTTCGCAAATTTTCGCGAAAAATGGAAACGACCCGAAACGGAACCGGCCCGACTAACGACAACTCGAAATTTTTTTTTTCAAGTCGTGCCCATCTCTATCCATAATCTGGGGGCAACTGCCGAAAAGGCCCTGTTCCTACAAGCCATCCCTTTCACCTTCTTGAGGGATGGCTCTTTCAGCAGGGCCCTCTGGCTAGATCTTAATTGCTGGGTAGGTTCATATGGAAGGAGACGGTCCTTCAGGTATCTAGGTCCTAAGCCGTTTAGGGCTTTATACGTCAAAACAAGCACTTTGAATTGGGCTCGGGCAGCAACGGTTCTGAATTTCTGGTAAAATTCCTCACTGCTATGCAGAGGTGAATTGCTCACAGAGGTGAATCAGTTCAGGTTCCCCAGAGTCCACCTCTTTCTCCTTAACTGACCGTTACAGTTTCATTAACTGACCTGGAAATATCAGTAGTAGTAGAAAGAACTAAAAATGTTTCATTACTTACAATTGGGGACAGATCAACAGCAAACTAACAAACTGACTGCTTCCAACAGAATAAAGACAGGGAAAAAGAAGACACTGGAGAGGTGGGGCTCATTTTGAATTCAGAGGTGGAAAGGAACAATTGGGTATTACTGGATAGACTGATAGTCACCCTAGCCCAGAAAGGTCCCTTCTAGCCACACCTACTGGAGGCAGCATGCAAAGTTTCAAAAACTCCAACGCTTCTCATCCCAGGCCTCTTAGTTCAGTTGTTCCTTTTGATGTTGATTTTGCAGACTTGTATTTCTCATGTTTTGATTAACAGGTTCAGTTTTGTGTTAATTTCTATTCTAATTGTTTATGTAGGTCTCATTCTGTACAGTGAAAACAAGCACCACTTTTCGTATGAGTTACGGAAGCACAATTCCTGCACTTTATTTAGAGTAGTCAAAAGTTTCTTCCAAGCAGCCAAATCAGCGGAAACAGACGCTGCTTACTCAGCCAACCTCCTGTTAACCTTCAGAGGTGTCAATGTATGACTCTTTCATCCTTTTAAACTGGATCTTCCAGTAGGTGAGTTTTCATCCTGATGCGCTTTTAAAGTTCCTTGGGTGGTGGTTGGTGATGAAGGCAGAAGATCAGGCACCGCATGCACACAAGGCCGTGTTCTGCTAAAATAAGGGATGGGAGATTAAAAGTGCCTGAGGAGGAAACACAGCAAAAGTGCAAACCCAGCTCCCCTAAAGCAATGGTTGAAGTAACCCTGTGTGCTTATCCTGACTTTGGAAACTGTGGTTTCATTGGATCACAGCATAATGAAGTTAGATGCAAGGCCATTGAGTCCAATCGCCTGCCCATTGCAGGAATCCAAATCGAAGGGTATCTGCCAGGTGGTTGTCCAAATTTCTCTTAAAGGCCTCCAGTGCTGGAACAGACACCACCTCTTGACTGGTTCCATTGCCGTATCGCTCTAACAGTTAGGAAGTTTTTCCTGATATTCAGCCGAAAGCCAGGTTCTCGTAACTTGAGCTCATTATTGCACTCTCAGATGAGAACAGATCCCGCCCTTCCTCTGTAGGACAGCCTTTCAAGAAGTTGAAAAGTGCTCTCTTATCTCCCCTCAGTCTCCTTTTCTCTAGGCTAAACTCTACTACCATTGTTTTAAACAGGCTCCATGCACTCTGGAGAGATTGGATTCTTTTGGCCTTCCCTTTCAATGTCTTTCTAACTCGTTTCCTCATCTGAGGGAAGTCTGCCCTTCGGAAATCAAGGGTTTTTATGTCTGATTTGGTTGACACTCTTCCTCCGACATGCATGGCAAAGGAAATTGCAGCATGGTCACTGTTCCCCAGAGACTCAGTGACATTCACCTCCCTGACCAGGTCCTGAGTATCACACAGTATTAGATCCAGAGCTGCCTGTTCTCGGGTGGGCTCCATGACAAGTTGCTCTAAGGCACAGTCATTCAGCATGTCATGAAACTTGGTTTCTATTTCTTACCTCGATCTCACATTGGCCCAGTCAATGTGAGGGTAATTGAAGTCGCCCATGATTACTGTCCTGTTCCTCTTAGACACCTCCATGATTTGTCCCCTCATTTCAAGGTGCCCCTCAAGTTTTTGATCTGGTGGATGATAGCAACCCCCCCCCCCACTATCACATCGCTCCTTGGATCTGGTAGTTTAACCCACAGTGATTCTATGGTGGATTCAGACCCATCGTCAATCTCCATTCTGCTGGATTTTACCCCTTCTTTGACATAGATGGCCACTCCCCCTCTAACCCACCCCTCTCTCTCCCTTCTATAGAGTTTATAGCCTGGGATTGCGGTATCTCACTGGTTATCCGCATTCCACCAGGTTTCTGTTATGGCTATTATATCTATGTTATCCCTATTTACCAAATGGTCAAGTTCTCCCATCTTTGCTCAGAGGTTTCACATTTGCGTAGAAGCACCTGTACAGTGGGCCCCCCAACAACGGCTTATTCTTTGTTCTCCCCCACCCCACAGCTTTTAATTCCAATAGACAAAGTACCACATCCCATTATTCTCCCAGTGCTAATACCTACTATGTCATCACTTTGTGGTTCTCTACCTTCTCCAACCTTGTTCCACGGGGATGAGGTGTTCCAAACCGGAAGCCGCTCAGCTCCTGTTGGCTCCCCCTCCCCCCAGTTATCAATTTAAAAGCTGCTCTGCAGCCTTTTTGAGGTTGAGTGCCAGCAATCTGGTGCCATCATGGTTCAAGTGCAACTCATCCCTCCTGAACAGGTTTGGCTTGTCCCAAAATGTTCTCCAGTTCCTGACAAATCTGAAGCCCTCCTCTTGACATCATTGCCTCATCCATGCATTGAAGCTTCTGAGCTCTGCCTGCCTGGTGGATCCTGCACGAGGAACAGGCAGCACTTCTGAAAATGCTACCTTGGAAGACCGGGACTTCAATCTTCTTCCTAACAAGCTGGTGGGGACAAAGCAAAGGAATGTTGTCTTCACACAGGGTGCTGTGGAACTTACTGCCACAAGACTGGGCAGTCACCATGGACTACTTTGAAAAGAAATATGGTAATACCAAAAAGGTTTCTAATCACAACAGATATATTATCTGGTCAAAAGGCAGTGAATATCAGTTGCTGAGCTGCACAAGCAGTGTGTACACACTGTTTTCCACAGGTGTCTTGACTGCTCACTATGCAGGTAGACCTTTGTAGACCTCTGTAGACCTTTCATCTGATCCACACAGCTCTCCTTTTTGCATCCAGCAAAGGATGCAAGCTGTGAATCACAAACTCTGCACCATAAATGTGCTCCTATTAACCACCTACAGGCTAACTCTACTTTTCAGCCTGAAACAACACAACAAATGCACCTCCATCAGCAATACAGGAACAGTAATACCAGCCTACCATGCAGGGGCAATGTAATAAAAGATAGTGCTGTGGCTAACAGCCAGCTTGCATGTGACTTTAGAGTTATTTTTAATGCTTAAAAGCAGTATAATAAGGTGTACATTCCACTGTCTTTGTTCTCAGTCCATTTAATGGATGTGTTATGTAACCTTCGTTTCTATACAAATTAAGTTTTGTGTAGTTTTGGAGAGTAGTGGAATAGGATCCTGAAACCTGTTTAGCCAATAATGGGGACAAAATGAACAGAGATGTAAACACACAAGTATGCACTGTGCAGGAAAAACAATGCAATTTTGAACTTTCTTTTAAAAAGTCTTGTTGGTTTCTGGAGTTTCTCTAGCCAAAAAACAGATTCCAGAACGTATTAAGGTCATTTTCATATTATCCTTTCTTTTTATTGAACATTATGTCTTGAGTTGTTTGTGCACGTGCATTTTTACGGCCAAATATAGTCATGTATAATAGAAGAACCCCCAATCAGTTGATCATCTACTGAAGCTTTGTCTTGCATGTGGTCACCCAGCAGGAATCCGTAACTGTACAGCTGCTTTCAACATTCCACATCTGTTTTGTGGTTCGTGAGTCTAGAAGCTGCTGGGAAAGATGACAAGCTGGGTCTAACGAGGAGTGACAGTTAGTTTAGACAAAGGCAGGAAGTCCAGTTGTGTTCACAATTTCCTTTCAAGCCTGACAGAAGTTGAAACCAGGATATTCAAGGACCGTCTCTTCTCTTTTATTTTATTCTTTTTCCGTGAAGGCTATGGAGCCAGAGCTTGAGGGGTTCGATTCCCCACTGCACCTCCTGCGAGTAGAGCCAGCCTGTGTGACTTTAAGCAAGCTGCATGGTCCTAGGGTTTCTTCAGAAGAAGGGAATAGCAAACCATCCATAAGTACAGTGGTACCTTGTATAAAGGAATTAATTCATTCCAAATGAAATTATGTTAATCAAATTTTCCTTTATACAAAAAAGTGTGTTCTGCTTATATACCGCCCCATACCACTTTAAGTAGTCTCTGGGTGTTTTTTTTACAAATTTAATTACAGTGTGCAGGATACACATTGCCCCCCCCCAGCAAGCTGGGTATTCATTTTACTTACCTCGGAAGGATGGAAGGCTGAGTGAACCTTGAGCCTGCTACCTGGGATTGAACCCCAGGTCGTGAGCACAGTTTTACCTGCAGTACAGGCATTTAACCACTGCGCCACAAGGCTCCTTATACAAATTCCCATAGGAATGCATTGAAAATGGAGTGATCCCATTTTTATGTTGTACGGATTCTCTCCATAGGCGATTATGTTAAGCAAATTTCCCCTATCTCCGGAATTTTTTTATGTTGTACAAATTTTATGTTATACAAGCTGTTTGTTATACAAGGATCCACTGTAACTCTCTTATTTGGAAATCCCTGAAAAGGGTCACTAGGGGGTGGAGCCTCATTTGCATACAGGGTTCCCAGAACCCCATGCGGCGGCTTCAGAATGCTCACTGAGACCTAGGTGTCTCGGCATACACACACACACACACACACAAACACACACACACACCCCAATCCAGGGAGCTGGCGTTTTGTGGGTTAGGGGTTGCACAGGGAGAAGTGCTCTCTGGCAGCCCACCTGGAGGCTGTCTGCATGGCCACCCAGCAGCATCTGGAGGTCAGCCGCCCACTGCCGGAAATGTAGGACATTTAAGGGAAAAATAATTTTTCGGGAAAATGGCGGAAAGAGTGATTGATCCATGAATGTCTTGCCCAAAATGTGACACTTGACAAGTTTGACTGTAAGTTTTAATTGACTTGGTGGCACGTGATTATTGTTATCATTGCTGTTGTTGTTTGTGACATTTTTAGCTGTGTATGGATTTCCCAATCCAGTTTGGAAGCCATCTCAGGGCTTGGGAGTGTGTTACAATTCCGCCTTGATTTATTTATTTGTCTGACTTGATATGTGTCCCAAAGATGGATGGATTTGTAAATTTGTAAAGTTGGTTCATTGACTTAACACTGGGAAACCAAAATGGCAGTCTTCTACAGAGTTTGGCACAGATGTATATTGAATTCGGTGATGTAATCTACCCAAAGTCGAGTGCAAACTTGCCAGATTTCACACAGGGTTTGTAGACTAGGCACCTTGAGAATTTGGTGTTTTCAGACCAACCAACAAAGCAACCCAACTAGCAGGTTGAAATGATTTGTGCCCCATCTGATCAGATTTGTGCTCTGGATCTGAACTCCTTTGTACATTCACATTGGCTTACCCAGGAATGAATCTGGTTGTTTTGTGTTGTGTAGCTACAGTCATGACCGACTCTTCATGACCCCATGTCCATGGAGTTTTCTTGGCAGGAATACTGGAGTGGTTTGCCAGTTCCTTCTCCAGGCGCCTACAGCCCCTGGTGTTCCCTTTGTCCATTATCTTCATTTTCATCTGTTCACAGGGCCATGCATAAAGATGGCAGTCTTTCAGTCTGAAAAAAAAATCTTTTAGTCTGCCACAACACTTCTGTTCATTGTTCCTATTGAATCTCCTCCTCTGGCAGAAAGATGCACTTTATCTCTGCCTCCTTGAGGAATACAAGAATTATATTTTTAGAGCAGGCATCCTAGCAATGCTTTAGGCTGGTGTACGGCTTTTGTTCCTATTGAATTCTGAGACAAATCCTCTCTCTTCTCCCCACTGGGTCCAATAGGCTGCTGAAAGTGGCATTGTTTTGTCAAGGGGCTAGTCTCTTGAAACTTTAGGGCAGCATCAACAAGAACTAGGAGTTCTGCATTACTAGAAGCAGAAAACAAACAGGGTTCAGATGCCATTTAGCTTGTCTTATATGGCATTAAATTTGCATAGGATCAATAACTACCATAGATGCAAATTCAGACCGGATTGCCATGAAATACATAGGTGTAGAATATATCTTAGTGTTGTGAGGAAGGCTTCTCTGCCTCACCTCCTCTGGGCCTTGCCTCTGAGTGGGTGCCCACTGGAGGAGGTGGAGCAGGGAGCCACTGAATACTTGTTCGGCCAGTGAACGAACCGGCACGAACCGCTGAACCAGAGATTCGTGCCCATCTCTAATCATAATAGGTGTGGGTTTATACATTCACATTTAGTCTTCATTGTGGAAGCTGCCAAAAAACAGCACATCTGACAAAACAGGTTATCATCCCCTAAAACTTATGCCACCCCCTAAAACACAGTTGAACCAGTGGCTTTGGGAAGTGGCTGGAGGCGCTCAAGAGAAAACAGGAGAACCCCCGTCAGATCTGCTTTGATTTGGATTCATAAGAACATAAGAAGAGCCATGCTGGATCAGGCCAAAGGCCCATCTAGTCCAGCTTCCTGTATCTCACAGTGGCTCCACCAGATGCGTTTGGGAGCGCATGAGACTAGATCTCTGTCTCTTGATACCACTCCCCTGCATCTGGCCCTTGAAGTACCCCGGTTTTAAGCCTGGAGATTACACATCTCCATCATGGTTTGCAATCTGTGATGGACTTCTCCTCCAGGAATTTGTCCAATCCCCTTTTGAAGGCATTCCTGCCATGAGCATTGGGTGGGATTTGATGGTTTTGTAGGCCTCTCTATTGTTCTATGATTCTACCAAGAATACATGCACAATCAATAAAATGAATGAGTTAATAGCTGTTGTGAGGTGTTGTTTTTTTGCACCGTTTGGCTGTGTTCTGGAAGTTTTTCTTCCTGACGTTTTGCCACCCTACAAATCTACAAGGACAAATACGTTGCTCTGGTATGCATAGCGAGACTCATAGAAATAAAAATGCAGTCCTTGTGCCTCTAAAATCGAGTAGTTTTAGGAAAGATGCTTTTGACTCGATGGGGGAAAGGGAATAGAAGGTTGGAGGCAGGATGAGGTAATCACAGGACTGCAGAGGGTAACAGAAGCAATTATGTGTCCCTAACCACAATAAACAGCATCCATAGAGATTTAGCAGGTGGTTGCTAGCCATATGCTGGAGGATAAAATTATACTCTGGGGTGGAGACTATAGCTGGATTTGCAGAATGCTGTGTTTGTCACCCCTAATGTCTTTCTTTTGAAGCAGAAGAGAAGAACAGATGGATTAGGGCTTTCTAAGCACCAAAGGACCAACATTCCTTGAATAATCACCCTAAAAGTGAACATAAAGCAAAGTAATTTCTGGATTTTAAAGATAGTAAATGTGTTAATTAAATATACTCCATGATTATGTTACTCTGGTACATCAGGAGAGCTGGTGTAGTGGTTTATATACCACTCCATCTTGCTGTATGGCTACTTTGTGCTATTACTGATTTTTATTGCTCTTTATTCTGTCTCTAAGGCCCTTTGTACACGACCCCTAAACTCCGCCGCAAATGGCTTTAAGCTCCGGAGCTTAAAAATGTTTCGCCACCAGCTCCGGAGTTTACAGGAAATTAAGTGCGTCCACGCCCACTTTAGCGCGTCCCAGCGCACCTTTCAAGTACCTGCTCTCTGGAGGTGAAAATTCTTCGATGCGGTGTAACGATAGTGAGTGCGGGGCTCTCCTCGCTTCTGTTTGTTGTTTTTTGGCTCCCGCCCCTTTAAGAGCTACTTAAGAGACTGGAATGTTGCCGCGGCAAGAGCGAGAGGCAGAACAGAGGTGAGCCATGTCTCTTTTCTTCCTGTTTTTTCTCCCTCTCCTCACGCAGCTAGCAGCCAGGAGTGAGGAGGGGGTGGGAATGCAGGAACAGTGACAAACCCCTAAGATCTCTGGTTTGAATTTAAGTGGCCAGCGGATCTTAGGAGTCGTGTGAAAAGGCCCTTATACAGTGCTTTCTATATGCTGATTAATACTTGAGGAAATTATGTATTCTATTATTTATTGCAAGCATTCATTAATTGCTTTTTTTGTCAACCAGTCCTTCTAGAAATATGCAATAAAATGGAGAAAACTGAACTCAAAAACATATTTTTTTAAAAACAATCTAGTTTCGTATTTATACTCATGCTTTAACAAATGGAAACAGGCAAATACCTTTCTCTTGAGGCAAGCTTTCCCTCAGTTATGGACTGCCTATTGTGTGTCTTTTATATGAATCTACCTTACGGTATATAATCACATAGACTTTGTGTTTATAACCACGTATGACCTTGTGTGATTGCATTGACACTATGTTTTCAATGTTAGTGTCCATCTCTCTCTTTAACTACTCAAATTCTCTTGCAGCTTTAATTTAATTTTGTCTTCTAATTCTTCTCAAAATTTGAACATGTTGTAAATGTACTGGACTGTATATTGTCCCTCATTACTGTAAGGCGTCTTGGGTCCTTTTCCAAGGAGAAAGGCGGGGTAAAAATAATCTAAAATAAATAAATAAATTAGTAATAACTAGAGATGGGGGCAAATCGGAAAAACGATGATTCATTCTGATTTATGATTTGTCAAAGTCAATGAATAACAAAAATGAAATTTATATATATATATATATTTTCTGACAAATCCATGAAGCAACTTGTAATTTGTTTTAACTTAAAACCCTTATAGAATGGCCTCCAAAGGCACCTAGACAACCACATTTTCATTGAGGCTCCCCATGACTCTCCTCTATTCTCTCTCCATGTTTGGTGAGGATTGGGTTCAGACATCTGAGTTGTGTACCCACAAATTCCCCCCGCCCAGTAAGTGCCCTTTAGTAACTGGCTTGGGGAAACCCAATCTTCACCAAACTTGGCAGGATTGGAGAGGAGAGTCCGAGGAAGCGATTCTGCACATTTGGTGTCTCTAGATACTTTGGGGGGGGGAACTTTACTTGGGGACCCTCTTTGGGGGTGCATAACTTGGAAACCAGACATCCAACATGAAGGGATTTTGAGATGGCTCACTTCTGTTGTAGATAGTATAAATCAGGCATGTCCAAACGTTAGCCCTCCTGATGTTTTGGACCACAACTCCCAGAATTCTAAGCTTAGATTGCCAATGACAAAGGACTGTGGGAGTTGTAGCCCAAAACATCTGGAGGGCTGAAGTTTGGACATGCCTGGTATAAATCAGCTACTAGTGAGGATAGATGCTGGTAAGACTTTAGATTCAAGTCCTGAGTCTGAGTCCTTGGTATGAAGTCCCAAGTCCAAGTCCCTATTGAAAATAAGCATTTTTCCCTAGAACAAAGGGCAGGAGTGGGTTCCAAGTCACAAGTCAAGTTGGGGTAATTGAAAACAATAACTTGGGTTGAGTCTCTTGACTGAAGTTTGATTTGACAGCGAGTCCTGCAACTTAAGTCATGCTGTTGTGTGCTCCAAGTATCAGTTTACCTCTAGGATTCTGGAAGAAAAATGCAACAGCTGATCCTTGTATGTGAAAACATGGAGACTTGACTGTAATCCCACTGGCCTTTCTTATTCCTCTTTTTTTAAAAGATGACAACAGTGGGTACTTTCCTTGGTCCTCTCACTGATATGTGGAATCTCCTGGTTAGAAGAAATCTGCAGGAGGCTGTAGATAAAAGATATCCTCTGTGCAAGGCCGACGCTTCCATTAAGGCGAACTAGGCAGTTGCCTAGGGCGCCAAAATGGAGAGAGGGCGCTGGACAGCCTGCCCCCCTCGCCGCTGGTCACCGCCGTCCGTCCCTCCACTGCCCGCCAGCTGCCTGTCGTTGTCCACCCATCACTGCCCGCCGCCGTCCGCCCGCTGCCCCCCGCGCCCATCACCGCCCACCCCCCGGTGCCCATCACCGTCCCCGCCATCCGCTGCCCTGCCCCCACCTGCTCCCACCCTGCCCCCTGCCCCCCTGCCTCCTGCCCCCCCTGCCTGCCCACACCCCCGCCCCTCACCTAGGGCGCAAAAAAACCTAGCACCGTCCCTGCCTCTGTGGACAACTCAGGGAAATGAAAAAAAAAAGACAGAGCACACTATGTCATGCAGCAAGATCATAAGCACATTCACTTGATCGCAAGGAGCTCTGCCTTCAATTCTGTTTATCCCACTGGAATCAAACCATGGAAGGCTTAATCTATTTAAAGCTGAGCCGAAGGTCTGTGCTTTTTTTGGCATGATCCCCACAGTGGATCAGCACATTCATTAACTAATTCAAAGTGATTTATCAATGCCAGCTTAATTCATTCATGACATCAATCCTTCTGACCTGACTCTGCAGGAATTTTAACACAACAGACTAGTGGGAAAATGAAGAGGAGGGGTGGTCTTGTACAGAGTAGACAATGGAATCAGTAGTAGAACAGTAGTCAGAAATGAATAAAGATGTTCCACCTGTAATTCCTTGGAAAGAAAGTTAAAAAAAAGGTGGATTAGCCAAAAAGTTCAATAGGAAGATGTAGATCAAGATACGTTTCAGAGTTTTCCAAAGTGAATGGGTTGGAATCCTGTTGATGGAACTATGCCATACAATGAAGGACAGTTAAAATTTAAAAAGCTTCCTAGAGCGCCCCCCTCCTCCAGTTTCAGGTATATCTAGGGACCCCATTTATCTGGAGAAGATTTTGGGGGGCTGCAAAATGGGGGGGGATGACTGATTTAAACCTGGGAAATTGCTACTGTTGTTCCCCAGGGACCCACAAAAACGGCAGGGACTCTAGGATGTTTTCTTATTACCCTGAAACAACTGTGGCACAGCTGCAGCTGATGTGGTCGTCCTTGTTGCATGGTGTAAGTTGTGCAACATGATGTTGGCCGATGTTACAAGGACATCCAAAGCCTTTAGAAGGCATTCAAATTTCAGTATATAGAGGCCACTATCTCACCTCATCTGGATGTTGTGAAAGTCCGGCTTTTCTTCTTTTTTGGTCACATGACTGAAGATGTGGGATCTCTGTTCTTATGTACAAGGATTTTTTTTTAAAAAGCGCTGACCAGCCCCAGGACCAGCAGGTGGCGCTAGGAAAACATAAATACAAAAAAAAAAAAAACAGTCCCGACAGCCTGAAGGCCAGCTGCTCAGCGCTGGGGTGGGAGGGGGAATTATATTTTAAAAAAGCGCTGACCAGCCCCAGGATGAGCTGGTAGGCACTAGGGGAAAAAGGGGGAAAAAAGAACTGCCTGTGTCACTCATTTTTCTCAGGCAGGGCACCTGAGGGTGCTGACCCTGAAAGAGGCTCAGAGGACTGGAACAAGGGACTGGGCCTTCTCGGTGGCAGCACCATTTCTGGAATCATCTGCCCCCAGAGATCATTCTGGCCTCTTCATTAGGAGTTTTGAAATGCCACTTAAAAACTTGGCTATTCAAGCAAGCTTTCCCCTGGTCTATGACTTTTGATGCTCTACACCTGCACTTTTCTTCACTTTCTCTGTTTATTGTCATGCTTACATTTTTAAAATTGTATATTTGTTTTGGATATTGTTTGGTTGGTTTGTAAACTGCCCAGAGTAGCTATTAGCTAGATGGGCAGTATAAAAGTTCAACCAACCAACCAACCAACCAACCAACCAACCAACCAACCAAATAAATTGTTCCTGAAGTTTTTACAGAAATATGAGAGTGTGTGAGGGGTTTTTTTAAAAAAAATATTTTGTCATAACAACTTAGAAACAATCTTGGCTGTTGGAAGCAGCTGTACCTGAGATTGCACCTGCTTTGTGCCGTGTCTGGAAGATTGCTCTCTTCTCACCTCTTTGGTTTTGTTTGGATGCTACAGAGGCGTTTCGTTTACTGGTGTGCTAGAAGGGAGCAGTCTGTCAGAGGCTGGCCTGTGTGACCGGAATAAGAACTGGCAACGTGGTTTGTGGGAAAGAAAAGCCAAGAAAAGACAGGATTCCATTTATTCTGTTTTCCTTTTCTTTTGGAACTTCTAAGTGTTTCCAAACCACATTAAGACATCACCTTTAATGGCAGTCTTGACCTTTGGCATTTTACTCAAAAATACGGTCTGTAATCACACTCCAAGTGGCAGCTTATTTATTTCTGACAAACATTAGATCTTTTGCTTCACTGTAATTGTATTTCATATCAGGCGCCAGAGCGTCTCTGTAACACTAACAGGTTCATTCTGGTATCTAAATATAATAGTTTGGTACAACTGCAAGGATGATTGTGATGGAGCATTCATCTCAAGGATTCAGCAACCATCTGCACGGTGAGCCAAAGAACAGTTAGTAGTAGTACGTCTTTGGGAGTGGAAGTCTTTTAAGAGGCTGTCTGTTGATCAGTTTGCTTTTGTTTCTGTGAACAAGGGGATCTGCTTAAATTGGTCTAAGGTCATCAGCAGCCAAAACCCTGTCTGTATTCGGAAGTCCCAAGTAATTTTGCATGCTCATTTTCAATCATTTTTTCAGGCTTATGATCCCACTAGTTTTTTGCTGCAGGCACATGATAGTTGTGACACAAATTCCAGTGGACCATTTGAGCAACTACATTATTTCACTCTTTGTAATCAGTCTGAGCAATTTTCTTGCAACAACTCAATATATGATCGATAGTTTCATCTGCCTCTTTACAGAGTCTACATGTGGGGTACTCAACTGATTTTTCTATTCTATCCTTAACTGCATTTGTTCTAATTTATCATCATCATCATCATCATCATCATCATCATCATCATCATCATCATCATCATCATCATCATCATCATCATCATCATCCCAAAAATATGTACCAAAAATGCCGACTGCATGGCCCCTGGGGCCGGGTCAGTGCTGCTTTTATTTTTTATATTTTTTCTTTATTTTAGGGCACCAACCTGGCCTCCCCTGGCCCCGGGGCCGCACTCCTTTTTTATTTTTATTTTTATTGCTTGTTTTTTTAACTGCCAACCACATGGCCCATGCTACAGCTGTAGCGCGTTCTGGTCCGCTTTTCCCCCCTGGTCTCCCCTCCCTGAAGCCAGGGACCCGGCCCTAGAACCAACCTAGGGCCGGGTCAGTGCTCTTTTAAAAAAATTATTGTTGATTTTTTTTCAAGCGCCTGACCGTGTGGTCCCTGGGGCCGGGTCGGCGCTGCTTTTATTTTTTATATTTTTTCTTTTATTTTAGGGCACCAACCTGGCTTCTCCTGGCCCCGGGGCCGCACTCCTTTTTTATTTTTATTTTTATTGCTTGTTTTTTTTAACTGCCAACCACATGGCCCATGCTACAGCTGTAGCGCGTTCTGGTCCGCTTTTTCCCCCTGGTCTCCCCTCCCTGAAGCCAGGAAGACCAGATCTCCAGGACCAGCACCAGGTAGCAGACATCTCCAGTTCTGCCATTAACGAACCGAACCGAACCATTTTTTTTCGGTTCAGTTCGGTTTGTTCTAAATCCACTCTGGGGTTCATTATTCCTTTTGTTACATAACAAAATGAATAACGAATACCAAAATGAACTAAAAGTTCATTCCGTGCCCATATCTAGTTGAAACTTGATGTATCCACACAGGCAAGCAGAAACAGAGGGACTTTGTTAAGTTTCCAAACTGTTTTTTTCTTTACTGGATCTGACTCTGTGCTGACCTTGTTTCCAAGGACTGGGGAGGGGGGGAGAGAAACTAAACACAGCAGCAAATAACACATGCTCAATATGTTCTACGTAAAGGTAAGGCCATAACACACACCCCTCCTCAGATTCATTTTGCTCATTTGGTATCTCCACCTAATTTGATTTAATCTCAAGCATCTGATGAAGAAAAGGTTCATACGTCTGCCAGGAGCAGCATTAGTACTGAGACAGAAAGAAAAATCAAATTTCTTTCCTTATATAGGGCTGTGGAAATTCTGCAAAACTGAATGCCGAGAATTGAACAGGGTTGCGATAACAGAGTTTGCAGGTTCGAAGCCTTGGGTCATTTGATTTGCAGGATTCAGAATCTGCCTTCCCATTTCCCTCTGCCTCTCAGCTGCAGTCCTTATCACAGCTAGAGATAATTTGTTTTTCCCATAGAAATGGCTCCCAACCTTGGTTCCCCAGATACTTCTGGACTAAAATTCTCAGATGGGCACAAACTGTGGTTCATTCTAGCTTGTTTATTGTCACAACTGGCGTTCAGCGGTTTGGCGCCCCACCCCGCGTTGGTGGCTGCCCACTTGGAAACAGCGTCCTGGCTTCCCTGCCCCCCCCCCCCGCATCTTTCTGAACAGTTCTCCAGGCCTTCTGTGTTTGCTGTATGTAGGCCCTTTGCCTCTCACAGGAGAAAAACATCAATTTTGTGTAGAGGTCTTTTGTGCAAATTGCAGAGACTTTCAGCTTCATTCTTGCCTTGAAGGCCCTGGGCTTGAAAATCCCACAAAGGGTATCTTGTTACTGTGTTGAGACCCCTTAAAGCAATGGGAAAAAGAATTTAGCAAGTATCCCTTCAATTTCTACAGGGAAAGCTAAGGAGAAAAAGATGTTGGACTGTTTGCTCCATCAGTTCTCTAGATCTTAGGATGAGCTGCAACAATCTGCAAAGCTGTTGTTTCAAGCTTCACTTCACCAAAGGGTGTAGGGAGAGTGTGGTCTTTTATGGGGATAAAAGGATCCACTCTGGTGGTGTCACAACGAGGTCTCCCTGTGACACCATGAGGGCTTAGCCTCTGTGCCAAGGTCAAATGACTATGGCCCATTCTGTCTAGATGTGGCATGGTAGCAGGGAAGCATCCTCCTGTACTGCAGCTAAAACTGTGCTCACGACCTGGGGTTCAATCCCAGGTAGCAGGCTCACAGTTGACTCAGCCTTCTATCCTTCCGAGGTCGGTAAAACGAGTACCCAGCTTGCTGGGGGTGGGGGGCAATGTGTAGCCTGCATGCTGTAATTAACAACTGTAAACCATCCAAAGATTACTTGAAGTGGTATGGGGTGGTATATAAGCAGAACACTTTACATTTTCAAGACAAGGGGGGTAAACATCAGCTCTCCAGTTAGGAGTGCTTCCCTGATCTCCTTGGACTTAGAAGGCTTATAGATAAAATAAATAAATAAGCCTTCTAAGTGCAAGGAGATCAAGGAAGCACTCCTAACTGGAAAGCTGATGCTTAACCCCCCCTTGTCTTGATTCTTCTGCTGAGATGGATATTTTATGGATAATGGGGCTCTCCACCCATGGAAACAGGTTATAAATCTCCCACTCATTACCACCCGGCCTGAGCCTCTTCCCATAATTGGAAAGTTGTTCATGCTTTTAATTTTTTTTTGTTGGCTTGATGAAGAAATTCTTTGGTGTTGCATAAGGCCCCCCTTCCATGGGGACAGGATCTGAGCATCTTTTTCGTCGGGCAGCGAGTGAGAAAATGTTGGTGGTTCGTCTCACAAGGACAGCCATGCCTGGTGGTGTATTCCCCAGATCGGCATTCCAGAATGCATAGCTGCCCAACCTTCGCCAGATCCAAACCCCTCTCCATGCCTGGCTCACTGATCATCTGGCAGGTTTGCATTTTTGGACGACGGGGAGTAAGGCGATTGGCAACAGGGGATGGGAGAGGAATGGCAGTGAAACCACAGGCTGTTGCATCTGTGAGCCAACAGCGGAGACTGCCAGACAAACAGGATTAAGATGGACATAGTGAAGAATGCCTGATGTGACCTTCGCCAAGCAGAAATGTCACACTTTACGAACAAGCCACAGTAATAGAGTTAAGTATAGCTCAGGCAGCTGCAATTTATGCTCATTTTTCTCCCAAGAGCTATCCTTCCCGATCATTTCAAGTGCAGCCACTTGAGATGATCAGGATAGGTAGCATTTTAGCTCTCGAGGGAGGTTCACTGTGACTTCTGTTGGGTCATACACAGTAGGGCCCACTTATCTTTACGGTCAAAGTCTCATTATTGATGTGACTTGTAAACCCATCCATGTCCATCAGAGACTGACAGACATTCAGGATAGATTGATGCAGTTCCCACGAGAGTTGTACTTGGAATAATAACTAAGGTGTAGTGTACAAAACCACAGCCGGAATTTAAAAAGCAAAGAGTTCTGCTTATATATCACCCCATAGCATTTAAAACACTCTCTGGGCGGTTTACAATTGATTTATACAGGCTGCACATTGCTCCCCCCACCCCCAGCGAGCTGGGTACTCATTTTACTGACCTCGGAAGGATGGAAGGCTGAGTCAACCATGAACCCTTTACCTGGGATTGAACCCCAAGTTGTGAGCAGAGTTTTGGCTGCAGTACAGCCGTTTAACTACCGTGCCATGAAAATTACCAGTTTCGAGGCCTGGAGCTTCCCTAATTTATTGCTCACATGGTACAGAAGAATGAGGAGGAGGACCTATATCTGAGCACATGATGGCCACTGTGCACTTGTGTTTTGCTTCCTTCTGCCTGGGAGCAGCTCAGTGTAATATACATAATTACAGGGAGCAGCTAATCCTAATTCCTTCAACCACATTTTTCTCCCAGCTTGAAAAAAACATGGTAAATTCTGGTGGTCTTAGTCCAAGGCATTGCTTATCCCAAACTAGGATGAGTAACATGCATAGGTTACTACCACTACATTTTGAACAAGTTCAGTTTGAAGGAGAATTTAGCACAGTGTTGGTTCTAAGGCGAGGAACCTCATTCAGGCAAAACCATTAGAGCAAAAGGACCTGTGTATTTCATTTAAGGGTGTGGTTGCCAGGGAGCAAGCCTTAAAAAAGGCATTCGGCCACTCGTACAGCGGTGCCGTTTGGTAGCTCCTCACTGCGTGAAATATTTGTTGCAGAGTTTTGGTAAAATTCCTTTTTGCTACACAGTAAGGAAACAACTTCTGATTATTCTCTATCTGGGAAACCCTGAAAAGTGTCACCATAAGCTGAAATAGACATGGAGGCACAAGTACAGAGATCATCAGTCATCCAGATGAGGTTATTCGGAAGTTGAGTCATGGTAACTGGACTTCTTTACTTGTGAGATCGAAACGTTTCACTACTCATGCAAATAGCTTCATCAGTCTGAGGAAAATTGATGCAAGCCCTGCAATTTGTAGCTCACCTTGGTTTCAGGCCACCCTGGTCTGAATAGACTCATTAAGTGGACAGTGGCCTGAAGAGGCTCAGTAGGTGGACAATGGCCTGAATGGGCTTGTTAGATGTACAATGGCTTGGGGTGTGTGGAAGTGCCACCTATTCACCCTTCCCAACACCATTAAGTATGGGTTGTTCGCGGTTGTCTTCCTGGTGGAGGTGTGAAGTGCTTTTGACTTGTCAGAGGGTCAAACAAAATGATCCTGCTAGCATGTCATTAATCACTGATTGCTTATCTTCTCTCCAGAGATGCAATTCTTTCACAGCTTGATGCTGGTGCAATCAACCTGCCAGTGAAAGGGATGCATACCTCCAGATGACCAATCACAAATGGCAAGGTCAGTAACTTTTTTTTCTTTATGGAGCCAAGGAAAGCTTGTTATGCTTCTACCGTAAGGCATAAAATAGATGACTTTTTATTCCTCAAGGTTAACTCAGGCTGTGGTCACACTGGCAATATGAATAATGTTTTTGTCCAGATTTTTTTTTAAAAAAAATCAGGTTCAAGTCACATGGTATTTAAACCCGTAACCACATTCACATTCATGGAATGGAGATGGATTTATTCTGGTCATTGAAACCGGTTTTGGTCTCTACACTTGTAACGGGTTTTAGAAGTAGGGAAGCCTGTTAGCTTAGGCCAATTGTAAACATGGAGAATAGTAATGTGCAAGTTAGTTCTCTCGTTCACGGTTATCTCGGTGCCTATGTAAACAAAAGCCAGTGAAGATACCAGCCAGAAGCAAGTAAAACCTTATTGGTCTATAAGCAACATGTGACTGCCTTTTCCCATGCTTGTAAACAGTCTGAGGGGAGAAGAGGAGACTTTTTCGAGAGGATTTTATGGCTGTGCATGAAAAAAACTTCCAATGTAAAGAGGTAGGATAGGGTTAGAGAGAGGCTCTCTGCCTCAAGGCCTTGTGAAAACTAGAGTAGGAGTCACTCTTTGCTATGTTTTAGAGAGAGGTAATATTTTGTGTAACCTCTAGTAGTTTTAATAAATATATCTTTAATTATCAAGACGGTGCCTTGAAAGTATTCTTGGTAAGTCACAGAAAACAGGCTGGGAGTTCACAAATGAACCCACGGGGCTTTAGTTTCCAGGACTCTGCATTCTTCGGCTGCAGTTGATTTTTTGCAGGGAGGACACCTGGGTAGAGATTAAATAGACCATTCCCTAGGTAGCTATCTGGGGAATCTCGGTACACACTGATGAAATGGGCTCATTGCCACCAAACTGCATTGAATTGGATCAGTTTTGAAGGTGAAGTATTTTAACAATTCCTGCTGGCCAGTTGAAAAAAACAACACATCACTTTGCAGCCCCTATGCGCCCTTGCATTGTATGAACCATAAAATCTAAATCACTTTACATTATGCTTCAGTGTGGCTCTTATTGCCAGTGTGACCTCAGTTTCTTACAGGGTGGTCAGCAGGATCATAACATTTGATCCTGAGTCCAGAGGCGTAGCTAGGTTTTTCAGTGCCCAGGGACAAAGGGCTCTATCACACGTCCTTTAAAATGCTGATTAAATTTCAAGATAAAGCATTCCCAAAAATCTTGTCCCCTTGGCCTTAAAAAATGGCTTTAAATAAAAAACCAGTTATGTCCCCTTTAGCGAGTTTTCCAAGACCTCCTGGAGAAGTTGGGACTTTTTTGCTCTGTTAAAAAATGTGAGCCAGAAGTCTGTGGGAACTTGCATATGATCCAGTTTTCTGCTCTTTTACCCCCTAGCCCCGACCAGCTCATCCTGGGGCTCATTAGGGCTTTTAATTTTTTTTAAAAAATTTCCTCTCCCCCCAGCGCTGATCAGCTGGCCTTTGGGCTGTCAGTGCTGTTTTTTATTTTTATTTTTATTTTTTTCCTAGCACTACCTGCTGGCCCTGGGGGCTGGTCTGTGCTTTTTTAAAAAAATTGTTGTACATGGGAACGGAGATCCCACATCTTCAGTCACGTGACCAAGAAATAAATAAAGCCGGACTTTCACAATATCCAGATCTTCCCCCAGGTGAGATAGTGGCCAAAGTTAGTTTTCCTGCCCCCAAGGGATGGGGAGGAGCTAAGGTGCCATGGAGAAAGTAGGGATGGCAGCCAGGGAGCCCTCTGCACCAGCCCTGGTAGGTTGCTCAAAATGCTCCTTCCTATGTCTCCTGGGCGGAGTGCCATTTAGCAAACTATTTGGCACCCCCCAGGTGCTGCACCCAGGGACAGATGCCCCATTGCCTCCTAGCTACGCCACTGCCTGAGTCCTGGAAGTAAGCTGTCCATCAGTGTAAATATCTATAGAGAGCTAGATGGGAGAACAGTTCAACGTTGCATAAAGCACCTTTGCATCACTTTTCCTAATAAACCATTGGGTTGGAGAAACAAAGCCATCCCGTTTGCAGTCAGTGAGACGGTCATTTCCCACTGCAGTTTGTGGGAAGATGTAATAGAGATTGGTTGAAATACATATGCACAAACTGAAGCTTGATAAGATATCTAAATTAATTACAATTATTGCACTGTTTAACATTTTCTTTCTTTCTTTTTGCTATTTGGCTGCAGATGATTCTTGGGAATGTCAGTAAAGCTTGTTGGTCTGTGCTGCAAAGCCATATCACACATATGGATACTCTAACAAAGTTTTTGAGGTGAGAGGTGGCTGACCCCTGCCATCCTTTGGTGAGCTTCCCTAGCTAAGCAGGGATCTTAATCTTGCATCTTCTGAACCTTATTCTGACCACCTATCCAATATACTACCAACAGACCACTCTTGCTCTCCAATAAAACATATTTAGGAAAAGAAGTGTTTACATGTCTTTGACTCACCCAGAGAGCAATGCATAATAATTGGCTCAAGCGACAGGGAGACTGATTTAGGTTGAATATCAAGAAAAACATCTTAACTGTTAGAGTAGTCCAGTGGTTGTTTCCTGTTTGATTGTTTTCTTTCAGTTTTAGACAGTATGCAGTCATCCCAAACGCTTCAAGACAGGTAAATAAGTATGCAAAGCAGCCAATTAAATTCAGGACGAAGTGCTTAAAAAATAGCAGTTACAATTAAACCTCCTCTTGAATGCAGTACAGCTGGCTGTTTATTTGTGTGAAAAGGGACTTCCTTGCAATTAAATTCTGAATATATCTAGCTTTTGAATAACTTTGCGGCTTCTCTGTCTTTTTCTGGGCTATAACTTTCCTCTCCGTTCTCATCTGCTCCCGCACTTCTATCAAGCTGTTGACGTTGACACTCAAATCTGACAGCACTTGGTGTCTGGGCTAGGTTTTAGTTCTCATTCTTTCCTTCCTTCCCTCCCTCCTTCTCTATCTGTTTCCAAAGCTTTTGAATACCTGTAGTTTACTGCTGCTCAGTTGTTTAAGTTTTAAAGATGAAAAAGAGAGGATATTAATATTCTAAGGATCTGTGTTCAAAGCATGTGCATTTTTCATTGATGTGTCAATAACATTTTTTCTCTCTTACACAATACGGAAAACATCTGTTTTGAATCAGAACATGTATTTTGTTGCTGTTGTTACATAAGTCTGCAGTGGTCAAACTGAGTCCTTTAGCTCCATCAGAACTCAATAAACTATTAGAAGTTAGTAGTGGAATGTATGCCTTAATAAAATCCATTAGCAGGGAGTCTGGGGGATTTATCATTTCAGACCAAAAGCCAGGTTATATCAGAATGGTTTGAGACTGGTGTTCTGTCAGGTATTAGTTAGTGAAATATATGTATTAAACAGGATGTTCTATATGTATTTGATATGTATTTAATTGATTTAAAGATGGAGTCTGTAAAAAGTGCAAGGTCACAGTGACACAGTGTATAGTTTTTCAAATGGAGTACAGAGGTAAAGAATAAACATAATGAATTTTGGCTGATGCAAAAAGTTGCAATAGCTGTGATGTAATGTAATTTATGATTGGACAGACACGTGTATAAAAATGTTCTGTAAATCACTATTCATTGGGCCTTCCATGAGTAAAGGCATTCACTTTGTTTCTCTGTTATACATTTTGTCTATGTACTGTATGCTATTATGCTGTTATGCTGTTGAATTTTGTACCAATGTACTAATGTGATTTTCCCCTCTATGCTTTGTTGAACTTTGTAGAAGTTCTGTGATGCTGTGATATAGTTTGCACATTTGTAATATAGCTGTTTGGTTTTAATAAAACTCTGTCTCTGGCTAACAAATTTATTCATTAAGTATTGCTTTTGCTGGCTGATAAAATAGCACATACTCTGACATGTTCAGAGTCATAAGTGGCGGTACTCAAATTAACTTGAGTTTACAAAAGCGATGCAGGGTTGTTGAGGACAGGCCATTTTGGAGACTGGTCATTCATAGGGTTGCCATGAATTGGAGGTGGCTTGACCACATGTAACAACAATAACAAAACTTAGTTACACCCTCATTGCTCAGAAAGCATCTAAGTTTGGGTAGCTCCAACTGTGCGTGTAATCCCTGTAACAAACCAATCAGTAGCAGCAGAAGCATTTTAAAAGTGGCCTCTGTTAGAAGTATTTTATCCCGATGGTCATTTGGGAAGGACAGCTACCATACTGCTTTTAAAGTTGGCAGCCATTAAAAACATCTGTGGATGAAAACTCTGTGATATCAGTTACAGAGAAGATGAGACAAAGATGACATTGCCAGTATGGACGTGTCTCAGAATGGCACCTTCCACCATTGCCAAAAGTATGTACCATCTGAAAATCGATGGCCAAAACAAAGATGGCAGGACACAGTCAATAAAGACATGCAAATCATCAGTCAGCCTGTGCCTTGAGGATGCAGTTGGTTGGGAAAAGTGGCATTTCAGGATCCAAAGAGGGAACCTTGCACCAAAAGGAAAACACTAGATAGTAGAAGGAGGAAGAGGAAAACTGTAATTTCTACCCACTTTTGCAATCTAATTCCAAGGGGGGGAAATGCAAACAAGTATTATACAGATTAAGAACATCAGAAGAGCCATGCTGGATCTGGCCAAAGGCCCACCAAGTCCAGCTTCCTGTATCTCACAGTGGCCCCACCAGATGCGTTTGGGAGCGCATGAGACTAGATATCTGTCTCCTGATACCACTCCCCTGCATCTGGCCCTTGAAGTACCCCAGTTTTAAGCCTAGAGATTATACATCTCCATCATGGTTTGTCACCTGTGATGGACTTTTCCTCCAGGAATCTGTCCAATCCCCTTTTGAAGGCATCCAGGCCAGATGCCATCACCATCTCCTGTGGCAGGGAGTTATTTTGTGAGAGGGAGAAGAGCGTCCCTCTATCCACTTTACTCATGCCCTGCATTATTATTATATATGCAACCATATTATTTCTGTCATCATAGGTTTCCTGATTTGAAAGATGACTGGCAGCCTATCATGTATGCAGAACTCAACGGTGATTATTTTTATACCATCTAGTTAGGCAAAACTCTTCACTTAAAATTATGACTAAATGCCCCAACCCCACCACATCCAGGGCAGCCTGAATTGATAAAAATATTATAACTAGAGATGGGCACGACTTGAAAAAAAATTTTTTCGAGTTGTCGTTAGTCGGGCCGGTCCCGTTTCGGCTCGTTTCCGGTTTTCGCGAAAATTCGCAAAAATTAGTCGGTTCGTTTTTTCATTTTTTTGTTTTCATTAGTACTGGTTTTGGGGGGGGAGCGGGCTCCTGGAGGCACCTCTGTGGGGTGGGTGCCTCCTCTGGCCCGCTATAAAGGGAAAGTGGGCTCCTGGAGGCACCCGTGGGTGCCTCCTATCCTCACCCACTAGGAAGGGGAAGCAGGCTCCAAGAGACCCCTCTACATGGGGGTCTCCCCTCCTCACCTGCTGCTGCTGCAAAATGGTATGCAATAGCCATATGGATATGCATACCAGTTACAGGCTATGAGACCAGTGAGAGTGATAGCGTCATGCCTTCCCTGCACAAGGCTCTCGTACCACCATGTCTCACACAGAAGGGAATTGTACTTGCTGCATGTAGTACAATGCAAGCAAGTAGATCTGGCTTTAAGGTGGCTTAGTGCAAGGGCTAGGGTTAGGCTAGTGACGGGTAAGGTTACGGTGGGCTAGTGGGTTGCACCTCTGGGTGCCTCTCTGACCCACTAAGAAGACAGTCTGTGACGTATGGGTAAGGAGTCAAGGATTAGGGTAAGGGTTAGGGGGCTAGGGCAGGTTTTAGGGGGCTTTTTGGCACATCCCAGAAGTCTCCATGGCCAAGTGGCCATGCGTTTGGTGGGATGGCTCCAAAAATTTGCATGGTCGTCCACTCCCACATGGCTGGCCACTCGGCCAGCCCATCATTGCGCAGGTGTAAATAAAATAAAATAAAATAAAATCAATGGAGGACAGAGGAGGAGAGGAGAGACATTTTGTTGCAAGAAAAAACCCACTGCTACTGTGAAAAATCTGGCAGTTTATAAATTTTCGTGTGTTTCTGTTGTGCTTGTGTGTTTTTGGACCACGATTTCAAAAACAATATTGCGTTCGCCGCCCCATTTTGGATCCCCTGCCCGCACCGCATGGCATGGCGAAATGGCGACTCGAGTCCGGCTGCCCAGGACGGGGGGGAGGCGGGACCCCCCCTCCAGAAACCACCTCTCCAGTAGGTGCCCTGCGCCCTTAGTCAAGCAGGCATTTTTCCGCCCGGGAATGGGTGGGGGGAGAGTTTAAAAGTTTTTTCCTGTGCCGTCCGTGCCGCTTGCTTGCGCTTTAATTGCGGGCGGCCGGCGGCGAGACTGGGCTTTTTGCTGGCTGCGAGCCTGCGGCGAGTCCCACCAGAGCAGCCCAGGACGGGGGATGGGGGGGGAGGACGGGGACCTCCAGAAACAACCCCTCTGGTAGGTGCCCTGAGGCACGGCAGGCATTTTCCTGCCTGCTTTTTGGCCGGGAACCGGGTTTTTTTAACTTTTAAAAACTTTTTTTCTGTGCCGCGTGGCATCGTGCGATCGCGCGATGCAAGGAACGAGCACGACAAATCAGACCAAAATTGTTCGTTCGTCGGTTCGAGCTCGAAGTCTGGCGGAGTAATTCCCGTTACCGTTTCCGTAGAGTAACGGAACCGAGTAACGGAAACGGAAACGGGAATACCGCTAAGTCTTGCCCATCTCTAATTATAACTGAGGCAAATCTAATGGGTCAAGTTCTATTAGGACCATTTCAGAGTGGGGATAGTAAATATTGCACGGTTCAAAAGCAGAGGAGACGTACAGACATATGTTTAGCCTGAAGCACTGGACAACTGCAGTAGTCAGTGGCACCATGGTAACCATAAAAATGTCTCTATTAAATGTGTAGAATACTTTCCAGATGGGTGGCTATCTGCTATAGGGAACTCTTACCCACCCACCAACAGACAGACAGATGGACAGAGACATGGGGGGGAAGGCTATAGGAGTGGAAGACCACGTAATGCAAAGATTACTGCCAGTACCATTTTAACGCCAAGCACAAATGCCAGCCCAGTAGCAGCACTGCCTAATTCAGAGTGACAATTAGCAGTGATAACATAATCTCCCTACTTTAGATAATGTAATTTAACAGCTGTAGTGAGAAAGGAAATCTTACTCTCAGCGGAGTCCTGAACAAACAGCATCAGGAACGTCAGTAGCTTCAGCATCTGCTTTCAAAGATCCCACACAGGGAAAAAATGTGACTTGACAGATCAGTAGCAGGATGTTGTGGGAGAGCATAATGTTCTGCTTTTCGGACAGGGCTTTGGCCACCCATTGATGGATGAGGAGGTGGCCTGCTTTCTATGTTATTCAATGGCTTTTGAATTAGGTTGATTCAGGGTTTGTTTTTGTAATGTGACAATTTCTTTAACAGTGTCTTAATTAGAGATGGGCATGAACCGCTGGTTTGACGGTTTGTGTTCTGCAGCTCCTCCGGCAGGAGCCCAATCAGAGGCAGCAACTGGAGGAGGTGGAGAGGGGCAGGGAAGCTGGCATGCTGCCTTTGAATGGGCCCTCTACCGGGGGGGGGGATGCCAAACCATGGAATACTTGTTGGGTTGTTGGTCAAACCAGTGGCTTGTGCCCATCTCTATTTTTAATACAACAATTTGCTGCACAGAATCCTACTGGTGGGTTTGTATTAAGTGGGGTGGTATAAACTGTGCTGGTGAACAGCTTCTAATTCACAAGACACTGCTTCCATTTCTTGTAGTGTGCCAGTTCCCAATGGGTCACATGGCTGGCATTGTGATTCACTACAGGGATCCATATACTTACCCTTACACCATGTTAACATCACAGGAGTGTTCTGGCTGTGATGTTTTTTTTAAAAGGCTGTACCTGGTTTTTTATGAAATTCCAGAAGTAAGAAATGTGGAATATAAATTCAAATAAATTAAAATTGAAATGCAGCACTAGTTTCCAAGCAATGTGATTTATGGTCACAAATCTGTGCCATTTGTTCTTTTATGCAGAAACCCTTCTGTTTGTCCTTGAGAAGTGCCGCATTTGTAAACAATGGCATATGTGATATGTGTTGGATTTATTTTTTAACCCTCTAGATTTCCTTCAAGTGGTGACCAGATGGACCTTTCTGGACCGGAGTGACTATCAATAAATCTGGCAGTAATCCATTGTTCTATTTTTTTTCTACAATATGCCGTTTTTGTTCCGTTCAGGACAGTGAGTTAATGATATATATTTTTATTTCTTTTACCAAAGTCTTGGTGTGAGGAACTGAGGCTGTAAGTACCAGTTAATGAGAACCAAAGGGAATGGTCTACTCTGAGGAGGCTTGAAGCTAATTCTGCTCTGTAGGTCCTTGAACTATCTGCTACATAGCTACAGGTTTTCAGCCAAAATTTTGTACAGTACTCTACCGAGAACATATGCTATCACTTATAAATAATTCTGTTCCCCAAGTATTAGAGGTTGATTGGTTAAATGAACTCCCAATGATGGAGCTGGTGTCAGCAGTGTGATGCAGTGGCCAGGAAAGCCACTGTAATTCTTGGTTGCATCAACAGAAGCATAGTGTCTAGATAGATCAAGGGAAGTGATAGTATCACTCTATTCTGCTCTGGTCAGACCCCACCTGGAGTACTGTGTCCAGTTCTGTGCAACTCAATTTTAAAAGGATGTTGACAACCTTGAATGGGTCCAGAGGAGGGCAACCAGGATGGTTGAAGGTTTGGAGGAAATTTCTTATGAGGAGCTGCTTAGGGAACTGTGAATGTTTAGCCTTACAAAAAGAAGATATCATAGCCATGTTTAAGTATTTGAAAGGATATCATATTGAAGAAGGAACAGGTTTGTTTTCCATGGCTTCAGAGACTAGGACACGGGGCAATGGTTTCAAGCTACAGGAAAAGAGATTCCATTTGAACATTAGGAAGAACATCATGACAGTTAGAGCTGTTTGGCACTGGAATATGCTGCCACGGAGGCTGGTGGAGTCTCCTTCTTTGGAGGTTTTTAAGCAGAGGCTGGATGGGCATCTGTCGGAAATACAGAGGGTTGGACAGAATGGCCCTTTAGGTCTTTTCCAACTCTATGATTCTATGATTTTCTATGATTTTCATTAGAGATGGGCACGACCAGGAAAAATTACGTTTCGAGTTGTCGTGTGTCGGAGCCGGCCCGTTTCGGCTTGTTTCCGTTTTTCGTGAAATTTTCCAAAAATTTGTCATTTCATTTGTCGGTTTTTCGTCTGTCGTTAGTACTGGTTTTTTTGGGGGGGGGGCTCCTGGAGGCACCTCTCTGGGGTGGGTGCCTCCTCTGGCCCGCCATGAAGGGAAAGCGGGCTCCTGGAGGCACCTCTCTGGGGTGGGTGCCTCCTCTGGCCTGCTACAAAATGGCATGCATAGCCAATTGGATATGCATACCATTAAGTTGCAGTAGCAGGCAGAGGCACCTCTCTTTCGGGTGCCTCTGTGACTCACTGGCTGCCTGCATACGGTGGACTTGGGCTGGGGAACAAAGTGAGAGAGGACCCCTACGGGCGCCCTGTGACTCACTAAGAAGGGAAGTGTACTTGCTGTAGTGCAATGCGAGTACACATCTGGCTTACTGGTTAGGGGTTAGCGCAAGGGCTAGGCTTAGGGTTACGGGTAAGGTTAGGGTGAGTTACTGGGGTGCACCTCTGGGTGCCTCTCTGACCCACTAAGAAGGACAGTGTACTGGAGTATGGGTTAGGGTTAGGGTTAGGGTTCGGGTTTGGGTTTGGGCTAGGGTTAGTGGCTTTTTATGCCCGACTGGCACATCCCAGAAGTCTCGGTCAAAACCTGGCCAAGTGGCCATGCAATTGGTGGAATGGCTCCAAAAATTTGCATGGTCCACTCCCATGGCCAGCCCATCATTGCACAGGTGTAAAAAATAAAAAATAAAATAAAATCAATGGAGACGTTTTGTTGCAAGAAAAACCCACTGCTGCTACTCTAAAAATTCAGGCAGTTTTAAAATAGCTATTTTTGCATGTTTCTGTGGTGCTTTGGTGTGTTTTTGGACCACGCGATTTCAAAATAAATATTGCGGTCGCCCCATTTTGGATCCCCCGCCCGCACCGCATGGCATGGCGAGTTGGCGAGACGACGAGGATGCGCAGCCCAGGAGAGGGGAGGGGGGAGGCCGGGGACCCCCCCCAGAAAGCACCCTTCTGGTAGGTGCCCTCACTGAGGCAGGCATATTTTTGCCTGCTTTTTTGGCCGGGAATTAGGTTTTTTTTAATTTTTAAAACTTTTTTTCTGTGCCGCGCCACTTGGCGAGTTGGTGACTCGACGAGGATGTGCACTTTGCGCAGCCCAGGGGAGGAGGGGGGGAGGCCAGGGACCCCCCCTCAGAAACCACCCCTCACTGAGGCAGGCATATTTTCGCCTGCTTTTTTGGCTGGGAATCGTTTTTTTTTAATTTTTAAAACTTTTTTCCTGTGCCACTTGGCATCGCGCGATCACTGTGATGCCAGGAACGACAACAACAAATCAGACCCAATTTTTCTTTAGTCGGTTTGAGTTCGAGTTCTGGCAGAGTAATTGTCGCTCTTTGTTCCGTTACGTAACGGAAACGAGGAACGGAAACGGAAACGAGAATTTCGCCAAGTCGTGCCCATGTCTAATTTTCATATTAAAGAGGTTAACTGGGGGGGGGGATGGTGAACCAACTGATTTTTGAATTTGTTGCTGAGCCTTGTATCCATGTTTGTATCCTTGTATCCTTGTATCCAGTTTGTTGCTAAATGAATATATTTAATTAGACAATTGTATTCAACTGAAGATAGAGCTATCGTGTGCAAGAGGAGTGCCAATGTCTACAATAAGCTGTACCCAATGTGTCCTCTAATTTTCATCCCCGCTACACGGTGCTCTTTTTGTGTGTGTGTGTGTGTGTGCATGTGTGAGATGCACACATGCAGAAATCCCCATTCACAATTCTTTCACGACCATAACAAAAATGGTTACGACAGGTGCACGTGGCTTACCCACCCCTGTGTGTTGGGGGGGCACAGGGAGGAAGCTGAAGGTGGGCACACATGTGCACACGCAAACTTGCAGTGGTTCTCAAACTGTGGATCCCCAGATATTCTTGGACTGCAAGTCCCAGAAGCCTTCACCACTAACTGAGCTGGCCAGGGTTTCTGGGATTTGCAGTCTGGAACATCTGGGGACCCACAGGTTGAGAACCACTGCTTTAGAGGGAACCTTGGGTATAGCTGATAAGTGACCTGACCATAAGGGCTCTAGAAGTTAAGGCAAAGAATCAAACCCAAAGTATTTACATCTGGTATTCTTAAAATTGAAGTACCTGCCCAAAAAACTAGTATGAACTAGAGATGGGCATGAAATGAACAATTTTTCATTTCTGTTTTCGTTTTTTTGTTTCATTTCGTAATGAAACGACAAACAAATTTTATCTCTAAAATGAAACGAAACGAACAGAAACACCGGAAATTTTGTCGTGCGTTTCGTTTCCGTTACTGCAATATGAGTGAATTGCTCAAAATCCTAAAAAAAAAAATCACAAAAAATTGAAATAAATGGTAACAAAATGGTAACGAAACGAACGAAAACGAAAATGATTTTTTTGGAAAAAATTCACGAAAAACGGAAACAAACCGAAACGGACCCTCCAAACGACAAATGATAAACGAAAGTTTTTGATTCGTGCCCATCTCTAGTATGAACCTCTTTGAAGAATTCTAAGTAGAGATGGGCACGAACTACAGTTCGGCCGTTCAGCCCAGTTTGGCATGGCACCCACACAGCTGTTTCGCAAGTGTTGCACACGCCTCTCTCCCATGTCCTCTGTGAACTCACCCATTCCCCAGGCAAAGAGCCTGCACTATGATCAGTGAGTGGGCAGTAGGGCTAAGGAGGCGGAGAGGGTTGCAAGCTTTACCTAGGAAACGGATGAGTGTGGCGAGGAGGTGCCCGAAGAACACCTGTGTGGATGCTGCACCGAACTGGGCCGATCTGTAGTTCACGTCCATCTCTGATGTTAAGATCTGGAGCTCTGAATGTCAACCGCACTCAGGGTGTGTGATTATACTGCCAAACAAAACCACTGTTGATTCGGGTTAACGAAAAACAAAAACTATTTAAAACCGGTGACATAAAATAATGGCACAGGTTTATTTGTGTATGTGTGTGTGTGTGTTTTGTTTTGTTTTTTGGCAAGATTGCGAGGGAAAATAATCCACCAGAGGGTCAGTGATGTTAAATCGCATGCTTAATCGGATTATTTCAATTGGTTTGGCAATTGCATCTTACTGGCAAGAGGAGAAAAACAGGAGTGCAGAGGAGGAGGATCAGTGGTAGCAGAGGCAGCAGGAGGAGGAGGTTTTGTAACCTGAATCAGCTGCACGGGGTCCCAAATCAGCTGCCGGCCCCCACCTCTATTTCCAAATTTGATAACTATAGGAGCTGCAACAAGAGACAATAATGCTTCCAAACTTTTCATCTCTCAACCAAAGCAAACTTGTTTGTAGTGACAAATGGAATTAGGTCTGAGAGAGAGACGGGAAGAACTTATAAATTAGCTAATTTATCACTAACATACCGGGAGTGTTTGTAACTCCAAGACGCAACCCCGCTGTGGTTATCTCTATCAAGTCGATTTGTGATTTACTGTGATGTCCTGCCGTCTCTCAGTGGTGCTTCCCTAGTCTTTGATGGGTGGCTGCTGAGTCCTGGCTAGGAAATATTTTTCATTCTTTCCTGCAAGGATCTTTGAAAAGATTCTGGGAACACAATGCTCAAGTTACTCTATCACAGCTATCAGGCTCAACAGCTCTTTATTAGGACCTGCTGTTTCTGATTAATCTTCTCTTCTTTCCTTTTCCTCAAATAAGGACTCTCTCAAAACAAAGTTTCAGAGAGGGTAGCCGTGTTAGTCTTTTCAAAAATTTAAGGCAAAAATCAACGAAAAACAAAACAAAACAAAACAAAACAAAAGACACAAACATGTGGCACCTTAAAGACGAACTTTCATATTTTAATGTGACGTTTCGTGCACATGTGCACTTCTTCAGACATATATAGCAGCAGAATGAGGCCAACCTCTGTTTATATTTAAAGTATGGGAAATAATGGCTGGCGTGAGCCATAAAACCATAAAACTATACAGCTCTAACTTACTCTTTTCACCATTTAATGTTCTCACCATTTCTACTAATTAACTCTCCCTCCTCTTCTCTCCCCCTCCTCACTCCCCTCCCCTCCCCTCCCCTATCCACCCCACAACTCTATATGCTACAGCCAATGATATCTAGGATACAACCCATGAATGTCTGGTATGAAATGTATATCTCAGCTCATATTATATCTCACACCTCATTCTGCTGCTATATATGTCTGAAGAAGTGCACATGTGCACGAAACATCACATTAAAATATGAAAGTTAGTCTTTAAGGTGCCACATGTTTGTGTCTTTTATTTTGTTTTGTTTTGTTTTGTTTTGTTTTGTTTTTCTTTGATTTTTGCCTGAAATTCTCAAAACAAAGCAAGCAATCGCAAAATGAAGCTTGGCTTTTTTAAAACAAGAAGGGCAGATTTGGAAAAGCTTTTCTTCCCGGCATTGCAGCCTTTGCTCTTTTAGATCACAAAATTGCAGCTCGGTGTAGCAAATGTCATGTGTTTACATGTCACTTTCCCCTCTGCTTTCTCGGGTCACATACAAGTCACCCTCTCCTAAGTGAACGTGACTGGCTTCTTAATAAGATCAAGAAATGTCGTGTATGGTGTTTTAATGTCCTGCTAAGAGGGTTTTCTGTGGAGACACAGGGCCATAGCTAGGGTGGAACACCTGAGGCTTTGCCCCAGGGCACCAACATTTAGAGGGCAATCAAAAGGTGAATTTATTAATGGATGTTAGGAAAATAAATGGGAACACTTCCTAGCCCTATTCATGTTTCTCCCTCTCACGGTGATAAGCCTACACTTTCACAGGGGGAGGGCAGTGCAGTCTCCCCTTTTAATTTGAAGGGGCTCCTACCCAAGCATAAGGGCTGAGGGATCGGGTGGCATTGTCAATCATCTCAGGTACCAGGATTGCTGCTTATGACTCTAATGTGATAATTTGCCCAAGGGCAGCTAGTTTAGTCATCTTCCTTCAAATACTGTTCCTGATAGGTAGATGGGAAGTTGACTGTAGGGAGCCCTGTGGCGCAGTGGTTAAATGCCTGTACTGCAGGTAAAACTGTGCTCACGACCTGGGGTTCAATCCCAGGTAGCAGGCTCATGGCTGACTCAGCCTTCCATCCTTCCAAGGTCGGTAAAATGAGTACCCATCTTGCTGGGGAGCAATGTGTAGCCTGCATTACTGTAATTAAAACTGTAAACCGCCCAGAGACTACTCGAAGTGGTATGGGGCGGTATATAAGCAGAACACTGTGTACAGGGACTAATAAAACAGATGACCAGCAATTAGAGAACTGGAGAATTCTTCTTCTTCTTCTTCTTCTTCTTCTTCTTCTTCTTCTTCTTCTTCTTCTTCTTCTTCTTCTTCTTCTTCTTCTTCTTCTTCTTCTTCTTCGAATCATAGAATCATAGAATCATAGAATCATAGAATCATAGTGTTGGAAGAGACCTGAAGGGCCATCTAGTCCATCACAGTGCTCCATCACAGGGGGTGATGATGAACTAATCATCATCATCATCATCATCATCATCATCATCATCATCATCATCATCATCATCATCATCATCATCATCATCATCATCAAGTCCAGTCCCTATCAAAGAGGCGCCTTGAGGAATCAAACATTCAACCTCAGGCACCACAGCCAAACCAATATCTGGCAGTTCTAATCATTGAATCATAGAATCATGAAACTAGAAGGGGTCTACAAGGCCACTGAGCTCAACCCCTTGCTTGATGCAGGAATACAGATCAAAGCATATCTGTTAGGTGGTTGCCCAATTTTCTCCTGAATGCTTCCAGTGTTGGGTCACCCACCATCTCTTGAGGCCATTGGTTCCGTTGCCATACTGCTCTAACAGTTAGGAAGTTTTTTCTCAGATTCAGCTGAAAGCCGGGTTCTCTTAAATTGAGTCCATTGTACCGTGTCCCGTACTCTGAGATGATAGAAAACAAATCCTGCCCCTCTAACACTCGCTTAACTACTCCTTCCCTGTTTTTAGCAAATGAAAGCAACTGTTTATTCAAGCAGCTGCTCAGTCACAATATGCTGATTCATCTTTTCCTATTCTTAGGTACCCAAATAACATTTGGCCAAAAAGTTCTCACTCCACTCTCTGAAAGCGTTCTTGGGCTTAGGAGAGCCTTGGGCTCAGTGGAAGAACATCCCAGATCCGAGGGACAATAATTAGGAACACCTTTACATGGGTCTTTATGGTTCAGTCCATATATATTTGCAAAAAGAGAATCGTGGGAGTGAGTCTACACCAGTGGTTCTCAACCTGTGGGTCCCCAGATGTTCCTGGACTGCAACTCCCAGAAGCCTCCACCAGTCACTGTGCTGGAAGGGATTTCTGGGAGTTGCAGTCCAGGAATATCTGGGGACCCACAGGTTGAGAACCACTGGTCTACACTGTACATTTAGAGCACTTTGATACCACTTCAATTGTTATGCCATCACTGTTCACACACTTGGGATCTGAATTACAGCAATGGTTGTAAAAAAAAGACTTCAAGGAAGGAGTACAGTATGTTTTTAAGATGCTGTTTGATAATACAGTTCACACATTGTTAGAAGCGCTGCTCCCTGAAGTCCTAAAAGATGTCTGATTGTCCTCATGCAAACTTCAATGGCTGTGCATTTAAAAAATTAGCTTGGTATTTGAAATTAATGGCTTTGTGATTGGCCCTTGGGAGATGATTATGGGCTTAGCCTTCTAACCTGAATGTGGTTTGAAGGGATTGCGAACCTGCTGGGGAAATGCCATTGCAGTGGACAGCAAGGTTTTCTCCAGGAATAATTTGGCCCACTAAGGAAGCAAGATAAAGGAAGAGTGGTGTTCTGGGAAAATGGGATCCAATACGGTAGGATCCCAGTATCCGCTGAGGATTGGTTCCAGGCCTTCCCATGGATAATGAAAACCGTGGATGAGAGAGAACGCCTGCCCACGCACCCCCATAATGCTGTTTCCTGACAGTAGCTTGCTTTATGACTGCTGTTTTGAGATAGTAGCTTGCTTTATGGCTGCTGTTTGTGACCATAACTTGCTTTACAGCTGCTGTTTGTAACATAATAATAATATAATAATAACCTTTATTGCCATTGTACAACCAGTGTACAGTGAAATTGGCTGAGCCTCCCTCCCTCCCCCCAATACCATCCCGCTAAAAAGCCATTCAATCTGATTTCACACTGTGTGCTTGCTGCACAACTCACCAGCCCATATACTTAATGTAATTTTATAGTGTATTCCCTCCCCCTCCCCCACACCCTCCCCCCTTCGTCCCCCCAAAAAACCCCAATAAAATCACTTAAATGCAAAAAGAAAAGAAAAGAATTATTTAATTTTTTTTCTCTGCCAACCGTGGATAACTGAATCAGTGGATACGGGGGTCCTACTGTATGTTAATTCACACGTATTTTAATAATTTCTACAGAGAATACTGCTATTAAACATGCCTCACTCCCCCAAAATTGCTTTCTGAACCAGGCTAAAGAAGGTTTTCTGTTCCTTGTGGTACCAAATGAAGTATTTTCTTGTTCTCCCCCCCTTTTTAGCCAACCAGCCCTGTTAAGATTTCTGTTATTTTAATATCAAGCTATGATAGATCTAGCCCCTGTATTTATTGTTTCGATTAGTAATCCAGTGTGCCTTGCATTTCCTCTTATCGGCTTTTGCACGACATTTCCACATTTATTTGATTTCCTTGCCACATTTTCTCATTTCAAAATGAATGCCTGTTGCCTCCAGAATCTTGTTTATAGGTGTCATAAATAAAGAGAACAATCAAATACATAATATAGTTGAATAAATAAATAGCATTCCGTTAAACACGACATTCAGCTAGTTCCACAAAACCAGGAAGAATTCTACCAGTTTGTACCGGCGGAAAAGCTGTCACAAATTCATTTCAATCGCAGCTGGGGAAGATCTTGAGTTAGTGGTATTGGGGTGTGTGTGTGTAGCAGGGAAGGGAATGGGATAAGGCACCTCATCTTAGTGTGATAATGGTTTAGAGCACGTAAAGAACAAAAAAAGCACATATCCTGCCAATATATGTTTGCCGCTTCTCTGACAGGCAATTTTCTCCACAGAGGGAATTTTCCCGGGCCTTTGCAAGTCTCCAGGGGACTGTTGTGGTTACGTGCCCCTGGGGCTGAAGACGCAAAGACTGACTGACTTTTTAGGCCTTGTCTGAGTGACTGAGCAGAAAAGTAAAGAAAATGGATTTGGGCAGGAATAAGGGAAGCCTGGGTGGAGTCAGGGGTGGTCTGCAACCCCATAAACACCAAGCTAGTTTATAAACCAGTGTGAAGAATGCAGGGAGCAACCCTGTCTTTTTGGTGGTTACTTCACGTCCTTCCTCGAGCCGAGGTGAATTTGCCTCCGTGTTGAAATCAGTTTTCAACACGGATTGAGAAGTGGATTGAAAAGATTCCCGAGCTCCACGACGGGAATCTCTCACCCTGCTTGGAGCGCAGTTCAGGGGGTGTGGTCGGGGTGAACTCGGATTGACCCCACAAGGACGTGAGGTTCTGTTCCTTTGAACTCAGATTGACCCCACAAGGACGTGAGGTTACGTTCCTTCGAACTCGGATTGACCCCACAAGGACGTGAGGTTACATTCATTCGAACTCGGATTGACCCCACAAGGACGTGAGGTTCCGTTCCTTCGAACTCAGATTGACCCCACAAGGACGTGAGGTTACGTTCCTTCGAAGTGGTCTCCAGCGGGGCCGCGAACTGCAGCAAGAGGGACGTGAAGCATCAGCCTTTCTGAACTACTGCAAAAGCTCAGAATTAACTAGTTACAAATAACAAAGTAATTTATGAGGAAAGGAACTAGGTACAAATAAGAATTTATTTGCAATTAGTTCCTGTCCCCCACAAAACCTTACGGTTTTAATTGAACAAATGATTACATTACTCTTTGGGTTGTGTAACACTAGCTTTTTTATAGCTATGGGATTTTGACTTCACTGAAGGCACACAGGGGAAGTGCTAGTTTCTATGCTTGTTTGTTAGCTATTTTCTTTAAAAAGTAACTCAAGGGGTAAGTAGTTATTTTTAAGCATCAGAAGAATTAGATATTAGACATGTAACTGATGGCAACAAAAATTACTTTGGATGGGGCTTGGAATTGTGATTGTAACCAGTTAGTTTTCATAGTTACTTCCTAAATGCTTGATATCCTTTTAAAAGGCTTCAGAGAACCTCAATTTGGTTCCTGATTCCAGCTTAAAGTTCAAAAAAGGCAGTATCAGAAATGGCCACTAGAGGTAAACACAGAACATTGGCCCGTGTATTTCTGGCCTGCTGATGATAACCTGATAGTGCAGAATGCATCTCTGATACTTATACATTCAAATTAATAATAGTAATGACAGCCTGGTGGCTAGAAAGTAACAAAAGAAGGTCCTTTAAAAAGGTAACAATCCGAACTCTAACATAGAAAGGCACACTGTTCAGAATGGAAGTCAGCAATAAGGCTGAAGGTCTGCATTGTAGTTGTAGATGATCTGTGTGTTTCCCCATGCACATTTTAGCGAACTTAAAGCCCATCCAAAATCCCTACTCTTACCACCCTTAAAAATAATAATCAAATAAACCTCTATTTGTGTGGGCTTCCAGGAGTGTCATGCTGCCTAGTGCCTAGATGCCCTAAGCACATCCGATCTTGCCTGATTGTGGAAGCTAAGCAGGGTTCGCCCTGGTTAGTACTTGGATGGGAGACTACCGGGGAATAGCAGGTGTTGTAGGCGTCTGGAGTAGGAACTGGCAAGCCACTCCAGTGTTCCTGCTAAGGAAGCTGCATGGACATGGGGTCACGAAGAGTCGGTCACAACTGTAAATAGCAGCCTAGATGCCCTAAGCACATCCAATTTTGCCTGATTTCGGAAGCTAAGTAGGGTCGGCCCTGGTTAGTACCTGGATGGGAGACCACCAGGGAATACCAGGTGTTGTAGGCGTCTGGAGTAGGAACTGGCAAGCCACTCCAGGATTCCTGCCAAGAAAACTCCATGGACATGGGGTCACGAAAAGTCAGTTACGACCATAACAACACAAAACACACACACACACACACACACACACACACACACACACACACACACACACACACACACACACACACACACACACATTTTTGCTCAGCAGTGCTCCCCTCTGGAAGTGTTGGAAACATGGGGGGCAATGACATCCATTTAATCAAAAATGAGAGAACAGAATGATGGATCTATGTGCTCCTAGAAGTAGAGATGGGCATGACTTAGCGGTATTCCCGTTTCCGTTTCCGTTACTCGGTTCCGTTACTCTACGGAAACGGTAACAGGAATTACTCCCCCAGACTTCGAGCTCGAACCGACGAACGAACAATTTTGGTCTGATTTGTCGTGCTCGTTCCTTGCATCGCGCGATGCCACGCGGCACAGAAAAAAAGTTTTTAAAAGTTAAAAAAACCCGGTTCCCGGCCAAAAAGCAGGCGGAAAAATGCCTGCCGTGCCTCAGGGCACCTACCAGAGGGGTTGTTTCTGGAGGTCCCCGGCCTCCCCCCCATCCCCCGTCCTAGTGGGCTGCTCTGTGGGACTCGCCGCAGGCTCGCAGCCAGGCAGCAAAAAGCCCAGTCTCGCCGGCCGCCGGCCGCCGCAATTAAAGCGCAAGCAAGCGGCACGGACGGCACAGGAAAAAACTTTTAAACTCTCCCCCCACCCATTCCCGGGCCAAAAAAGCAGGCGGAAAAATGCCTGCTTGACTAAGGGCGCAGGGCACCTACCGGAGGGGTGGTTTCTGGAGGGGGGGTCCCGCCTCCCCCCCATCCTGGGCAGCCAGACTCGCGAGTCGCCATGCCATGCGGTGCGGGCGGGGGATCCAAAATGGGCCGGCGAACGCAATATTGTTTTTGAAATCGTGGTCCAAAAACACACAAGCACAACAGAAACACGCGAAAATTTATAAACTGCCAGATTTTTCACAGTAGCAGTGGGTTTGCAACAAAATGTCTCTCCTCTCCTCCTCTGTCCTCCATTGATTTTATTTTTTTTTTATTTTTTTTACACCTGCGCATTGGATGGGCTGGTCGAGTGGCCAGCCATGTGGGAGTGGACGACCATGCAAATTTTTGGAGCCATCCCACCAGTTGCATGGCCACTTGGCCATGGAGACTTCTGGGATGTGCCAAAAAGCCCCCTAAAACCTGCCCTAGCCCTAACCCTAACCCTTGACTCCGTACCCATACGTCACAGACTGTCTTCTTAGTGGGTCAGAGAGGCACCCAGAGGTGCAACCCACTAGCCCACCGTAACCTTACCCGTCACTAGCCTAACCCTAGCCCTTGCACTAAGCCACCTTAAAGCCAGATCTACTTGCTTGCATTGCACTACACGCAGCAAGTACACTTCCCTTCTCTGTGAGACATGGTGGTGCGAGAGCCTTGTGCAGGGAAGGCATGATTCTGTCACTCTCACACTGGTCTCACTGTCTGCACATTATGTTATGCAATATCCATATGGCTATTGCATAGCATTTTGCAGCAGCAGCAGGTGAGGAAGGGAGACCCCCATGTAGAGGGGTCTCTTGGAGCCTGCTTCCCCTGCCTAGTGGGTGAGGATAGGAGGCACCCACGGGTGCCTCCAGGAGCCCACTTTCCCTTTATAGCGGGCCAGAGGAGGCACCCACCCCACAGAGGTGCCTCCAGGAGCCCGCTCCCCCCCAAAAAACCAGTACTAATGAAAAAACGAAAAAACGAACCGACTATTTTTTGCGAATTTTCGCAAAAACCGGAAACGACCCGAAACGGGACTGGCCCGACTAACGACAACTCGAAAAATTTTTTTTTCAAGTCGTGCCCATCTCTACCTAGAAGCATAAAAATAATTGAGTTGGGAAGGACCCATATATGGCCCTTGAGCCCAACCCTCTGCTCAAAACAGTAATCTGAATCAAAGCAGATCTGACAGATGGTTGCCCAGTTTTTCCTCAGCGCCTCCAGTGTTGGATGGCTCATCACCTTCCGAAGACATTGGTTCCATTCTTGTACTGCTCCAACAGTTAAGTTTTTCCTGATATTCAATCTAAAGCTCGATTTCTGTAGCTTGAGCCCTTGATTCAGTTCTATAGAGGTGTTATTGAATCTATCATCTGTTCCTCTCTAACTGTCTGGTTTAGTTCTGCGACTAAGCAGGACAGATATAGACTTCAACGGATAATTGGAACTGCAGAAAAAATTATTGTTGCTAATTTGCCATCTCTTGTGGAATTGTATACCACACCAGCTAAAAAAAAAGGGTGATGAAGATATATACAGATTCCATACATCCTGGACATAATCTGTTTCAATTATTACCCTTAGGATGGCGTTTTAGGGCATTGCATACTAGGACAACTAGATATATCAAACTGTTGAATAATTAATTTCTTCTTCTTCTGTTTTTAATAATAGGTTATATTGTGTTGTTGCACAGTGTTTTTATTGTTAAATATATGATTCCAGGTGTGTCCAACCACACTTGGCCAATAAAAGGATTCTGATTCTGATTACGTGTCCTGTAGTCTGGGATGATTTAGAAGAGAACCTGCTTCTCTTCTGGATGGCAACCTTTTAAGCATTTGAGAACTGCTATTGAAACTCCCCATCATGTTCTATTCTCAAGGCTTCCTCTCCCCTTCCCCAGAGGAGCAGAACAAAGGTTCCAATTCTCAGCACTGTGAAGTAGCTAAGCCACCTGCTTAAAAAGCCACCTCAGGATACTGGGGAAATTGAAAGCAGATGGAAAACTGGCAGCAAGCCACCTGCTCATGACTCGGTCCCAGTGATGGATTGCACTTGCTGGAAGCGAAACCATAACCAAGTAGTACAACTGTGCCTCCCCAGACAAGGAACCGAAAAGGTGCAGCTAGGAACACTCTGGGGATGGGCCACCTCAAACTGGTATTTATATAATTGTGGTCGGCAGCAGAAAGAGAGCACACACACACACACAACCCAGGCCAAAATCCAGGGCAAATGCCATGTACTGTAGTTGCAGTTGGAGTTAGAGAAATCAGGAACCACATCAAGAGAACTCAGGCCAGAGGTCTTCTCTTGGGAAGGATGAGAGATGGGTCTGAGAAGAAAGGGACATCAGCAGAATAGTAATAAAAGGACAGTATCATGTGTCTATTTTAAAAAAAGAGTAAATTCTATTTTAGGCTGCATTATAGAAATAAAGTCTCCAAATCCAGCAAGATATTAGTTCTCTATTCAACACTGGTTAGGCCTCATTTTGAGTCCTGTGTCCAGTTCTGGACACCACACTTCAAGAAGGATGCTGACGAGAGATGGGCACGAAACATTTTTTTTTCATTTTGTTATTCATTATTTGTTTCATTATAGAATGAAACGAAGAATGAACGGACCCATCAAAGAAAAATGAAAAGAAATGAAATGGAAATTTCCGTTTTGTTCGCTTAGTTTTTTTGCTGGTGGTTCCCCCACCAACACACCCGCGTGCAGGGGAAAAAAGTTTAAATAGCCTGCCCTTTTGCTCACTCGATCGTGCACCATCGAGTGAGGGATAAAAGAAATTAAAAACTGCACTGACCTGGCCTGCAGGCCAATTGGTCGGCACAAGTTTCAAAAGATAAAATATATAAAAAAACAAAAAAAGTGCACCAACCTGGCCCATAGGCCAGTTGGTTGGCAGGAGTTTAAAAAAAGTAAAAACATGAAAAAGGAAACAATCTTTTTAAAAAAATTCATTTCATTCTAAATGAAATGAAACAATAAAAAACCAATCAAAAATAAAATGAAATGCCATTTTGGCATTTTGTGCCCATCTCTAATACTGACAAATTGGAACAAGTTCAGAGGAGGGCGACCAGGATGATTAGGGGGATGGAAACCAAGCTTTGTGAAGAAAGACTGAGAGAACTGGCCATGTTCAGCCTTGGGAAAAGGAGAAAAGGGAAGATAGGGTAGCCCTCTTCAAATCCCTATGTTCTCAATAATCTCTGATTACAGGGCATGAAATAATGGGCTGACGCTACAGGAAGCCAGATTGAAAGGGGGGTTATGAATTATGAAGTATGTATGGGCGAATGGTATAATGAAGTATGGAATATTGCCTTAAGTGATAACTTGATGTGTAATTTAAGGATTAAGAAAAGAGAGTTAAAAAGAGATCTTTTTTATGATATATGGGGTAGATTTATCAAATATGTGCTTGTAAGAAATAAAGGTAAAGTTATAGTGCAACTATCAATTCAGTTCTGGAAGGGAGGATAATAAGGGACAATATTGTTTAAGAGGTCCCGTTGGTGGAGGAGAGCACTGTTGTTTAGTTTTATTTTTTATATATTTTGTATTTGTATTTTGTATTGTTTTAAATTTTTTTAAAGCAAAGCAAAGTGTTCTGCTTATACACCGCTCCATGCCACTTCAACTAGTCTCTGGGCAGCTTACAGTTTAATTACAGTATGCAGGCTACACATTGCACACACACACCACAGGAATATGGGTACTCATTTTACCGACCCCGGAAGGAAGGAAGGCTGGGTCAACCATGACCCAGCTACCTGGGATCCAACCCCAGGTCGTGAGCACAGTTTTACCTGCAGTACAGGCATTTAACCATTGCACCATGAGGCTCCTATCCTAACCCTCCTAAAAAGAGGGTTTTTTTAAAAAAAGGAGGCTGGATTTAGGCTGAATATCAGGAAAAACTTCCTAACTGTTAGAGCAGTAAGACAATGGAACAAATGACCTCGAGAGGTGATGAGTGCCCCAAAGCAGGGGGCATTCAAGAGGAATTTAGACAACAACCAGATACCCTTTGATCTGTATTCCTGCCCTGATCAGGGGGTTGGACGATGGCCACACAGGCCTCTTCCAACTTCATGATGATTCGATGGTTCTCATAATAGGTTGAAGGAAGGCTCAACATAGGGGAAGGCCAACAATAATTACTGATCACTTATTAACTTGTATGCCTGTGAAAGCTGGACAGTGAAGAAACATTGAAGGGGGAAAATGCTTAATTTGAACGTAGTTTAAAGGAGAGGCTCACAGACTATGGGCCTTAGATCAAATCAAGCCTGAACTTTCATTAGAAGCTGAAACGACTACCCTGGGGGTACTGTAATTTGGTCATATCATGAGCCAACAAGATTCAGTGGAACAGACAACAATGTGAATATTCGCGGTCTCGCGGAAGGCAGTGAGGGAAGAAGTTGGCCTTCCATGTGAGATGGATGGGGGTAATAAACGAAGCCATGGTTTTGAGTTTGCAAGCCTTGTGCAGGGCTGCTAATAATAAGGTCTTATGGAGATCATTAATTTATAAAGGTGCCGTAAGTCAGAAGTGACTTAATGGGATGTAACTAGAGATGGGCACGAAATGAACTTTTGGTTCATTTTGTTATTTGTTATTCATTTTGTTACTTAATGAAACGAATAGCAAACTGCCCCCTCTAAGAAAAATGAAACGAAATGAAATGGAAATTTCCATTTCAGTTTGTTTTGTTCTAATAATAATAATAATAATAATAATAATAATAATAATAATAATAATAATAATAATAATAATAATAATAATAATAATAATAAAAGTTGCACAAAGCAGAAAAACAAATAATGAATCAAAACAAATCAACAAAATGAGTATTTCAATAAAATTCGTTAAATATGAACCGAACCAAACCAAATCTTAAAACAAAACAAAACAAAACAAATAGCCATTTTTTCAGTTCATGCCCATCTCTAGATGTAACCATCATTGTTGGGTAACTTGGGTGGAAAGAGGTAACATGGTAACACACATCCCACCATCATCTATTTGTAGGCAGTCTCCTGAGTCATCAAAAGATTCCACGAAACGTTACATTAAAATATGAAAGTTACACTTTAAGGTGCCACATGTTTTGTGTCTTTTGTTTTGATTTGTTTTTCTTTGAGTTTTGCCTGCAATTCTTGAATGCACTAACACGGCTACCCTCTCTGAAATTCTGAAACAATGTTTTCTAAGTTTCTGAAATTATAACTCCCCCTCCCCTTGGGAGGTGTGTGTGGGATTTTAATGTGCCTCAAGTAAGTACACCGTCCTGCATGCATTTTTTCCTCATTTATATGCATTCCAAAGAAGGTAGCTTGCTGACTATTTTGTAAGTATTCACTTTAGTTCTAAATAAAGCTGTTCTCCCAATTGTATTTGTGTTTCATTTTACAATTCATGACACAGCTGCAAATATTTAGTAAAAATACCACATTTAAGCTACATTTTCTAAAGCTTTTTTCATTGCAGAATTGTGAATGGGTTGCTACAGGGAAAGGAGATCAGGTGAAGGCCATGGTGCTTAGTAATCCTTTCCACTGCCATTTTTTGTATTGATACAATGGACAGGGAGTTTGTTGCAGAGTTTTGAATTTTGGTTAAAGTTCTCCAACTGAGTCACAGAAGTGCAGGGATTCTCATGGCAAAATAGTTCCCTAGTCTAGCTCTTTTCTCATTAACTGGTGCTTACAGTATCAGCAACTCAGTTTGAAACATTAGTAATAGAAAGAATAAACGTGTTCAGTTGCTTACAGATCAACAGCAATCTGAAAAGCACGACTGCTTTCAGCAACAGACTTCAACACAGTCTAGAGAGGGGAAAGTAAAAGTGCAGAAAGAAAGGTCTCTCTTTGAATTAAGAGTGGGGAAGTCATGATTGGTGAATGCTGTACAGACTGACCCTCATCCCAACCTAGGAAGGTCCCTCTGAACCAAACCTATTAAAAGCAGCATGCAAGTCTGCAAAAATTCGAACACAGTTTGTGCTTCTCTCTGTGTAGTGTGTGATGTAGCAGTCCAGACTTTGGAGACACAGTTCCAAGTCTCCACTTTGCATGAAACCTCAATGAGGTGACCTTGAGCCAGTCATCTGCTTCAGCCAAGCCTACTTCACAGGGTTGTTCTGAAGACCAAGTGAGCTCATTGGATGAAAGATTGAAAACAGCTGAGGTGAAGGATAGAAGGCCCAGTCTCATTTTAGGCTGTGTCCCTTTCATATGTGCTTACTCATTGTGTGGTCAGAGGAGGGCGACCAATGTTTGAAGGCCTAGAGGGAATGTCTTATGAGGAATGTCTTAGGGAGCTGGGAATGTTCAGCCTGTCAAAAAGAAGGTTGAGGGGGGATATGATAACTATGTTTAAATATTTGAAAGGAGGTCATATCGAAGAGGGAACAGGTTTGTTTTCCATGGCTTCAGAGACTAGGACGCAGGGCAATGGTTTCAAACTACAGGAAAAGAGATTCCATTTGAACATTAGGAAGAACTTCCTGACGGTTAGAACTGTTTGGCAGTGGAATATGCTGCCACGAAGGGTGGTGGAGTCTCCTTCTTTGGAAGTTTTTAAGCAGAGGCTGGATGGCCATCTGTTGGAAATATTGTGATAGGGTTCCTGCATGGCAGGGGGTTGGACTGGGTGGCCCTTGAGGTCTCTTCCAACTCTATGATTCTATGAAGTCAGATTTCAGTTGGCTATCAGAAAAAAATGGGTATCTGGTGGTTGTCTAGATTCCTCTTGAATGCCCCCTGCATTGGAACACTCATAATCTGGATGGCCATCTGTCGGAAATATTGCGATGGGGTTCTTGCATGGCAGGGGGCTGGACTGGATGGCCTTTGAGGTCTCTTCCAACTCTATGATTCTATGATTCTATGATTCTATGGTCTATTTCTCAGTCTTTCTCTATAAACAAATATAGAGGACATTCATGTTTACTTTAAATGCACTTCCCCTCAAAATATATACATTATTTCAAACCATTTTCAGTTGGAAACTACAGAAAAAAGAAATGCAACATTAGATGGACAGTTATGTTCTAGGAGGTGACAATGCTTTTCAAACTGGAATTTGTGAGGAGCATGCTTGTCATAGATTCCTAGTGGAGACTAGAAAAAGGGCCCAAATCTTAATGTGAAATATCACATAATTTATTGGGAGACACACAAGTGTTTTGTGTAATGTTCTGGCCACCTAATTAATTAATTAATTTAGAGTATTTTTACCCCGTCTTTCTCCTTGGAAAAGGACCCAAGGCAGCTTACAGTAATGAGGGACAATATACAGTCCAGTACTAGAAATGGGCACGAAACGAACAATTTTCTGTTTCCGTTTTTTCATTTTGTTACGTAACGAAATGACAAACGAATTTTGTCTCTAAAATGAAACGAAACGAACAGAAACACTGGAATTTTTGTCGTGAGTTTCGTTTCTGTTACTGCAATATGAGTGAATTGCTTAAAATCCTAAAAAAATAACAAAAATTTGAAATAAATGGTAACAAAATGGTAACGAAACGAACAAAAATGAAAACAATTTTTTTGCAAAAATTAGTGAAAAAGGAAATGAACTGAAACGGACCCTCCAAACGACAAAAGACAAACGAAATGCCATTTTTCGGATTCGTGCTCATCTCTATCCAGTACAATTAAGACATATTCAAGTTTGAGAACAGGGAATTGAGGGACATGTAACAGCATTAAAAGACAACATTAAAGCTACAAGAAAACATGAGCAGTTAAAGAGAGAGTAAAAATTCCATGTAATCATGCACGGTAGACCATCCAAAAGTTATGCGGGATAGAGACTAAAACTGAAAACATAATGTCAAAGCAATCACACAAGGGAGATGTAAACTCAAAGTTATAAGTGGTTATAAACACAAAGTCTTTGTAATCATATAGATTCATATAAATACTCATAATAGTCCATCATTCAGGGAAAGCTGGTCTGAAGAGAAAGGTCTTTGCCTGTTTCCAGAAGGACAACAGAAATGAGGCAGTCCTGGCCTCTAGTGGGAGGGAGTTCCAGAGTCTGGGTGCAGCAGCCAAGAAGACCCTTTCATGGGTTCCCACGAGACGTACCTGTGAGGGTGGCGGGATGGAGAGAAGGGCCTCTCCTGATGACCTTAGCACCTGAGCCTGTTCATACTGTGAGAGTCGATCTGTGAGGTAGCTAGATCATGCTTAAGGCATGCACAGCCCAGTGTGCAACTAAGTGCATACCCTGGGTATGCCCAAATGCCTGACCGCCATTTGAAGATGAAATTGTGTGCCTCAGTTGTACTTGACTGCACATGACTGCAACAGGATACAAGCTGCTACTTTTTATCTTTTTGGCGAACAGTCCCAGACTGGTGACCCCGTTGACACAGAGATTCTGAAAGACCCTAATATCCTGAATTTTGGCCAGAGTGTGTTTAGGGATACAAAATTTTAAGTGGAGAGAATCTTCCTCATTAATTTCATTCCTGAATTGTTTTGAGGTGAAGTCTCTCCTCATGATCCTATTAGGATTCTTTCAATGATAATAATAAAAACCAGGGTGTAAACATGGGAAATCAAATATGAAGAGGATAATCCGGCTTTGAACAAGACCAGAGAAACGGGAATTTAAGTTACATGCCTCAGAATATCCATCTTCCTCTCAGGCACAGTTTGGCTTGGGCTGCCTTAGGGTTAAAAAAAAGGAAAAAAGAAAATGTGTAGTTTGAGCCGCATAGAAGTGCTACGTAGGATGGTGTTAATTTCCAGAACCCGAAAAAGGATATAAATGGCACCTCTGGTTGCTGAAACCAATTCCCACCTTTTTCAAACCATTCGCCACTTGGTAATGTTGACAAAAGTTTTCAGATGAGTGTTTGGACAAGTTGAAATGCAATCCCAGCCTTCTGCTTCTAAAACTTAAAAAGCGGCTGTGACATCCCTGAATGGCCTTAAAAAATACATGGTGCTGGACAGGTGCCTTTTTTTTTTTTTTAGCATGCAGTTGGAAACAAGTGATGGAGAACCTTTTAGAGACCGAGTGGAGAACCTTTTAGAGACTCAGGGTGGAAATATGCCAGAACCAGCCTTCTGTGTTCTTTTCCTTAAACCTTGGGAGAATGACCTTAGTGGATCCTTTATTTTATTTATCTATTTATTGAATTTCGATACCCATATCATTAGTTCTGTAGGCACTACTCTCTCTGGGCGGTCTTACAAATATAAAACAAAAAAAATAGGTAACATAAAACATTAAAGCATGAAAAATCACCACAATAACAATAAAAGGGAAGATGGTGCAAGCAGATGTGTAATAACCAATCATAAAAACCAAATGGGCAGGGAAATAAATAAATAAATAAATAAATAAATAAATAAATAAATAAAATGTCCTGTACGCCACAGCCAGGTTAGCAAATGGCTGGTGAGGATTCTGAAGGCTGTATGATAAAAATGTACCTTTTACAAGTTCTATTCTCACTCCAAGGAGGATTATTTTTTGCAAATACTTTTTTAAAATGACTTCATTCCTCTACCTATAACAACCGTGACTGAACTGAAAACACTTTTCAAAAACTGTCACTTGGCTGTAGGCGTTTGTGGGTGGGTGGAAGGATGAAAATGTTCACACTGTTGTCAAAACTTGCGTAATAAGTCCATTTTGCAGGAGGGATGGTGGAAGAGGAGCCTTGGAATAACTTTTAAATGTTGCTGAATTGTAGCATCCTGAAGAGCAGAACAAAAGTCATCATCACATGGGCAGGTTCTGCCTACTATTGGCTCTCTCTAAGTCTACTGCTATGCTTTTATAAAAAAAAAATGACCGAGAGGCAGTTAAAACGCCCACTTTCACTTCATCTTGTGCTTAACACGGAGGCTGACTCCATTCTTTTACACTGATAGAATAAAATAGCAATTTATTGTCATTCTACACATATGCAACATGTACAACAAAATTAGGCATTGTTCACAGTACTATACAATTTAAAAACAAATAAACAAATAAAAACACCACAATCTCACTCTACTTAATATAACACTAGACCACTGCATTTGATCTCGATACTGCTTTAGGGCAGAAACTGTACTGTAATCTGTTTGTTTTTGTTCTAATCATCATGCATCTCCTGCCTGATGGCAATAGCTCAAAAACTGATATACGGGGTTTGATGGGTCATTCAAGATTTTAGAGGTCTTCCTTGAGCACCGGGAGCTGTAAAGTTCTTCCAAAGAAGGAAGAGGACAAGTGATGATATTCTGGGGAGTATTTATGACCCTCTGTTGTGCCTTTCTATCTGTCACTGTGTAACTTGCAAACCAACACAGAGGCAGTAAGTTAGAACACTCTCGATGTATCTACGGTAAAAGGTCACTAGTAGAGATGGGCACGAATCAAAAAAATGGCATTTCGTTTGTCGTTTGTCGTTTGTAGGGTCAGTTTTGGTTCGTTTCCTTTTTTGCGAATTCTTTGCAAAAATTCGTTTTTGTTTTCGTTCGTTTGTTACCATTTCATTACCATTTATTTCAATTTTTGTGATTTTTTTTAGGATTTTAAGCAATTCACTCATATTGCAGTAACGGAAACGAAATGCATGACAAAAATTCCGGTGTTTCTGTTCGTTTCATTTCATTTTAGAGACAAAATTCGTTTGTCGTTTTGTTACATAACAAAACGAAAAAACAAAAACGGAAACGAAAAATTGTTCGTTTCGTGCCCATCTCTAGTCACTAGCAGTTTCTCTGTCAGTTGTTGCCTCCTGAGAAGTCTCAAAAAATATAGTCTCTGCTGGGCTTTCTTAACCAATGCTGTAGTATTAGCGCTCCAGGTCAGGTCCACCTTCATAATAAACCCCCAAACCTACAATCTGTCACCTGCTCTCACAGTCTCCAGCAGTAGTCATAATAACAACAATAACCATGTGCTGTCCAATCAGTTCTGACTGACGGTGATCCTTTTCAGGTTTTCCGGCTTAGGAAATACTCAGAAGTGGTCTGCCCTTTCCCTTCTTCTGGGGTGTGTGTGTGCCCTGGGACTGTGCAGCTTGCCCAAGGCCACCCAGGCTGGCTGTACTCCCAGGAGGTACAGTGGGGGAATTGCCATTGTCAGATATTAGTTAGTGAAATAAATGTATTAGATAGGATGTTCTATATATATCTATGTATTTAATTGATTTAAAGATGGAGTCTGTAAAAGTGCAAAGTCACAGTGACTCAATGTATGTTTTTTTCCTAATGGAGTACAGATGTTAAGAATTAACATAATGAATTTTGGCTGATGCAAGGGGTTGCAATAGCTATGAGGTAATGTCATTTATGATTGGACAGACACATGTATAAAAATGTTCTGTCAATCATTGTTCATTGGGCCTTCTGTGAGTAAGGCACCCACTTTGTTTCTCTGGCATATACTGTATTTTGTCAATGTAATGCATGCTGTTATGCTGTTGAACGTTGTATAAGTTCTGTGATGCTGTGATATATTTTTGTATAGTTTGTAATATAGCTGTTTGGTTTTAAGAAAACTCTGTCTCTGGCTAACTATTTCTTCAATAAGTATTGCATCTGCTGGCTGATCTAATAGCACAAAACTCTAACAGCCATTTAGCGATGGTCACAAACCACTAGTTCAGTGATCCATGCCGGTTGGGGGGATGGCTAAACAGGTTTTCTGGGGTTTGCCATCTGCCCCCTCTGGTAAGTGCCCACTAGGAAGCAGTGCCCCAGCTTTACTGCCGCCACTCTCTGTCTGGCAAAGCAGGGAGGACACTGAACCACAGAAGAGCTGTTCAGTTGTTCATTGAATCTGTACGAACCATCACACTGTGTCGATCTCTGCTCCCTATACAGTATTTGGCTCCACAGCCCGATACTAAACTGCTGAGCTATTCCACCCAGCAAAGCAGCTGAATTTGGTTCTTCTCTCTTTCAGTCACTAATGCTTGAGTATTCTGTGGCTCAAATGCTATTTCTGTCAACAACAGGTCTCGAGGAACAAAGAAGCAGGAAAGATGACATTTCGATGTTCCCAGATGCTTTATAGCAAATAGGTTGCAGTTGAATTATTAATAATGTCGTGGTGCTTCAGGACAAAGGCCTGTTGAGGCTAGTTCCCATAGTGGCCAACTAAATCCCCTCAGGGAGCCCATGAGAAAAATATAAATGCAGTAACACTACATCTCAGGGGCTCCTCCCCTTTTGTAGTAGTGAAGACCCCTGCCACATATGCATAAATAACAGGGGTGAAGAAAGCACATTAAAATAGATATTATGGCATATAATTCTAGTGTATTTAGTATCTGCTGACTGTACTTGCATCTGGGCATCCAGCTTCAGTAGCTGCAGGCTGAGTTTTGTTTTGTTTTGTTTTGTTTTGTTTTGTTTTGTTTTGTTAAAGGCGCCCAACGTTTCTTATTGGGCTCTCTGAGGTGGAGAGAATGTGGGTGGGTTAATATTGGGTTTACTGGAGCAGAGTTAGTTTTCCCTCCAGAAGGGAACCGCTGGCCTTTTTGTCCTCCCTTCCAATGACGGCCTCCTCAGCAGACCTCCTCAAGATGGCAGGGGGATGGAAGCACTTGGGAGGTGATGGAGGCTTTCCCCTTCTTCGCTGATCCTTTCACCCCTACCTCTTCAGGCTGCTGCTGCGTCCTTGACTCTCAGCTCTCTTGCCACGGCATGCAGGGCGTGGTGCCTGTGTCCCATCTCTTGCTCCACTGCATCCTGCCACCCTCTCTGAGGCAGCCACCCAGCTATCCACCCACCAGAGCAGTGGAGGAGCTTGCTCTACAGCCAGTGGAGGGCAGCACACCCCTCGGGGTCCCTGGTCACGCACACCCCAGTGGGAGTTTGTGCAAGTTGAGGATGACATTTCCCCCTCCTTTGAAAACCATGGTTTCCCACTGAAAACAATTTGACAGACCCCCTTGGGGCTCATGATTCACAGGTCGGGAACCCATGTGCTCAAGGGAGGGGAAAGAACATTATGCTGCCTGATGCAGAACAGAAAATGTGGCTTCTCTTCTATAAAGTTGTTCTGTTACCATCACTGAGGCTGAGACAGGCTGAGCAAGGGTGTCCCCCCCCCAAAAAAAAGTTTGGGGTAAGTCACCTCCATCTTAGTCCAGGAGCTGCCCACGTCCAAAGCCCAGTGAAATGACTTTGCCACACAAAGCAGGAATTCTCGCTGTTCACTGGCTCTAAAAAAAATTAATAATACTGTGATATTGCCAATAATTAAATTACTTGCTACCTTTTCATAACACCCAACATCTGATAGCTAAGGCAGCTGCCTCACTTTGTCAAATGATAGGGCCGGCCCTGCTTTGGTCAATCTTCTTTTTTTTAAATAAAGCAATCTTTTTGTTTACAAAGTATGACAGGAGGAGGAATCAAAACTGCATCAATAGTTGTTGTGAGTTTTCCGGGCTGTTTGGCCGTGTTCTGGAAGTTTTTCTTCCTGACGTTTCGCCAGACTCTGTGACTGGCACCTTCAGAGGGCAAGGAGCTCTAGGAACTAGGAGTTCTCTCTGTGCTCTGAGTTCCCTGAGCTCCTTGCCCTCTGAAGGTGCCAGCCACAGAGTCTGGTGAAACATCAGGAAGAAAAACTTCCAGAACACAGCCAAATAGCCCGAAAAGCTCACAACAACTATCAGATCCCAGCCATGAAAGCCTTCCAGAATACATCAAAACCGCATGGCTTGAAGGAAGGTGAGTCCTCCAATGAGACCAGCCTCTTGAGTCTTTGTTCTCACCTCCTCATTAATCTCATGGAGGTGTAGCATTTTAATTTGCAATTAAAACTTTAATTGGCTAAAGGAGGCCTGCTTTCAAAATAAACAGAAGAGGAGGCAAACATCAAAAGATTGGAAAGGATTCAAGCACTGTTAACTGTGATTGTGAGAAGGACAAAAAAAACCCTTCCATTTGAACCCCTGGCAAGGTGCCTGCTGCGAGGTGGCACCTGCCATCATCCTGCAGCCGTGATGAATCATCACACTCTTGCAGCTGGTGAGGGGGAAGGATGTCTTTAGATCAGGAGCCAGGCACACTCTCAAAGGTTGACAGCTTGGAGCCCAAAGGGAGAAACCCTGGGTGTGTATTTATTATTTAGAAAGGTGTTTGCTGGATTCCCCCCCCATCTTCTTTCTTAAACCCCAATTAGCTAATGAATGTAATGGGAGGCGACTTATCCCAGTGATCCCCTGCAGCATCTTTTCATCATTTTAATTAAGTGTGGAATGCCAGTGTTGACATTAGAGAGGTGTCCCCCCACCACCACCTTGCCTTTCAGTCCATAACAAGATTAACTCAGGAGACATAAGGAGACAAATGAGAGTGTTGTTTTAAAGGAAAGAAAACATATGGTTTGTGTCTTTTAAGGAAAGGAGTAATTGGGGCTGGGTTCAAATTTAAGCTTGGAAAAGTTATATTTGGATGCTAAGACTGTGGTCTTAATTATGATTTTTTTTTTAAATTCCCCTTTTTTCAAAGCTGAGATTGAGAAAGACCTGCCATACAGTTTTGGGGTTGTTGTTTTTTTGAAAAAAAGCAGTTTTCCAACTATACTGTTGTCACAGCTTACACTCAGCACTTACACTCTGCATCTGCACCACTTTATCCCTAGGAGTCGGTAGTTTTTAATCAGCAATGAGGTTATGGAGACCCTGGCCTCAATTTGGAAAGAAAAGCTATTGACCTCTGTCTCTTACCTAACAGGTTGTGTTGGACACTACTGGAAGAAGGAAAATCTTTCAGGCATGTTTTTTTCCTCCCTGGGTTTACACTCATCTTGCATTTTTAAAAAGCCTTCGGTTATTCAGTGCTCATGTGGTTACAAATTCCTATTCCAGTGCTTTTCCAAGACATATGGCCATGCAAATTTGTGGTTTTGGCCGGTCACTCCAAGAAACAAAACCTATGCATCTCAGACACCAGGGCTGTTTTGACAGAGACACACTGTCAACTCAGACTTAAGTTGCACCGGTGGGACAGTTTTGTACTCAACTCACCACTCAGAACCCATTCACCCCTACATTTTTTGATGGGGGGGAGGGAAGGCTTGGTTTTAATAGGGACTTGGATTTGGGACTAGGTACCAAAGACTCAGACTTGGGACTTGGTCTCAAAGACTTGGACTCAGACCCAAAGACTTGTCAAACACATAACATGTACCTAACTCCCAATCACTTTTCTGGCTGGCGAATCTATCATCTTTTCAGCTCTACTATTTCTTTCTTTCCCTTTCTTCCACAGTTGTCCTGGGATGGGGCACCACCACCACCACTACCACCACCAATACCATCATCACTTCCTCCTCCTCCTCCTCCTCCTCCTCCTCCTCCTCCTCCTCCTCCTCCTCCTCCTCCTGGTCACCGCATCTCAAAAAAGACATAGTGGACCTGGAAAAGGTGCAGAAGAGGGTGACTAAAATGATTACTGGGCTGGGGGACCTACCTTATGAGGAAAGGCTGAAACATTTCAGGCTCTTTAGTCTGGAAAAAAGGTGCCTGAGGGGGGGATATGATTGAGATGTACAAAATAATGCAGGGCATGAGTAAAGTGGATAGAGGGATGCTCTTCTCCCTCTCACAAAATACCAGAACTAGGGGACATCGACTCAAACGGAGGGTTGGAAGAGTGAGAAGAGACAAAATAATTTTTTTTTTACCCAGCTTGTTGTTAGTCTGTGGCTCCCTGCCACAAGATGTGGTGATGGCATCTAGCCTGGATGCCTTCAAAAGGGGATTGGACAGATTCTTGGAGGAAAAGTCCATCACAGGTTACAAACGATGATGGAGATGTGTAATCTCCAGGCTTAAAACCAGGGCACTTCAAGGGCCAGATGCAGGGGAGTGGTATCAGGAGACAGATGTCTAGTCTCGTGCACTCCTGGGGCCACTGTGAAGCTGGACTAGATGGGCCTTTGGCCTGATCCAGCATGGCTCTTCTTAAGTTCTTATGTCTCCTCCTCCTCCTCCTCCTCCTCCTCCTCTTCCTCCTCCTCCTTGGATGGATGATTCTACTTATGTCTCATTTTGGCTGGTACACAGGGGTGAACCAAAAGGTGTAGCCTAAACGTTAGGAATCAAGTTGTAAAAATATATGACTGATACGACATACCATTGATTTAAGAATTTCAGGTAGGAAATTAACAGCTGTTGGTAATTGTTTTAAGTCAATAACCAAAGATTTTGGAACAACTCCTGTCGCTGTCCTTCCATATATATTTTTTTAATTTCTTACCTTAATGTTGGGTACTGCCCATTTTTTGAACTTGCTGTACCTTTGAGGCTGGTTGTTGACAAAAATCCAACTTCTGCAATGTATGTTTTTCTCTCCCCCCCCACTATCCAGAAGTATAATATATCCAGTTTATTAAAGTCAACTACTCAGCAGAACAGGCTGTATATATGCAGAAATAAGCTCTCAGCAACCGGGCTGCAAGGAGATGAGGAACTGAGCTTTAAGCTGCATCATGATTCCTTAACCTTATGTGCATTGCTCCAGGAGGAAGCCTGGGATTGCACTACAGTATTTGAGCTATTAATGAGAACGGGGTGACAGCGTTGAAAGCCCCGTTCTGTCTGCAAGCTGCAAACAGGGATGGCTGTTGTAGATGGACGTGATTCACTGTAGCCCAGGTGTGTTGGACTACAGGGCCCATAATCTCTTGGCCTAGCTACCTAGGGGATAGAGATGGGCACGGAACGAACAATTTTTCGTTTCCGTTACCGTTTGTCGTTTCCATTACGTAATGAAACGACAAACGAAAATTGTGATGAAAATGCAACGAAACGAACAGAACCACGAAAATTGTGGTCGTTACGTTTCGTTTCCATTAATGGCGACACGCAATGAAATGAGCTGTTTTAAATGTTAAAAAACGCCCTGGACATCTGTAAAAATGCAGCAATAATTATTTATATTGTCAGATAATACCTACCAGGGGGGTTGGGGTCCTTAAAACGTTTGTTTTTGTCTTCTCCCATCGCAATATATTTTTCTTTTCCCTTTAAAATGGATGTCGCACCAGCGACAAAATGGAGGAAAGCCATGTGATGGGATCATGTTCAACCAATAGCATGCCCAGGTTGCAGACTGGGCGGGCAGGTCTGGCAGCCACAGAGGGCATAAAAAGCTCTGGAGGCCCCTGTCCTCCTTGCAGCCTCTTGTGGGAGTTAGGGTGGGATTGCTGTCTCTGCGATTCTAGCTTCAGTCCTGCAGCCTCTCTGTGTGCATGTGTGCTGCGTACCTCTCAGTGAGTACCCTCCCTTGCCCTGCAGTGCAGTCACTCTGTGGCTGCCTTGCACCCTGGGCAACACCCGCCACTGCCTTTGCAGCCTCCCTGCATACCTAGTCTATACTGTGTCTCTGCCAGCATCCATTTTTTTTAGTGTTTTCCCTCTGGTCTGGGGCATTGGGGGATGCCTGCGCACGGAAATGCTTTAAAAATCGCGCAAAAGCGGGTAGAAACGACAAACAAAAAAATGATAAACAGTAACGAAATTTTTTCAAAAATTCACGACAAACGGAAACGAAACGAAACAGACCTCTCAACGATAAAGAAAAACCAAAACACCATTTTTTTTGTTTCGTGCCCACCTCTACTAGGGGATGTTGGACATTGCACTACAGTGGAACCTTGACTTACATACTGGTTGACTTGCATCATATTTGACTTGCAGCAAGAAGGGGCCTGTTTGACTTGAGTCGCAGGCTTTGACTTACATCTCGGAGCCCCGGCGCAAGGCACCGGAATTGGGCGGCAGCCACAACCCAGCATCGCGGCTGCCGCTTCCAAACTGCTCCTTCCTTCTTCCCCTCCTCCGCAGCAGCGGCTTCGGCGAGGCCAGCTCAGAGCACCTGGAGCTGGTCCTCGGCCTCACCGAAGCCAGCGCTGCTGCCGGAGGAGAAGAAGGGCCTCGCTGGTTAGACAGTCGGCTCAGTCTTGTAAAAAACCTGGCTGCAGAAGTCTGGTCCACAATGGAAGCATTTTAGTTGGGGAGCTGTAAAGCTGTGGGACTCTAATGGTAAGCATAGAGTTGTTCAGAACTTGGAACGTCAGGTTAAAAACCAGTAAAACTTAAATGTTAGACATTGTTGCTATGAACATTAAAAAGTGGAGGCATATAACTTGTGAACTATAACTCTACTGCCTCCTCCTCTCTTTGAAGAGACATTTCATTTACATCCCCAGAAGGAATCTCCTATCCCAGTCAAATTTGTGTTAAATTGCTGTTTTTGGGAGTCCTTTTCATCATCTGGAATGGATTAATCCGCTTTCCCATTACTTTCTATGGGAAACGTTCGTTTGACTTAAGTCATGTTTGACTTAAGTCTATACCACTGGAATGGATTAATGACGTAAGTCAAGGTTCCACTGTACAGCATTACTGGAAGGGAATGTTTTCAATTATTGTCATTATTCAAAAATACCAGGCACAGTCAACCAGAATTATAAAAACATTGACTGATATAATATAACATATGTAAGTTCATAGAATCATTGTAGGGTTTGGAAGGCAACTTGAAGGTCTTTGAGTCCTACCCCCTGCCCAAAGCAGGAGACCACATACCATCCCGGATAGATGGCTGTCCAATCTTTTCTTGAAAACTTCCAGCAATGGGGCACCCACAACATCGAGAGGCAAACTGTTCCACTCTTTCATGGCTCTCTTAAAAACTAGGTTTTAGTTACAACATCTACTTCTGCTTCATTGACTATGCCAAAGCCTTTGACTGTGTGGACCACAACAAACTATGGCAAGTTCTTAAAGGAATGGGAGTGCCTGACCACCTTATATGTCTCCTAAGAAATCTATATGTGGGACAAGCAGCAACCATCAGAACAGGATATGGAACAACTGACTGGTTTAAAATTGGGAAAGGAGTACGACAAGGCTGTATACTGTCACCTTGCCTTTTTAATTTATATGCAGAGTACATCATGCGAAAGGCAGGTCTGGATGAATCACAAGCTGGAATTAAGATTGCCAGAAGAAATATCAACAACCTCAGCAGATATGCAGATGATACTACTCTGATAGCAGAAAGTGAGGAGGAATTAAAGAACCTCTTAATGAGGGTGAAAGAGGAGAGTGAAAAAATGGGCTGAAGCTCAACATAAAAAAACTAAGATCATGGCCACCAGTCCCATCACCTCCTGGCAAATAGAAGGGGAAGAAATTGAAGCAAGGACAGAGTTTATTTTCTTGGGCTCCTTGATCACTGCAGATGGCGACTGCAGCAACGAAATTAAAAGACACCTGCTTTTTGGGAGGAAAGCGATGGCAAACCTAGGCAGCATCTTAAAGAGCAGAGACATCACTTTGCCAACTAAGGTCAGGATAGTCAGAGCTATGGTTTTTCCAGTAGTGATGTATGGAAGTGAAAGCTGGACTATAAAGAAGGCTGATCACCGCAGAATCAATGCTTTTGAGCTGTGGTGCTGGAGGAGAGTCTTGAGAGTCCCTTGGACTGCAAGGAGATCAAACCTATCCATCCTGAAAGAAATCAACCCCGAATGTTCACTGGAAGGACAGATATTGAAGCTGAGGCTCCAGTACTTTGGCCACCTCATGAGGAGAGAGGACTCCTTGGAAAAGTCCCTGATGTTGGGAAAGATTGAAGGCAAAAAGAAAAGAGGACGGCAGAGAATGAGATGGTTGAACGGTGTCATTGATGCAACCAATATGGATTTGACCAAACTCCGGGAGGCAGTAGAAGATAGGAAGGCCTGGCGAGCTCTGGTCCATGGGGTCACGAAGAGTCGGACACAACTGAATGACTGAACAGCAACAAAAACTTAAGACCCATAGACCTGGCTCTTCAGGGAATGCTTTGGGGACCTCTGTGCTCACTGTGATTACGTTTGTGGTTTGGTTTGATGTTTTACTGCTAGCACCAGTCTTTCTCGCTGGAGTTGATCTGCTACAGTTGTTGTGGTGCTATTGCCCATTTTATTTTAATTATTTTAGTATCTTTATATTGGTATTATTACAGTTTTGGTATTAATCCTATTTTATTTTATTTTGTTCTTTGTTTTTCTTCTGTACTTCATGGGGGGGTTGTCTTGGGTTTGTTGCTATGGGCAGTTGCTGTTATGTGTAACATGTTGTACACAGCCCAGAGTTCCTGCAGGAAAATCAGGCAGCCAATAAGTCTAAAAATATATAAATAAATAAATAAATAAATAAATAAATAAATAAATACATACATATCTGTTAAATATTGACTTAGTATATATGCTGTTAGTAATATTGCCATATTTTTGGTTTTGGTTAAAACTTTTATCTGATATATAGTACCAGTCATTGTTTTTTAAAATTTTGGTTGACTTTGCCTTACTACTACTACTACTACTACTACTACTACTACTACTACTACTACTACTACTACTACTACTACTACTGATTGTGGAGAAGAAAAAAGTGTGGATCATTGATGTTGCTATACCAGGTGATAGTAGAGTCACTGAGAAACAACTTGAAAAAATTACCCGATATCAGGATCTGAAAATTGAACTTCAGAGACTCTGGCATAAACCGGTACAGGTGGTCCCAGTGGTAATCGGCACGCTGGATGCGGTGCCTAAAGAGCTAAGCAAATATTTAGAGAAGAAATTGGAGTTGACAAAGTCACCATCAGTCAGATGCAGAGAGCCAACTTACTGGGATCTGCGCGCATAATTCGCCGATACATCACATAGTCCTAAACGCTTGGGAAGCATTTGATTAGTGATTGGTAACACAAAATCCAGCATATATAGCTGTGTGGTTAATAATAATAATAATAATAATAATAATAATAATAATAATAATAATAATAATAATAATAATAATAATAATAATAATAATAATAATAATACTTTGGGCATTGTTCTTTGGAAAAGGAACTGAGGAATATTTCCCTGCTTGAGATTATCATTCACTTCCAACGCCAAGCCGAAATGGTTTCTATTATAAGAAAGAAACAAGACACTTTTGCTAGAGTGAGTGGAAAATAATACATTTCTAAAAGGTTCTGTTGCAAAATGGCCCGCTGCACAGATTTGTTAGGGAGGTGAAGAGCAAGGCATCCAGGCTCCCTTAGGCGGCAGAAGATTACATTTCCATATTACGAGTCAGCATTATGAGGCCAGGCCTTCAGACCGTAAGCCCCAGTGGCTCTTTTGAGCTGAAAGCTTCTGACTCCGTCCTGGTGTGATCCACAGTCAGCGGGCATTAATGTCCCATTACATCATGTGTAATTGGTTTCAATCTGTTTCTGTACATTAACAAAATCAAGGGCAGTGTTAATTAAATTCAGATAGTTGTTCGGTCTTCTCAATAATGGGATTTTGAAGATCAAAGGCTTCATTTACACAAATAAACTGAACAGAATCAATTAATTATAGAAGTGCACCGAGGTTATAAGAACATAAGAACATAAGAACATAAGAAGAGCCATGCTGGATCAGGCCAAAGGCCCATCTAGTCCAGCTTCCTGTATCTCACAGCGGCCCCACCAGATGTGTTTGGGAGTGCATGAGACTAGATATCTGTCTCCTGATACCACTCTCCTGCATCTGGCCCTTGAAGTACCCTGGTTTAAACCCTGGAGGTTACACATCTCCATCATGGTTTGTAACCTGTTGGTCATTTGTCTTCCACAACTCCTGTCTGCCACAAAGCTTTTGGGAATCCATGTACCTGGTTCTGGTCCCCCTTTTTTGTTGTTGCTTAGAACAGTTGTAGTGGGAAGAGGTTGAGGGTGGGGGAAAATGCCAGCTTGTTGTTCATTTCTATATGCACCCTTGTTTTTCAAGGACAACGTGAACACCTTCTAGAGAAGAACCTCAAGGGGGTATGAAGGACTGTTCCCTTCCAACCTCTTTTTAAACTAATATTTTACTTTGAAAACTCTCCTGTGGGGGTAGTTTCATCCTGACATGTCTAAAATTTTGATTTTTGTTTTGTTTTCAAAAGAGGCTTGGAAAATGCTCCCCTCTGAGGTGAATGACCCAGAGTGGTATGACATTGGCCGAGAGACGTGGTTCCCAACTTTGGGTCCCCAGACATTCTTGGGCTACAAGTCCCAGAAATCCTGGCCACCACTACAAGCGGTGATGTCACCAAGCAGGTGGTTCCTAGTTCTTTTGTCTCACCTGAACAATAGAATCATAGAATCATAGAGTTGGAAGAGACCTCAAGGGCCATCCAGTCCAACCCTCTGCCATGTAGGAACCCCCACCCATCACAGGACTCCCGACAGATGGCCATCCAGCCTTTGCTTAAAACCCCCCAAAGAAGGAGGCCCCACCACCCTCCGTGACCACATATTCCATTGCTGAACAACTCTCACTGTCATGAAATTCTTCCTCATGTTTAAATTGAATCTCTTTTCCTGTAGTTTGAGACCATTGCCCTGTGTCCTTGTTTCTGAAGCCATGGAAAATAAACCAGTCCCTTCTTCAATGTGACATCCTTTCAAATATTTAAACATGACTATCATATCCCCTCTCAGTCTTCTTTTTGTAAGGCTAAGCATTCCCAACTCCGTAAGCCACTCCTCGTAAGACATTTCCTCCAGACCCTCAATCATCTTCGTTGCTCTCCTCTGGACCTGTTCAAGATTGTCAACTTCCACTTTAAATTGAGGTGCACAGAACTGGACAGAGTACTCCAGGTGGGGACTGCCAAGAGCAGAATAGAGTGGTACTATCACTTCCCTTGACCTAGACACTATGCTTCTGTTGATGCAATCAAGAAGTGCATTGGCTTTCTTGGCTACCGTGTCACACTGCTGACTCAGGTTCAATTTGTGGTCCACCAAGACTCCCAGATCCCTTTCACAGGTAGAAATTTTGGGGGGGGGGATAGAAAAGTGTCCTTTCTTCAACACATACCAAGATTGTCACCATGCTGCCTAGCAGAAACAAGATGATGCTGTGGGGATTTCTCTAATTTGTTTTAGCTCAGAGATGTAGAGTGTTGGGAAGCCCCAGGTGAGCTGAGATCCCCCCAAAATAGTTCTGAGGGGCAGAATGAAAGTATGAAAGTATGATGACTCAAACTGTCCTACCATGCTCATGGATGAAGGTGGTAGATGCACACACCCCACTCTGCAAATGGTAAGTATGGGTAGGTGAAGATGTGGGAGGGGCACCCAAGGTTGTACATCAGCTTGAATACCACCACCCTCCAGTCTTTAGAAGTTTCCCACTCCTGATGTAGAAGGAAGAATCTAGACCTGGCCTCGCATCACTTATTTTGCTTCCAGAGGTCACACAGCAAAGGGAAATGCTACCCAAGCCCAACAGTATAGCAAAGAGTAACTCCACCCAAGTCCAATTGTGTAGTCAAGGCCAGCCAAGTAATTTTAGTATGTGAGGTAGAAAATCATGCAAGCACCTCTTCCTTAACTTCGCTGTCCAGACATGGGAATAATACATCAACTTTTAGGTAAAAATTTGCTGCTCTTTCACGACACCCTGAAAGAGCCGCCTTAGGCGGCCAACAACTCACTCCACCTCATAGTAAGGCCAGCAGTATGAATCACCAAGAACTCTGCGTCTTACCTTTGCGTTGCTAAGCAACACTTATCACCTCCCTCTGGGAGAGCAGAGAGAACAAGCGGAGATCAGCCAGGATGAGGCTATCAAGCCGTATTTATAATTTTAGGACAATCTTCTCTTAAGGGATAGCTAAAGGGAAGCAGAGACCATTAACTAAACTGTATTTTCCTAGTCTGTTCATGCGCATGATATGGGAGCCATCACTCCATGCTTTTGAAAGTGGGATACCTGAAACCTGACAGGCATACTCAGAGCGTCCCAGAGGCACACACTTCTCTGTGGGCCTTTTCACACGACCCCTAAGATCCGCTGGCCACTTACATTTGGACCAGAGATCTTAGGGGTTTGTCGTCCTTCCTGCATTCCCACCCCCTCTGCACTCCTGGCTGCTGGCTGCGTGAGGGGAGGGAGAAAAAAAGGAAGAAAAGAATGCCGCTCACCTCCGTTCTGCCATCTCGCTTTGCTCCCGGCACTGCATTCAGATCTCTTAAAGGGGCGGGGGGCAAAAAAGAACAAACAGAAGCAAGGAGAGCCCGGCAGTCACTACTGTTATATCCGCATCAGGAATTTTCACCCTCCGAGAGCAGGTACATGAAAAGTGTGCTGGGACGCGCTTAGGTGGGCGTGGTCGCACTTAATTATCTGTAAACTCCAGAGCTGGTGGGGAAATAATTTTAAGTTCCAGAGCTGGGAGCCATTTGCCGTGGAGTTTAGGGGTCGTGTGAAAAGGCCCTGTGTTTGCTCAAATGTGTGAATGAATCTCCCCCATTTTAGTTCTCTGCTGTGCTTGCTGCCACTAGGTAGCTCCTCCAACTTTCAAGGTCCAGATGTGGGAAACATCCATGGACAGGGAAGGATCTCCATTTCAGACTTGTCACCATCCCCACGTAGCAAAGTGATGGAAACAGAAGGGAAGGAACAAGGGTCCAGAGCCATGATTCCCAATCTTGAGTAACCCCAGAGTTCTTGGACTGCAACTCCCAGAAGACCTCAGCGAGCACAACAGGTGCTAAAGGCTTCTGGGAGTTCCAGTCCAAGAACATCTGAGTTACCCAAGGTTGGGAACCACTGAACTAGAGCACTCCCTCGTAGCTTTGGTGGATACATACTGATGTCTGATGCCTGAATACAACAGCAGTGTCCAACTCTAGTAGTCTGTAATGTTGCTTGAAGACTACTCTGTGTTAGACTAGGGATACTTCATCGGGTAGGGGGGTACACTAGCTTCCTTGAGACAACCACCCAATGCCAGCTTGTCATTGTTTTTCCTGCATCTCGTGTGCTCCACTCCCACAAAATAAAAACATTTTGGGGCCCTTTCATGCCCCCTTGTCTTAGGCCCTGGGAGCTCTCCCCTTCCAAAAACCAGAAGTGGCATTCCATTTCAACAGAGGATACCTGTTCCCAGGGGATTTATGACTTCAGGAAGCCAAAAGACCAGAAAAGGGACAACTTGTGGAATGGGATGGGGGTCCATATCACCTCAGAATTGGGAGGGAGTAGAGCAGGCATGCCCAAACGTCGACCTTTCAGATGTTTTGGACCATAATCCTTTGCCACTAGCAATCTAAGCTTAGAATTCTGGGAGTTGTGGTCCAAAACGTCAGGAAGGCCAAAGTTTGGACATGCCTGGAGTAAAGAAAGCACCCCTTCCTCTGGTAATCATCCACCTTTGCATCATACTTTGTCTGCCTCTGATCTGAGACTGATTCTCAAAGCTTGGAAAAATTGTTCCCCATGTTGTTAAAAAAAAAAGGTAAAAGGTTCCCCCTGCAAATGCGTGCTAGTTGTGTCCGCCTCTAGGGGCAGTGCTTATACCTGTATTCAAGTTGATGAGCCAGTGTTGTGCAAGTTCATGGGCATATGGCCAGCATGGTTGCAAGAAAGTAGAAAACCTGCCAGAGAACCAGTTGGCCCTCTGGGTAGTGAGGGAGGAAAAGGGGAGGTTAAGGAGGACTTGGAAATTGCAGAAAAATTAAATGAGTTATTTGCATCTGTCTTCATGACAGAAGACCTTGGGCAGATTCCGCTGCCCGAATGGCCCCTCTTGATTAAATAATTAAATCAAATACAGGTTTAAAGAGAGGATGTTTTAGGACTAATTGATCAATTGAAGATCAACAAGTCACCGGGCCCAGATGGCATCCACCCAAGGCTTATTAGGGAACAGAGAAATTGAATTGCAGATCTCTTAACGGTAATATGCAACTTGTCTCTTAAAACAGCCACAGTGCCGGAGGACTGGAGGATAGTGGATGTCACACCAATTTTTAAAAAAGGAATGAGGGGGGGGGGGCAGGAAACTACAGGCCAGTTAGCCTTACATCTGTCCCAGGGAAGATGGTGGAAAGTCTCATCCAAGAGAAAATCTTAAAACACATAGAAGAACAAACCTTGCTGAGAGAAAATCAGTATGGTTTCTGTAAGGATGTCTTGCCTAACAAATCTTTTAGAATTTTTTGAAAAGGTCAACAGGCATGTGGATTTGGATGAACTGTTGGATATAGTCTATCTGGACTTTCAGAAGGCTTTTGACACAGTCCCTGACCAAAGGCTGCTAAGAAAATTGCACAGTCAGGGGATAAGAGGGCAAGTCCTCTTATGGATTAAGAACCGGTTGAGATCCAGGAAACAAAGAGTAGGTGTCAATAGGAGGGGGGATATGATTGAGACATGCAAAATAATACAGGGCATGAGTAAAATGGATAGAGGGATGTTCTCCCTCTCACAAAATACCAAATTGAGGGCTGAGAGAGTAAGAACAGACAAAAGAAAATATTTTTTTCACCCAGCACGTTGTTAGTCTGTGGAACTCCCTGCCACAAGAGGTGATGGCATCTGGCCTGGATGCCTTCAAAAGGGGATTGGACAGATTCCTGGAGGAAAAGTCCATTACAGGTTACAAACCATGATAGAGATGTGTAATCTCCAGGCTTAAAACTGGGGTACTTCAAGGGCCAGATGCAGGGGAGTGGCATCAGGAGACAGATATCTAGTCTCCTGCACTCCCAGATGCATCAGGTGGGGCCACTGTGAGAGACAGGAAGCTGGACTAGATGGGCCTTTGGCCTGATCCAGCATGGCTGGCTCTTCCTATGTTCTCATGTTTTTATGAAACACTGTTTTACTTTCCCACTTTTTTCAGTGGTACCTATTTATCTTCTTGCATTTACATGTTTTCAAACTGCTAGGTTGGCAAGAGCCGGGGTTATCAGCAGGAGCTCACTCCAGAGCGTGGCACCCGGGATTCGAACTGCCGAGCTGCCGACTTTGCAGACAACAGTTTTGAGAGCCTTAATCCGCTGAGTTCAAATCCCCCACTCAGGCAGGTGGCAGCAGCAAACTTGGAAACCTATGAAGTTCACTATAAGCCACACATGACCTGACAGCATGGATCAATTACATAATGAGTTTATCAAATCAGCAAATAATAGTCATTACCCAAACAGTGTTGTTGCTACTGAATTTCCCTGTCATGTGATTTTATTTCTGTTATTGTCTTTTGGGTTTTTTTTGTCTGTTGGATTGTGTTTTGGTGGCATGCATATTATTTGCTGATTTGATAAACTCATGCTGCCTTGTTTCATTTTAAATTTCCGAGCTGCACTGCAAATATGTCTTTCTTTAAATTGAAAGATACAGCATAAACAGCCTAAATAAACAACTCTCTAGCAGAATGGCTTTATCTGCCTTACTGGGCAGAGAGATGCATTTTTCAACCACTTTGCTGTTTTTCATAATATCTCAGAGCACATGGAAGCACACTCAAAGATGCAAGGCGTTTAATGACAAGATAATCCCGTTTGTGTCCATAACAATTATAGGAAACAATATCCACTGTATTATTTATCTGAAATCTTTCTGAACCATATTTTTGGGATAAACCCTCTGCCAAGGCGGCTTATGTTAAAAAAGATGAAACTACAAGGTCACATTCCAAGAAAATTTTCGGATTTAAAATAGCATTGAAAACCATTTCACCATTTGGCAATTGCACACTTATAAAACTAGTGTAAACAACTTAAGAGAAAAAAATGTAGTAATGTAATGTAAAGTAATGTAAACCATGATTTATAAATGAAAAAGAACTGGAGCTCAGCGTTGTCAGAACTTTGAAAAGTTGTTATTGTGAACAGTAGCTTACAGAATCTCCCTCCAGCCAAGATGATGGGTAGATTGTGTGGGAATGGTGCAGAAATTAGGCATTCCTGCACCATAAATCTCAAAATCTACTGGACAAAGTAGATAAGGAAAAACTGTTTTCCCTATCGCACAACACTAGAACTAGGGGGCACTCCATGAAACTTTTGGGTGCTAGATCTCAAATAAATACAGTAACCCCCCGCCATTTCGCGGTCCCACTACATCAGGACGGCGTCCCCCTCTGCAGCTGCCCCGGGCGCCTCCGGAGTGCCTCAGAGTCGCGTGGGGTGGGTGCGCGGAGGGATGGCGTCCCCCTCCACAGCCGCCCTGGGCGCCTCCGGAGTGCCTCAGAGCCGTGTGGAGCGGGTGCGGGGAGGGATGGCGTCCCCCTCCACAGCCGCCCCAGGCGCCTCTGGAGTGCCTGAGAGCCACGCAGGGCAGGTGCACGGAGGGACAGCATCCCCCTCCGCAGCTGCCCCAGGCACCTCCGGAGTGCCTGAGAGCCGCGCGGGGTGGGTGCGAGGAGGGACGGCATTCCCCTCCGCAGCCGCCCCAGGCGCCTCCGGAGTGCCTCCGAGCCGCGCGGGGCGGGTGTGTGGAGGGACGGCGTCCCCCTCCGCAGCTGCCCTGGGTGCCTCCGGAGTGCCTCTGAGCTGCGCGGGCACTTCCGGAGGGCTTTGGAGCCACGCAGGGGGGTGCGGCGGGGGGCGATCGGGTCGCTCCGCGCCGCCCCCACCGCTCCTCTGAGGCTTTTGCGATACACATGGCTATCATTATGGATGGCTAAGGACAACTTCTGGGTTGGAGAGATAGGCAGGATATCTCTCAATGCCATTGGCAGGGAATCCTAAGCAGGTGAAGACATTTGCTTGGGAATACCCCGAAGCAAATGGTGAGCCACTGTGTGAGACAGAATGCTGGACTGGATGGGCTGTGGCCTGTTCCAGCAAGGCTGTTCTTATGTTCTTATGCTCTTATGTAGGTTGGCAGGAGGTAGGGTTAACAGTGGGAGCTCGCTCTACTGTGTGGCACCCGGGCTTCGAACTGCTGAGCTGCCGACTTTGCAGCCCACAGTTTCAGCGCTCTAGCCCACCGAGCCACCATGCCTTTAGGAAAACAGAGGAACAGGTGGCAAAACAACAATAATAACCTAAAGCAACAAACAAACAAACAAAACCCCACCCTAACTGGCAGAAGGAAGCAAGCGGTAACTGATCTACTGATAAATTAGCACAGACTTAAGGCTGTATATTGTTCACAGCCTTAAAGGATTGCACTGAATTATCAGGGGAAAAAGCAAGCTTTTGGGGTTGCTGTTTCATTTAAACTTGGCTTTGATCTACAAATAACCAGGTGAGGTTGGAAGTCGAGGGCATCCCAGCATTTTTTTATTCATCTTGAACGGGTTCTTCCTTCCCTTTGAATACCTCCCTGAGGAATGGTGCATTTTTCCCCAGAACAGTCCTTGATATAGAAAGAAACATATTTCATTCAGATTGCCAGTGCAAGTCATGGAAACAAAAATGGAATAGATATGTATATTATAAACAAAGGCTGACTGTTTTAGATTTAATTTTCTAAAAACGGAAAAATCTTCCAACACTTTTGTCTGAGCCTTTGTATACATTCCAAGAAGCTTTTATATGATCCCATGTGTCGTCCCAATGAGGAGTTAGGAGTTTAACCTACTTATTTAAATAACTGTTACTTTCTAAGAAGCTGTATGTGTTCTCAGACAAAGCACAGAAGTACCAGGTAATCATTCTTGCAGCAGCCTGGGTTTAAACTTACAGTATATTTGTGGTGGTGGTGGTGGTGGTGGTGGTGGTGGAATAAATTATGTTTGAGGTGCTAACAGTTTGAAGCACACCCTGAGAAAGTTACTTTCCACACTTAACAACTCCCAGGACCCCCCCCCCCCGCATCTAGCTATGCTTCACTCAAAATTTTGACACTGTTGATTTCTGGCCTTGATTTGTTCCCTCTTAGTGACCTGTCTTTGCCCCTTACCTGTGCTAGTCACCTTGAAGCTGCCAACCCATTGCGTTTGCCTCTAGGATGGCATGATAGGCCCTCAGGACATTGCTCATTTATGGTGATTGTTATAGGGGTTTTGAGGTCACTGAGATCCTTTATACACGACCCCTAAGCTCCGCAGGAAATGGCTGCAAGGTCCGGACCTTACAAGTGTTTTCCCACCAGCTCCGGACTTTGCAGACAATTAAGTGCGACCCCGCCCACCTAAGCGCGACCCAGCTGCACTTTCTTGTACCTGCTTGAGGTGGGTGAAAATCCCCAGGTCTGGATTTAATCTGGTCAGTGCTGGCTTCTGCTTGTGTTTTTTTTGCCTCCTGCCCCTTTAAGAGAAGAGGTGGGAGGAAAAAAAGCAAGCAGAAGAGAAACGGAAGAGAAATGGAGCTCCGGGAACCTCCTCCAGGTGAGCTGCATTTCCCCCCCTCTTTCTCTGGTGGGGAGGAAGGAAGGGCAACGAACCCCTAAGATCTTTGGTCCGAATTTAAGGGACCAGCGGATCTTAGGGGTCGTGTGAAAAGGCCCTGAGAGATGTCCCAAGAACAATTTACCATTTCTCCCTTTGCCTCCTGGTGAGGTTCCTTGAGATGCTAGTAAGTCTTTGGGTGCAAATCCCAAGGCCCAACTGTTTGGTACCAGGTCCCATGGTCCAAATTAGAGATGGGCACGAAACGAACTTTTTTTGTTTCCGTTATTCATTATTCGTTCCGTTAGGTAACGAAACGACTAACGAAAATTGTGATGAAAATAGAACAAAATGAACAGAACCATGAAAATTGGGTTCATTACATTTTGTTTTCGTTAATGGCGACGTGCAATGAAATGAGCTGTTTTAAATGTTTAAAAACGCCCTGGACATGTCTTTTCTCAGATCGCTCTATTTTTTTCCTTTAAAGGGAGTTAGGGGACATCAACCTAAAATGGCTCCCAGATGCCTAATATTGATTTCTTGGGTATTAAAATGCCCTGGACATCCATAAAAATGCAGCAGTAATGTGATAATTATTTGAAATTATTACCTACCAGGGGGTTGGGGTCCTTAAAACGTTTGTTTTTGTCTTCTCCAATCACAATGTATTTTTCATTTCCCTTTAAGGATGACAAAATGGATGTCTCCAGCCACAAAATGGAGGCAAGCCATGTGATGGGATCATGTTCAACCAATAGCATGCCCAGGTTGCAGACTGGGCAGGTCTGGCAGCCACAGAGGGCATAAAAAGCTCTGGCAACCCCCGTCCTCCTTGCAGTCTCCGGTGGGAGTTAGGGTGGGATTGCTGTCTCTGCGACTCTAGCTTCAGTCCTCCAGCCTCCCTGTGTGCGTGTGTGCATACCTCTCGGTGAGTACCCTCCCCTGCCCCGCAGTGCAGTCACTCTGCGGCTGCCTTGCACCCTGGGCAACGCCCGCCGCTGCCTTTGCAGCCTCCCTGCGTACCTAGTCTATACTGTGTCTCTGCCAGCATCAATTTTTTTTAGTGTTTTCCCTCTGATCTGGGGCGTTGGGGGACGCCCACACACGGAAATGCTTTAAAAATCGTGCAAAAGCGGGTAGAAATGAAAAACGAAAAATGAAAAACAAAAACAAAATTTTTCCAAAAATTCACGAAAAACGGAAGCGAACTGAAACAGACCTCTCAACAAAAAACGAAAAACCGAAATGCCATTTTTGAAATTCGTGCCCATCTCTTGTCCAAATCTACTATAAACAAGCCTTTTCCACCAGGAAAAAAAAAAAAAGAAACGGGGTGGGTGGATTTATGAGTTGAATCTCAGTCATTGAAAAAGAAAGCCCGAGGGGAGTCTGAGCTGAGTCACCAGTGTGACTTAAGTATGAGTTGAATTACACAACTGGAAACTCACTGGAGTTTCCATGGTTGACTGGACAGTTGAGCCTAGAGTCTCAGAATTATAGCCCAACATTTTATCTACCACACCATGCTGGCTCTTGTTAACACGAGGGAGTCATACTGCAAGTGTTCGATACCTAAAATGGAGTGTACTTTTAAATTCTGTATCAAGGCCATCCTTTGGAATAGATATCACATCTGCAGTGATGGGAAGGTTAAGTATAGCCACGGGAGATTAATTTGTACCAGGTCTGAGGTAGGAGCAGTAGCTGTGGGCAAGATAGAGGCCACATTTCCGAGACAATTACTTGAAAAGGATAAGAGGAAAACTTTATCTGTCAAGCACTGGCGGTGAAAAGTAGAAGAGATCAACTATTCCATTAATGACTCAAAGGAAATATTATAGAGGGAAAAGAAAGAGGGGCGCACATGGAAGAAAGAGAGCTGTCTATAGTTAGTCTCTGCTATGAAAAGGTAGAAAGGTATTCTTTCAGAGCATGAATAGGAGATGCCAGGAGGTCTGCCTACATTGTCCTCTCAGCAGAAAAGATAAAAATTGCATTTGAAGTCAAAGGGCCCACAGGGAAAAACACAGAAAGGATGCCTACCAACCCCCAACCCCTAATTTCTCCATCATTCTCATGATCAACTTCTTGGCTCTGTCCTTTCATTACCCAGTAGCCTGGTTTTCAAAGATGTTGCTGTGTTGGTCCTGTTTTGACCTCTTCTCTAATAAAAAGAAGGCAAACAGCTGTGGCACCTTACGGGCTTTCACACTGATGGGTTTTGGCATCAGTCTTTGTGGGTTACAACCCATTCCCTCAAAGGCATGTGGCATGGCGGTGAGCAACAATTGACTCTGCTCTGGTCCTTTTTGGAAAGGCCATTCCCTACATAGAATCATAGAATCATAGAGTTGGAAGAGACCTCAAGGGCCATCTAGTCCGACTCCCTGCCATGCAGGAACCCCAATCACAGGATGCCCAACAGATGGCCATCCAACCTCTGCTTAAAAACCTCCAAAGAAGGAAACTCCACCACCCTCTGTGGCAGCCTATTCCACTACCGAACAGCATTAACCATCATGAAGTTCTTCCTAATGTTCAAATGGAATCTCTTTTCCTGTAGTTCAGGCATGTCCAAACGTTGGCCCTCCAGATGTTTTGGGCCACAACTCCCACAGTCCTTTGCCATTGGCAGTCTAAGCTAAGAATTCTGGGAGTTGTGGTCCAAAACATCAGGAGGGCCAACGTTTGGACATGCCTGCTGTAGTTTGAATCCATGCCCTGACTTCTAGTCTCTTTCCATGGCTTCAGAGACGGATGTCATATTGAAGAGGGAACAGGTTTGTTTTCCATGGCTTCAGAGACTAGGACTCGGTGCAATGGTTTCAACCTAAGGGAAAAGAGATTCTATTTGAACAATCGGAAGAACTTCATGACAGTTAGAGCTGTTCAGCTGTGGAATTATGCTGCCACGGAGGGTGGTGGAGTCTCCTTCTTTCAGGAGAGCCATCTGTTGGAAATACTGTGATGGGGGCTCCTGCATGGCAGGGGGTTGGACTGGATGGCCCTTGAGGTCGCTTCCAGCTCTATGATTCTATGTTGGGAATGGCCTTTACAAAGGGCAAAAGCAGAGTCAATGCCAGTTATGATCAGCGGAAGTCTTGATCACATCCTTGCTGTCAGCAAACAGATGGTTTTCAAAGCAAGATCAAGAGCAGCAGATTTATTCTTGAACACAACCATTATCTTACCAGACACATAAAGAAAGAAATGACAGGAAACACATACAAATGCTTGGAGAGCCATGAGGAGGAGGGAAGCAGGGAAAACGTACAAGAAAAAAAGACCTCTGTCGAGAGTTTCTTTATCCTCAGTGTCTGCCTGCCTGAACTGGGAAGCCGGATCACAATATTTCCAGTGTTAGTGTCTGAACATTCCTTTGAGGACGTGCTGAACTGTGGAACTCCTTGCTACCAGAAAATTGATGTGGGAAAAGAAGTGGATACTTTCAAAGGAAGGATCGGATGTCATTATAAAAAGGAGAGCAATTGGCAGTCGATTCTGCTGTCTACTGGCAGGATGTCACCTTCTGCTACCACTTCAGAATGGATGGGCTTTGCTCATTTTCAGTTCTGTCAAGGACTCTCAAGTTTGAGAGCCCCTGGCTTTTTCTACTGCTGTCTTGACAAGAGGCTCAGAAATATTAAAATTCCACCAGAGTCTCCTTCTCTCATTCCCCGCTCTTCGGCAAGTTTGAGTTTCCTAGTGGGTTGGCCCTTGCCCCATTGATTTCAACCCCTCCCTCTCTCTCCTCCTTCAAGACCTATAATAAGCACCGGGCACACATCCTGTTTTTCTCAACAAGCAAAGCAAGGCCAGTGACTCATTCTATGAATGGCAGGCAACAGCCATGAAAGCATCCATCCCACCACACATGGTTAAACTCTTGTGCACATTACACACTGCTGCCACCTCTTGCGAACCTTTTCTTGAAAGATAGAGATGCTGGTGGATGTGACAGGGTGTCAGGATGCATTGATTGTTGTGTCAGGTTGTAATAGGTTTGCTGTGGAATTTAAAAAACAACACATTTGGTCTCCATTCTGGCAAATCTCTTATAAACATCCTTGAACTCTGAGGTGAACTAAAATAACTATTCTTTCCTTCTCATAGGCATGCTGACATATGGAAGGGACTGAACCTATCTATCTATCTATCTATCTATCTATCTATCTATCTATCTATCTATCTATCTATCAAGTATGATTTCCATGTTTTTTGTGCCTGCATGTGTCATTATGAGGAAAGAAATGGAGCAAAATGCTAAACAGGCAGCTTTGATTCACGGTTTATAAATATGAAATTATGCCACTGATTGAAGTGAGTGAAAGATAAGATGTGTATAGTTAACATTTCATTCATGGCACTGTCAGCCTGCAGTTGAGAGTGGCTACTTACACGTCACCTGAACAGAGGACAAATGAGGACACTGATTTGGATAGAATGGCAGGTGCTAATTTATACATAGGGATGTAAAGTGGGAAATGAGTGTTAGAATTTTAACAGAAGAGCAGCACCTCTTATCAGAGTGGGGAAAACAGGGGCCAAGTGGCCTGTATCCTTCCTGTGCTGGTGCATCTCACGTTGGATGGACAAACTTTAAGATCCATGATTTCATTCTGCATGGATCTTGAGTCCAAGTTATCTGAAGGACCATATCTTCTTCTAGGACCCGTGGAGATCATCAGGAGAGGCCTTTCTCTCCATCCTGCCACCTTCACAGGTGCTTTTGGTCGGGAATCAGGAGGGGGACTTCTCAGTGGCTGAAGCCACGCTGGCGCCATCTCTACTGCCTTTTCCTAAGCAGATGAAGAGCTTTAGTGGCAGATGGGCTAGGAGAGGTTTTAAAACCAGACGGTTACCTAATGTTCTTAATATGATCTTATTAATCCATTAAATATTTAAATAATTTACTGTTAGCTTTTAATTTTAAAATGTTTTATTCATTTTCTACAGATTAAAAAATATATGTGATATTTGTTACACATTGTATTACATGGGTTTCTGTCATTATTATATTACAACCAGCTTACTCTTATTCTTTGTTTCTTTTTTCTAGACTATGGGTGATACCTTTATACTTAGGCTTCTAGCAGCCTATGAAGGTATCACCCATAGTCTAGTTTTGCTTTTGTTTTAATGACTGCATGGCTCCAAACCTCTTTCTTTTCTCTGGGCATTTATACACGACCCCTAAACTCCGGGGCAAATGGCTCCCAGCTCCGGAGATTAAAAATGTTTACCCACCAGCTCCGGAGTTAAGAGGAAATTAAGTGCGGCCACGCCCACTTTAGCGCATCCCAGGGCAGCTTTCAGGTACCTGCTTTTTGGATGTGAAAAATATTTGATCCGGTGTAAGGATAGTGAGTGCGGGGCTCTCCTGGCTTCTGTTTGTTGTTTTTCTGCCCCCCGCCCCTTTCAGAGATTTGAATGCTGCCGGGAACAGAACGGAGGTAAGCCGGCATTCTTTTCTTTCTTTTTTCTCCCTCCCTCACGCAGCCAGCAACCAGGAAGTGCGGAGGGGGGTGGGGACAGAGGAAGAGCGACGAACCCCTAAGATCTCTGGTCCAAATTTAAGTGGCCAGCGGATCTTAGGGGTCATGTAAAAAGGCCCTCTCTCTGTGTGTTGTGTCATTACAGTCGTGACCTTTGGCTGTAAAATAAAATTGATTGATTGACAGTCGTGATCGACTCTTCATGACCCCATGTCCATGGAGTTTTTTGGGGCAGGAATACTGGAGTGGTTTGCCAGTTCCTACTCCAAGCGCCTACAGCATCTAGGCAGCTCTTTCTTTTTCTAGCCATTGATAAAACAGATCCCATATTTGGTAATATTGTGAGTCCTCTTTTCCCTTAATTCTCATTGTCCGTTTGTCCATCTCTGCACATCCCAAAATTTTCTTAACAGTCATTTCATCTGTTGGTATTTCTTCCTTTATTCAATATTGTGTCCAAACTATCTTCGCTGTTGTCAGAATGTGCAATAATAGATAGTTTTCTGGCACTATGTCTGGTAAAAACAGTTCTGGCCTAAAGTCTACATGTATTTTTATCATTCTAATAAGGCAAGAATATTAATCAATATTTTTTCACTTTATCACACATCCACCATGCCTGATAATAAGTCCCGGTTTCTTGAGCATATTTTCAACGTTTACTAGACAAGTTCTGGAACATTTTAGGTATTTTAACAGGTGGGAAATGCCATCTATAAAACATTTTGTACAGATTTTCTTTAGAAGACGTCTCCATTGTTAATTCAGAATTTAAGCGTTTAATGATGCAAGCTGCCTTGGACCCTTTCTTAGATAGATAGATAGATAGATAGATAGATAGATAGATAGATAGATAGATAGATAGATCTTCAATTTTAAGCCAGATCTAGAGTGGCCACCATTTTACATAAAGGACATCTTCAAAAGTTGGGTACTGCCAATCCATCAAATGGACTGTCTTCCCTTACAAGGGACACATGTCCACTTCCTTGCAAATGTGGGCAGGAACCAGGGCTCTGATGGGATCCAGCCCCTGTGGATTCACTAGAACATGTGAATAGTGCTCCCATGCATTCATGTGCATCGAGGAGTCTTGGCACATGATAATCAATCCCAACCATTCAGTTCCATTGTGCATCTGAAGTAATTCTCACTGAATGCGAACTTACCACTTGAGTGAAGTATTCATCAGTTGGGTTTCCAGCAGAAGTGGAGGATTACAATTGTCATCACCATGATCAAAGGTTATCCTATACAGGGACGATGAGAGTTATAGACTAATAATCTAGAGAGCACCAATGTTTTGGGTTTGTCAATCTTTTTAACAGTGAAACAGAGAAAAACAGAGTGACTCCTCATTGACCTTTTCCAGGCAGTAATGAAGACAAGCTGTTCTGATCAAATTTATCACATTTCATAATTTCTACCCGCTGCTATTCATGGGCCACTCAAAAGAGTTGCTTTCCTACCGTGTTAGATGAAGCTAGATGATTTTATTGCCAGAGGACATGAACACAAATTGCTCAGATATTTATGTTTGCCCCTTGAAAGTGCTCAAACATGCTGATAATGGGCCCCATCCACCCATCCTAACCCTCATGCATCCCCTTGGGATTCAAGGTTCATCTATAAGGCAGGGGTGATGGTCCGAACCATCCATGTGTTGAGCAAAGGCGTTCAAAGATTCACAGAATGGAAAACCAGCTTCTGGCCACATGGATATCACTGTTCCCAAAGAGTATTCCCTGAATACAGTCTACCACAGCTTCTATCCCTTACTGATGCTTTGGGCCCAAATCCCAATCAGCTCCAGTCAGCATGGCCAGTGGTCAGGGATAAAAGGGGCTGAAACCCAAACATCCAGAAGCCACGAGGTTGTGGGAAAGTGCTCTCATTAAGGCCACCATAATCTATGGACCCAATCCAAAAGTCTCAGGTTGTTTAGATTAGAGATGGGTACAAACCGAACTATGACCCCCCCCCAAAAAAAACCCAAGAACCAGACAACTTCATGGTTCAGTCTATAGTTTGGTTTGGGGATCCTTTTTTGGCAAAACAAAATGAATAACATGACTCAGTGGTTCTCAACCTGGGGGCTGGGACCCCTTTTTTTGGGGGGGGGGTGTCAAACAACCATTTCACAGGGGTTGCCATGATCAAGTGAAGAAAAAGGCACAAACGGTTTGGGTCTGGAGGAGAAAGGGGAGGAAAGAGTGAGTTACAGCTCGATAGGTTGGAGGGGATATGAATCAATGGCACTAGAGGCTGCGATTGGCTGAGGGTGCTTGTAGAGGAAAGTTCTCTATGGCACCTTTGACAGTGGCCTTCCAAAGGGGGTTTGTGGCCTCTTCCAAGCAGGGCAAGGGGTCCCCACCACAGGAGGAACTGTATTTAAGGGTCGTGAGCCGCATTAGGAAGGTTGGGAACCACTGACATAACTTTCTTCAGCTCGGAGTATCCTTTTTGGTGAAACAGATGGCCTGCCCCCTCCCCACTGCCCCCATCACCACCCTACCTCGTCATGGCTCCTCCTCCTCCTCCTCCTCCTCCTCCTCCTCCTCCTCCTCCTCCTCCATCACAGTCCAAACCATCCATGTGTTGAGCAAAGACGTTCAAAGCTTCACAGAATGGAAAACCAGATTCTGACCACACAGATATCACTATTCCTAAAGAGTATTCCATGAGTACAGTCCTCCACAGCTTCCATGCCTTCCTTAAAAAACAGCATCCTGGCTTCCCTTCTACCCTATCTGCTGGGTAGCCCTGAACCACCGCAATTGGTTATTTTTCTGATTCCTGCCCTTCTCTAGTTTAGGTAATAAAGGGGTTGTTTTATTTCCTGATGCACAATGGAACTCAATGCTGAATCAACAAATCACTGCAATTTTTTTAAAAAAAACCCTGAAGGAATTGGTGCAATTTTTTAAGGTTATGTTAGACCTTAGACAAAACTGGATTAGTCAGAGGGAAGAGTAAAAACACGAAGCTATGCCCGATCAAGTTATTAGTACTAAATGACCCAAGCATAGGAAACATTTTCGTTATGAGAAGCTGTTCTATGTGGCGGTAGCAATTACGCTAATGAGGTCTAAACCACTGTATGCCTTTTTAAAAAAATATATATCACCAAAGGGATTTGAACTGAAAGAACGGCACATACAAAATATATCGGAAGTATACCAGTCTTGGTTTTCTTGGGGTTTTGATAAAAAAAATTTTTTTCTAGGAATTTGGTTATTTCTTTACCTAGCAGAGTATAAAGCAGAAGACTATAGACACAGAAAGATCAGTCTCACCAAACCCAGAACACATACAAAACCAGTTTTTATGAAGTAAAAGTCACTCTAGAACCATTTTAATTTGGAAACGTATCCTTACTTACAGTTCATCATCTGTAGTTACTGTCAGGAGAAACTAAAAGCACTTTAGATTTGAAACACCTTTTCCTTAAAGACAAATTGCCTTAAAAATCATTGTCCACTTTTCAAATAGCTTATTCTGAAGAGCACCCTTGGCCATGCCCATTTTTGGCCGCTGTGTTGGTTTTTCTTGCGACGACCACTGGGGGTGGTGTTTTTTTAATTGGTTCCTGCACCCCCTTTTAAAATAATTTGATTGTATTTGCAGACATACTATGCCACTTTTTTTCGGTTTCCCCATTTTTCTGCCATTTCCCTGTCGTAGTTTAAAGCGGTTCAGCCAAGTGCGAACGGGGAAGCTGATTGCTAAGCAACTGCTGAAGTGCGGACTGCCGAACTGCTGTAGCGATCACGTGACCACAGGAGGAGATAAGGCAATGCAAAATAAAAAGCGGCTGCTCAAGGAAGTGCGGTAGCGGCCTAAAAGACAAAATGGAATCTCCAGCCATGAAGAGATTTTCCAAGTCTGCTTCACAAAGGAAATAAGAGAGGGCAATCCCTGTTGCCTTTTCTTTTCTGATCCCTCATTTCAGCCCTATTTGCATGGCCTCCCATGTGTTCTCAATGATATTACCATCTGCAGGTTGGGGAAATTACTTTTAAATATGTACTTCCTAGAAAGGGTACTGCCACTGGTGAAGGTATATTGGCTATGTGATTTGGAAGTAGCAGTATAACGTAGCCAAACACTTTCTCCATTTCTAGTCAGAATCCAGATGAAATGCCTTGCCGTTAAGTCCATCAATGTACCATATATACTTGAGTATAAATTGACCCGAGTATAAGTCGAGGCCCGTAATATTGCCTTTAAAAAGTGGGACAATTAATTGACTCAAGTATAACCCGAGTCAATATTTCCCTCCGCTGCCTTCCACAAGCCAGCTGAGGGAAGGTGCAGGGTTTTTAAAATGTCTTTGAGCAGCTGACAGTGATCACACTACCCTTCATGAAGCAGCCACATGATCCCTCCCACTGGACACACCAGGAAGCCGGGGGAAGTAGCTGGATTCTGCCCTCCACATCCTGATCCACCGGCCCAGTCTTTTTGGCCAACACCAACCTGCCCACCTCCCCTGAACTTACTTCTTTCCGAAACTCTGGAAAGAGGACGCACCATCTTTGGCCCCGGTCCCACGTCCCTTTAAAAGCAGTTTAAATTACTAGCTAAAATGTGTCTAAAAATGCTGTCCCCACGGCCACCGGTCTTTTTGAAAAAAGAAAAAAGAAAAAAGAAAACCCGGTAATGCTCCCTTAAGCAAGGTTTCTAAAACGTACCCGAGAGGTAGGGAATTTTTTGCCTCGCTTTGAAAATCCAGCTTTTAAGGAGGCAGACGCTGTGGGACCAGCAGATGATCCGGGTTTCTTTTTCTTTCTTTTTTCATAGCATCGACCGGCTGTTCCTGGGGCTGATCGGCACTGTTTTTAAAAATTTCTTTGCACCATCGGAGTAACAGGAAGCTCTATCGGGTCCTACAAGCATTAATTTTCCCCAGCCAACTGGTCCTTTTTTAAAATGCTAGCGCCACCTGCTGGCCAAGGGGGCTGAACTGCACTTAAATAAAAAACAGCTTTGGACGTGGGAACTCCTGTCCCACATATTAAATCACGTGATGGGATGAAGAGGAAAAGCCGGACCTTCAGAAGATCAGGATCGAAACCCAGGTGTGACCACGGCTTTTTTGTGAGGCCTTCCTGAGGTCTTTTGTCTGTGGTGGCGGCAGCAGCAGCTATGGGGGGAGCTCTGGGCTTTGGAGTGGCAGCGGCAGCAGCTTTTCTCCCTCTATGTGCCCAATTGGGGGGGGGGAGAAGTGGTGGGTTATTAAATCTTTTTTTCTTTCTCCCACAGCAAGCGCCGAAGTCCACCATCGGTGCTTGCTTCGGGAGAGAAAAAAAAGTTTAGAAAACCCACCGCTTCTCCTTCACCTGAATATAAGTCGAGGACCTTTTTTTCCAGGCAAAAATAAGGGCTGAAAAACTCAACTTTTATTTGAGTATATATAGTAAATTTCAGCTGTAAATGATTGCAGTCCAAGGAGTCAGCCTTGCCATTTGCTGCTGTGTGATGCATCCTGTGACTTGGTGTGGGACACAAATGCTTCCACTGATGTCTTAACTAGCCTCTGATTGAGGTCTGAACCTTTCCCCCCATAACCTATGGAATCCCATCTCTCCCTTGTCCTATCAATGAGTTCCCATCTCCTTGTCAAATTGTCTTTCTTCTTTCACTTTAATGATATCACCAAACTTGTTTGATCTTCCACAAGGTAGCTCTTCCGATATTTGAAGAGGGCTATTGTATCACCACTGGGGGTAAAGTGACAGTGTTATACAAGAGTTCCTGATTTCAAAGGAAGCAAAAGTGGAGTGGAGTTGCACATGCACAGTGGTACCTTGTATAAAGGAATTAATTTGTTCCAAACGAAATTCTAAGCAAATTTCCCATAGGAATGCATTGAAAACAGAGTAATCCCTAATCACGACCATTTTTATGTTGTACAGATTCGCCCCATAGGGGATTCTGTTAAGCAAATTTCCCCTATCTCTGGAATTTTTTATGTTGTACAGATTTTATGTTATACAAACCATTTTTTTATATGAGGGTCCACTGTATAGTGGATTGGAGGAAATCCAATTGTAATAGACTCAACACAGTTGAAAACAAGGCCTCATGGTAGTGCTGAGGCGGCCAGCACAATGCTGGCTCGTTGCCACTGAAGTTGCTTGAATACATTTATCTCATTCTGGAAAAGCTGGCACGTAGAGATGGGCATGCACTGCTGGTTCTGGGCCTCACACCTGACCCCTACAATGGTCAAGCAGATGGGTTGTGGTTCAGCATTGTGTCCCCTCCAGCGGATACCCAGCCTTTCTCACTGCAACCATTGGGTTGGAGATTGCTATGTGGATTTAATGAAGGCCTGAACAGCTGCCATGTTCAGGTGTTGCCAGCTGGAAACCTCCCAACTTGGTGATAAGACTTAAAATAGAGATGAAATATTAGAGTAATTTCTTGCCCAGGCAGACACCCAAATGCTAAAGGCTAATCATATGGGATGATGCTCATTTGTACTGCCTGACACCTCCAGGAAGCAATTTGATCTCTTAAACAAAGAACTTTTTTTTCTTGACTAATCAGCAGTAACTGTACAGGTGGAACTGTTATTCCATCCACACTGTATTGTAATCTCTTGTGCTCTTTCTTATTGTAATGGGATTTCCTTTAACTGGTGCGGGCTTTTCAAACTTGGACAGCCCTGCTTTAACATTGCCTCTAATATTTGCTGGACCGGGTATTGCGGTGTAGAAAAATAACTTTTCCAAGTGTCTATAACAGTGTTAAAATGCTGCTAGAATCTGGGGTTTCACTCTCATTCCAACTGATTGGCCCATAAAGGAATGACTTGATGGAGGAACCGACTCTGCAAATCACCAATAACATGTTAGTAGAAGCCAACGTCACATTAGTGTTGCAGAGACATGAATCTGGCAGACTTGGGAGTCTGGAAAATCATACTTGCAAATGAACTGCTTGTTTACTACCCCAGGTCAGATACTTCTCTGTTTCTTTATTCCATGCAGGTTGCTGGTGTTGTATTTGATTGGTCAAATGCCTCATTTATCTTGGGTGGTGGTGGGGAGAGGATTGGAAGGAAAGGGATCGATCTTACTTGATCAGGAAAAAGGTTTAGTATCTGCTTTGTCCAAGTAATATTGTAACATTTTGAAGCTGTTACTACAAGCTCTGTTTGATTTAATATAGCTCATAAGGGGTACGTGGGAGCGGCTCAGAAGTGTTCCTTTGGAATAGCTGGATAGGACATCTAGATAGAGGTACAGTGGACCCTCGTATAACAAATGGTTTGTATAACATAAAATCTGTACAGCATAAAAAATTCCAGAGATAGGGAAATTTGCTTAACATAATCGCTTATGGGCCGAATCCGTACAACATAAAAATGGTCCCAGTCGTGACTATGGATTACTCTGTTTTCAATGCATTCCTATGGGAAATTTGTACAAAGGAAAATTTGCTTAACAGAATTTCATTTGTAACGAAATAATTCCTTTATACAAGGTACTAGAGATGGGCATGAATAAAAAAAATGGTGTTTCTGTTTTTCGTTTGTCATGGAGAGGTCTGTTTTGTTTCGTTTCCGTTTTTTGTGAATTTTTGGAAAAAATTGTTTTTGTTTTTCTTTTTTTGTTTTTCGTTTCTACCCGCTTCTTGCACGATTTTTAAAGCATTTCCGTGCGGGGGCGTCCCCCAACGCCCCAGACCAGAGGGAAAACACTAAAAAAATGATGCTGGCAGAGACACAGTATAGACTATGTACGCAGGGAGGCTGCAAAGGCAGCGGCAGGCATTGCCCAGGGTGCAAGGCAGCCGCAGAGTGACTGCACTGCGGGGCAGGGGAGGGTACTCACCAAGAGGTATGCACACACGCACACAGGGAGGCTGCAGAACTGAAGCTAGAGTCGCAGAGACAGCAATCCCACCCTAACTCCCACCAGAGACTGCAAGGAGGATGGGGGCTGCCAGAGGTTTTTATGCCCTCTGTGGCTGCCAGACCTGCCCGCCCAGTCTGCAACCTGGGCATGCTATTGGTTGAACATGATCCCATCACATGGCTTGCCTCCATTTTGTGGCTGGTGGCGACATCCATTTTAAAGGGAAAAGAAAAATACATTGCGATGGGAGAAGACTAAAACAAACGTTTTAAGGACCCCAATCCCCTGGTAGGTAATAATTTCAAATAATTATCACATTATTGCTGCATTTTTATGGATGTCCAGGGTGTTTTAATACCCAAGAAATCAATATTAGGCATCTGGGAGCCATTTTGGGTCGATGTCCCCTAACTCCCCTTAAAGGAAAAAAATACAGCGATCTGAGAAAAGACATAAATGCACGTTTTAACGACCCCCCCCGGTAGGTATTATCAGACAGTATAAATAATTAATGCTGCGTTTTTATGGATGTCCAGGGCGTTTTTTAACATTTAAAACAGCTCACTTCATTGCGTGTCGCCATTAACGAAAACAAAATGTAATGAACACAATTTTTGTGGTTCTGTTCATTTCGTTCCATTTTCATCACAATTTTCGTTTGTTGTTTCATTACGTAATGAAACAAATAACGAATAACATAAATGAAAAAATGTTCATTTCGTGCCCATCTCTACAAGGTACCGCTGTAATCTGACAATTTTAGAGAGAAGGACCTATATCAGTGAAAATAGCTGGGAAAGTGTACAGAAAAGTATTTGAGATTTTTTCCCCCAGGGAATGAACAGAACTGCAGCATGCTTCTGCTGGTATTATATTGCAGGGCAGAAAATGTTTATTCCCCCCAGCCTGCAAGACCCATTGGATCTGGACAAAGCTTCATTCAATTTGTTGGTTTCAAATTCATCCTCAACAGGCTGGAAAGCACCTTAAATGCTTAAACATGGTAAGCCCGATATTTTATGCACCCTTGATACTTGGTGGCATTGTAAGTTGTGCTTAAAGTAGGCCCTTTTGAATCAGTAGAACATATGGAGGAGCTGACTCACAAAATCTCTCTTGAGATTTCTCAGAGACCTTTAGGCCAGAACTGGTGAATGTAGGAGACTAATTGCACCATAGGTCTGTAATTGAACTTCTATTACTTTCACAGTGAAAATGAACTGAGTGGATTGGAAAGGGATGGAAATGAGGTTAGTGCCTCTGTGACTAATTAAATATTCAACATGGCTACATCACGAGGAGGGCAGCTGTCCCTTAGTTTACACCAGAGGTTCTCAACCTGTGGGTCCCCAGATGTTCCTGAACTGCAACTCCCAGAAATCCTTTCCAGCACAGGAAGTGCTGGAGGCTTCTGGGAGTTGCAGTTCAGGAACATCTGGGGACCCACGGATTGAGAACCACTGGTTTAGACACTAGCTCCCCCCACCTCCATCTGTGTGTGGTTTGGCGCACTCTCCAGTTCTCACAGTCTACAAGTGGTGGAGCTGTAGGCGATACATCTGCTCATCTGACCTCGGCTGAAGCCTATCTAACATTCACAAGACCTCTTTAGCAGGGGTCTCTCTGGAGGGTTACCCCCCTCTCGTTCTGGGAGGCAGGAAATGACCTCTGAGGTTTCCTGTGTCCTGTGTGAAACTGCCCCTTTTTGCTATCAAAATCGGACTGCAAACCAGTGGTTCTCCATCTGTTACATACATTTCCAGTTCACACATGGAAATGTTCAACTGTCCCAAGCTAAAGCTTTGGACAAGGAAGGAATTAATAACTGTTATCTCTTTTGCAGCAGGGGAAAGTCTAGTAGACTGTTATTCATTTCTTCTCTTCCCATATTTATTTTTATAGAAACAGGCCATCTACTCAGCACTGAAATTACAAAACAGGCTTCCCCCTATCTGTCTACACACACACACACACACACACACACACACACACACACACACACACACACACACACACACACACACACACACACACACACACACACACACACACACACACACACACACATTATACAGAAGAAGAAAAACACACACAATAAAGTGCAAATAGAGAAGAATAGCCTTCCAGTAAACCTAATAAAGGGAACACCAACAGGAGCTGGAGATTTTAGAGGAGTTATAATGACTCTAATATAAAATAAAATTGTCAGTTGTACAGGAGGAACAAGACCAAAAGCAAAATATTGAAGCTTCCTTAAGACTTACAAATGTAGTTCAGTGTGAGTTTTCTTGGATTACTGCCCACTTCGCTGAGAGGTAAATTGCAATCTAAAGCAAAATTGTCAGCTTTATAGGTTTCAGTGTACTTCTTCTTGGCCTCTCCTGCTGCCACAAAGGTATAAAACCCCAGCACAGTCCCCTTTTTATGGTGCCTTTGGAAAAGTTGCACACATAAGTTATTTGTTACACGCTACACTTTCCCTCATTATAGAAGTGAGAGCCATTGGCTGCAAATTGAATAGTCAACGCGCAAAGACAATAGCACAAATTAAATATCAGGCATGGTTGACCTGTGAGGCGGGTAGCAGTCCTCTGGATTGGATGCCTGTCCTTTCTTTTCTATCGGTATGTGCCTTGGCCAGGCCCCAGTTCCAGGAATACAGTGGTCCCTCGCCCTTTTGCAGTTCATATACTGCAGTCCTGCTATATTGCGGGACTGGAGTACCCCGAAAGGGTTTGAGGGAGGGGGGAAAGGTTTTAAAAGCTGTGGCTTTTTAAACCTTTTCCCCCTTCCCCAAGCCCCCGGCTCCAGCTGATTGGTGCTGGGGTGGGGAAACAAAATATTTTTCTCCCTTACCCCAGCGCCAATCAGATGGAGCCTGGGGCTTGCCTCCAAGGAGTCATCGCATGCCCCTTCCCCTGCACGTGGGGGTGGTCGGGATTTGTGGTGTGCAATGTTTAAAATGACTTTAAGCAATGGCGTCAAGTGCTTGGCTCCATTGCTGAAAGTCATTTTAAACATCGCTCACCACTCCCCCACATCTGGGTTGGGTGGGTGGGCAGAAGCAGCGAGCGCACCCCTGAGGCCCGAACCGACCGGCATCCACATATTACAGATGTTCAATGATCACAGGTTGGGTTGGTCCCTAGCCCCTGCAATAGACGGGGGGGGGGGGTTGCTGTAAAAGTGTTAAAGCTACTTTCTCCAGAAGAATGAGGCACGGCAGTGATAGTCTGAAAAAAAACCCTTGCATCTGAGATTTCAAGGTAGCCAAATTTAGCTTCTGCAAAGTTTCAGGCAGGAGTTAATCCGTGACAGTGAAGTCTTAAAAAGAAAAAAAACAGCACCGCTCTAAACCAGTTATCCCAAAGGCAACGGTGGCTAGCAAGAATGTGGGCAGATTCAAGTTCTGCAGAGTGATACATTTGGGTGAATGACTAGAAGTCGGCGTTCTTTAGAAAATCCTCTTTGTTCTTTTGGTCTGTTGAGAAGCAGCATGGTCCTGGATGCCATGGAAGGAGTTAGATGTAGAGATTTAGCATAACACCAGATGGGGTTTTGAAGGACCAGTCACTGGGGATGTATCTGTTGCAGCGTGGCTCTGGGTTCACAACTGAAAATGATAGATAGGTGTGTTGGCGTTCAGTCTCATTTCTGAAGGGATGCTTTCTACGTATTGCAGAAGGGGAACAAAAAAAAAAAGACCCTGACCAGCACAAAACTGTGCATGCTAGTGCACCGAGGCAAAATTAAAATGGCCTTGATAGTCAACATGATATTGGCAAGGTTCATATTGACCTTCACTGATGCGCCACACATCACAAGAAGGCAAGACTCGATGGGAAAGGCAATAATGTTTGGAAAAGCTGGAGGCAGCAGGAAGAGAATAGGAGCAAATACAAGACGGATCCACGGCTTAAAGCCAAAGGCTTGCATTGACAAGAGAGGAACAGGGTACCTGGGGAAAAGACATTCTGGAGATTGGTCATTCATAGGATCTCCATGCGTCAGGTTGACTTGATGGCATGTAACAAGAACACTAAGGCTGCCTAGATGCACTCAGCACATCTGATCTCAACTGATTTCGGAAGCTAAACAGGGTCAGGCCTGGCTAGTACTTGGATGGGCGACCACCACGGAATACAAGGTGCTGTAGGCGCCTGGAGTAGGAACTGGCAAGCCACTTCAGTATTCCTGCCAAGAAAACTCCATGGACATGGGGTCACAAACAGTCGGTTGTGACTGTAACAACACAACAACAGCAGCAGCAGCAGCAACAACAAAAACAGTGTGCCACAGCTAATTTCAGGTCACTGATGAGGCGATGGAGCATGCCTAGGGTGTGGAATCAGGCAGCTGGCCAAGTGAGTGACTAATTAGGGCTCGGTCCCATGTCCCTTTAAAAGCAGTTTAAATTACTAGATAAACCATGTCTAAAAATGCTGTCTCCACAGCCACCGGGCTTTTTGAAAAAAAAAGAAAAAAGAAAACCCGGTAATGCCCCTTTAAGCGAGGTTTCTGTGACTCACCCAAGAGGTAGGGAATTTTTTGCTTTGCTTTGATAAACCACCTTTTAAGAAGGCAGATGCCGTGGATGATCCGGGTTTCTTTTTCTTTCTTTTTTCATAGCCCCTGTTCCTGGGGCTGATGGGCTATGTTTTTTAACCTTCCCTGCACATGGGAGCAACAGGGTGCTCTAAGCATTAATTTCCCCCAGCCAAGTGGTCCATTTTTTTCAAATGCTATCACCACCTGCTGGCCAAGGGGGCTGAACTGCACTTTAAAATTAAAAAACCAGCTTTGGATGTGGGAATTCCTGTCCCACTTATTCAATCACGTGATGGGACAAAGAGGAAAACCTGACCTTCAGAAGATCAGGATCAAAACCCAGGTGAGATAGCAGCCTAAGAAGCACCTCAATATTTTGACTATTAATCATGGTGAGGTCCACAAACCTTAAGCAAACACTGTTATGATGTTGGCCCATACATTCCCTCCAGGTGGGGAAGATTACGACTAGAGATGGGCACGACTTAGCGGTATTCCCGTTTCCGTTTCCGTTACTCGTTTCCATTACTCTACAGAAACGGTAACGGGAATTACTCCACCAGACTTCGAGCTCGAACCGACGAACAAACAATTTTGGTCTGATTTGTCGTGCTCGTTCCTTGCATCGCGCGATCGCGCGATGCCACGCGGCACAGAAAAAAAGTTTTTAAAAGTAAAAAAAAACCCGGTTCCCGGCCAAAAAGCAGGCGGAAAAAATGCCTGCCGTGCCTCAGGGCACCTACCAGAGGGGTTGTTTCTGGAGGTCCCCGGCCTCCCCCCCATCCCCCGTCCTGGGCTGCTCTGGTGGGACTCGCCAGTTGCCACAGGCTCGCAGCCAGCCAGCAAAAAGCACAGTCTCGCCGGCCGCCGGCCGCCGCAATTAAAGCACAAGCAAGCGGCACGGACGGCACAGGAAAAAACTTTTAAACTCTCCCCCCACCCATTCCCGGGCCAAAAAAGCAGGCGGAAAAATGCCTGCTTGACTAAGGGCGCAGGGCACCTACCGGAGGGGTGTTTTCTGGAGGGGGGGTCCCGCCTCCCCCCCGTCCTCGGCAGCTGGACTCGAGTCGCCATGCCATGCGGTGCAGGCGGGGGATCCAAAATGGGGCGGCGAACGCAATATTGTTTTTGAAATCGTGGTCCAAAAACACACAAGCACAACAGAAACACGCGAAAATTTATAAACTGCCAGATTTTTCACAGTAGCAGTGGGTTTTTTCTTCCAACAAAATGTCTCTCCTCTCCTCCTCTGTCCTCCATTGATTTTATTTTATTTTATTTTATTTACACCTGCGCAATGATGGGCTGGCCGAGTGGCCAGCCATGTGGGAGTGGATGACCATGCAAATTTTTGGAGCCATCCCACCAATCGCATGGCCACTTGGCCATGGAGACTTCTGGGATGTGCCAAAAAGTCCCCTAAAACCTGCCCTAGCCCCCTAACCCTAACCCTAACCCTTGACTCCGTACCCATACGTCACAAACTGTCTTCTTAGTGGGTCAGAGAGGCACCCAGAGGTGCAACCCACTAGCCCACCGTAACCTTACCCATCACTAGCCTAACCCTAGCCCTAACCCTAACCCACCTTAACCCTAAGCCAGATGTACTTGCATTGCACTACACGCAAGTACAATTCCCTTCTGTGTGAGACATGGTGGTGCGAGAGCCTTAGTTAGGCATCTCACTATGGCTCTGGGTTCAGTGCCATCCACTAGTCTTCACAGTCACTGTCTGCACATTCTGTTATGCAATATCCATATGGCTATTGCATACCATTTTGCAGCAGCAGCAGGTGAGGAGAGGAGACCCCCATGTTGAGGGGTCTCTTGGAGCCTGCTTCCCCTTCCTAGTGGGTGAGGATAGGAGGCACCCACGGGTGCCTCCAGGAGCCCACTTTCCCTTTATAGCGGGCCAGAGGAGGCACCCACCCCACAGAGGTGCCTCCAGGAGCCCGCTCCCCCCCAAAAAAACCATTACTAATGAAAACGAAAAAACAAACCGACTAATTTTTGCGAATTTTCGCAAAAAATGGAAACGACCCGAAACGGAACCGGTCTTTGAAGCTGCCCATCCATGGGAAGCAGCACCAGGGGAACAGACTCAGCAGCTTCAAAGACCTTGGATACCATCCTTATGGTTCTTGAAGTCAGGCTGGAGAAATCTTTGGATGGAAGACAACTCAAAAGAGAAGATTATCAATGGGCTTCACTGATTATCACTGCCTCCTTCAGGGAGGGGATTTTCCCCTGTCAGCTGAAGGAGACAGTGGTTAAGCCCATCCTTAAAAGACCTGGCCTGGCTGTGGATGATATGTCGAATTATCATCCCATAGCCAATGTTCCCTTTTTTGGGCAAGGTGGTAGAGTGAGTTGCCGCCAAGCTGCTCCAGTTGCTTCTGTTGCACACAGTTTAAGTCAGTGTCAATACTGCATAAAGGAGGTGCATCATCTATGGGAAATCTCAGTGCCACAAAGGGTAAGCATGGATATTTTGAACAGATCCTGGAAGTCTAGAAGGGGGAGTAGAAAACTACAGGAAATCAATAAATACAATCAATTGCTTTGGATGATGTGGGAATTAGGGAATTGATGCTATTTTTATAAAAGCCAACTGTTTCAAATTGTAAATTAGAGCTCTCTCTCTCTCTCTTTCTCTCTCTCTCAAAAGAAGAAGAAAGGAAAGAAGAGGAGGAGAGGAGAGGAGAGGAGAAAGAAACAAGAAAGGAGAAGAAAGGGAAACCAGATGATTTTCCAAACCTGTTGCTGCAACTGATGGCTTTAAAATGCCAAGCACCTGCAAATCAATGGACTCCTCCAGGAAAAGGAGAATTAAATAGCAGTATTAATACACTCTCCTCTGAAAAAAGTGAGCGCTAATGGCTTATCCATTTTGCTCAACTCTTTGATTGCTTTTTTCCCCTAAAAGAAATCACTGGTCTGGGCAAACAAGGAGAACCAGAGAAGAGAAGAGAAGAGGAGAGGAGAAATCTCATCGTTTATGGGCTTGATTGTGAAATGGTTGCAGGCATGAGAGTGTAGCGGGTAAATGGGTTAGCTAAAAGTAGTGGTGGGCTTGGCTTCCTATTAGAGAAGAGACAACAGAGAATGGCAAATGGTGACTCAGAACTAGAGATGGGCACAAAACGAACAATTTTTCGTTTCCATTTTTGTTTTTTCGTTTCGTTATGTAACGAAATGACAAACGAATTTTGTCTCTGAAATGAAACAAAACGAACAGAAACACCGGAAATTTTGTCATGCATTTCGTTTCCGTTTCTGCAATATGAGTGAATTGCTTAAAATCCTTTTAAAAAATCACAAAAAATGAAATAAATGGTAACGAAACGGTAACAAAACGAACGAAAATGAAAACAATTTTTTTTTCAAAAATTCACGAAAAACGGAAACAAACCGAAACGGACCCTCCAAATGACAAACGACAAATGAAATGCAATTTTTTTGATTCGTGCCCATCTCTACTCAGAACCACCATGAATGGGATGGGGAGCTTATGACACTCTGGGGGAAATGGGAGTTCAGTAGTGTAGTAGCCTACCAGGGTTTCTATAATGTCTTGATATAATCTTCCTTGGGGCATGGAGCACCTTTTCTTTTGCTACTTCCATAACCTTGTAAGGTAGCTTAGGCTGCACAGTAGTGCCCGGCCTAACAGAATTTGTCCATGGAGATCTGAAACTTGATTTTTCTCATCCTATTTCCCCCAGTTTGGTGCCCTCCAGCAGATAAATACAAACTGAAATCCTGTTGCTTAGCATACTAAATTGCACTGGAATAGGCTCCTTGAATCGGTTGGGAGTTACTGAATCAGTTCTTCCACCAGTTCCATCGGACCTACTCTAGTTGCGACTTAGTTTAGCATAGCATGTCGCCGTTAGAGTAGACCTATTTGAATCTATGAATTTTACAGAGGAGGTGACTCATCAGATCCCCACTCACTCAATGAGTCTCCTCTAGTATCATCTACTACACTACACTAAAGAACAGGGTTTTAGTCATTCCATTTGGAATTTATATATGTTAGACCATTATATACATAGAGAGGTGGGCTGATTTTTATGGAAGACACAAACACCCCATCCAGGGCATCACATTCTTAAACAGGATGCAGCCGCTCTCATGCCAGAAAGATTCCTCACCATCCTTGATGGTGAGGACAAGATTGCTGCAATTTTTTGCCCTGAGGTGCAAAACCAGGATCAGAGATTCCCATCCCAGCCCCAACAAAGTAGGCTCAAGAAAGCTAGCTGTGCCTTGGTCACTGGTAAGCTGCCTAACGTAGCTGGTGGCAAGAACAGTCTTTTTATCTGACACAGGCTATGCCAGCATTCATTGCATGTTTGTCTCAAGCCTGGAATAAAGACTCCAAAGGTCTTGATTCCAACGAAGCCATGTAGTGTCAATTTTCAAGGAATACACAGCGGTTAGACAGGACTCGCGGGGCAGCTGGTTTGGCATCCCTTATGGCCTTCAGGAATGCAGGCATCAGGAGGCCCTGGTGTGGACGCATGCTTCATCAGAGGCATCTTGAGGCCCTTGCCTAGCCCGACTGCTGATAAGTCCTTTCCCAAGGGATTTCGATGGACCACAAAGCACCCAACACCCAGCCTTGCCATTTGAAGTCCAAACCGCACATAGTTTCACCAATAAAAGTCATTGCTGAAAAGGCCAGGGGATGGGACTTGGCCTTATTTTCGTCCTTTTTTGTTAACGCGGGCTCCTCTGCTGTTGCAGCAGCCTTTTAATGCAAACCAGAGCTGGGAAAATAAACACGAGCTGTGCCATTCCATCTTATTACTGACTGGTTAAATAGTGGTGTTTTCTAAGTCCCGGGAGAGGCTCTGTGTGAAGAGATAATTAGATCCAAATTAAATACAGATAGCTCTAAATGGTGTCGAGAAGCCTGCCCTGTAGGGTGGCCACATGAAAAGGCAGACAGTGCCCCCTGTCACTTTGGGTGGACGTTAATTATGGTATGCTACTGTGGAATGGCTCTCTTTTCCACGACCAGAAAATGCACAGGAGTCCTGCCCATCTTTTTATGTATCCGTTCAAATGCTGTAACAATATGGAGGTGACCCAGGTTGACCTACTGAGGAACAATATCAAAGCTCGCTCTCTTTATGGTACTTTCCTTTTGAGCTGGACATAGACTGGGAAACTCATCCCAAAGGGTACATTTTTCAAGCAGAAGGCTGCCATGTTTAAAACTGAAGATAGAGCCACCCTAGATCTGTCTGTGACTGGTGATTCTGGCCAGGAGAGAAAGGATATCTGTGAGGTTCGTCGCCACCTCTTACCTCCCCCTTTCACCTGGTCTGTGCTTGCAAAGACAACACAGGTTATCTTGTGGACTTCCAATGTTTATTGACAATATTTTTATCAACCCTTTGGTCCTCGCTGGCACAATCTCCCTTCTCGGGAATCAAAGGCTCGGCCTCCAACCAGAACTCAGCAATTTTGCCGGGGGGGTGTTAAACTTGGCTCTACAGTCCACCACCAAACTGTCGGGTCCTTGATAATCGAATGGCCCAGGTCCATGCTTACTCCAGCTAAACTCTTTATCATAGAGGGGCTCTCACCAGGAACTCCCATAGTCATCTCCAATGGCTCTGCTAATTCTTCTTCTTCCCTGGGTTCATCTCCATCCCAGCTCCATGGATATTCTGCCATTTCTCTGCCAGAGCATTCTGTTGCTCTCAACAACGTGCCTTGTGCACAAAGTATTCTCGCGCCTCTCTTCCACTCCCTATCCACGGTCTGCCCCCAAAATGGAGCCTTTCTCGCCCTTTTCTCCTGCCACTCTTGTTCCACTACTTCTTGCCGGAGTTTGAATGTTACCCATTCCCTTCTCCAGGGATCCTCTTTTACGACCTCCACAATCTTCTTGTCCACCTTCCTCTCTTCCCCCACCTAGTGCCAACTCCTGGTTTTTATCTCCTGTTACTCCCACCTCTGTGGCTCCACCTTCCATTTCCTTTCATCAGGGATGGCCCTTCATGTTTTCCTGCCCGGGTGTTTTCTTCGGAGAGGAGGGCGCAGCTTCCTTCTCACAATATCCTTCCTGTGCAAGAGAGATTTCAAAATGGATATGATATAGGCGCCGAGAACAGATGCCTGGGAAGAGCTGTGGGGAAGCAGCCAAACATCATTGGCTTCTTTGTGAACAAGAGACACGGTAAACCACTTGGGATGCAATTTTGACATCTGTTTTGGTGCTAAAAAGGTTGGGATTTCACAAGCATTTGACAGAATTCTTCATTATCCATAATACAGAAAATTGGCGAGTAAGACGGCTGGCCTGTTCTGCTCAGTGTTATGACTGATCACACTGGCTCCATGGAGTTGGGACTCTCTCTGGATGCTGGGAATCTCTCTGGAGATCCAGAGTATCCTCTGGTTTCAAACCCTGCTTAGATTCCAGAATCAGATGAGACGGTGTGTCCAGGAAGATACGTTGACCCTCTTGAGAGATGTGAAGAAGTACAGGGAAAAGGGTTAATTCAGGATCATTTTCCAAGTCTTCCCAAGGAGAGACTTCATTTTGAGTCTTCTCCCTGTGCTAGTGAGATTTCGTGGCTTCCTCAAAAATAAAAATAAAAATAAAAATAAAAATAAAAAAATCCTGCCTCAAAGACTGGAGACCTGCTGCCAGTCAATGGCAACAATAGTGGAAGCAATAGTCTGCCAAATGAGAAGTAAGCCTTTTGTCAAACTAATGGCTCTTAATTGCCCACATGAGCCCAAAGAATATTTTGTGTTATAGAAGAAAAAGCTTGCAACAGTCTATCACTCGTGGACAAATCTATTTCTGCACGCATTACTGTGAGGATCTCAAGTTAACTCAAATGAATGAGGGGGTCTTCAGCTAGGGTGGCAGGTGATGTCATAATTCCTGCTCCTCTGAAAATCCTGGGTTTCTGACTCTCTTGAGTCCTCATTCCAGTACAACACTGCCTGTAGAATCATAAAATCACAGAGTTGGAAGATACCTCAAGGGCCATCCAGTCCAACCCCCTGCCATGCAAGAACACCCATCACAGTGCTCCCGACAGATGGCCATCCAGCCTCTGCTTAAAAACCTCCAAAGAAGGAGGATCCACCACCCTCCGTGGCAGCATATTCTGTAGGCTTAGAGCAGTGGCTCCCAACCATTGGGTGTCCAGATGTTCTTGGGTTACAAATTCTAGAAACTCTGACCGCCACAGCTAGTGGTGAAGACTTCTGGGATGTTTGGTCCTAGAGATCATCTGAGGATGGAAGGTTGGGTATCACTGGCTTAGGCCATCATTACATTGTGGGCCTGTAAAATCCTCCTGGCTGGGCAAGCCATTTACTTCTTTCATTGGCCAGACTGGGCAGCCAGTGTACCGGCTACTAATAGCTACAACCCAAGGCTGACATCCGAATTCTTCAGTGTTGTAACTTTGGTGTGTGGTTTCTTCTTTTAAGAAGCACCTAACCAACTTCCTGGGCTTTCTCTTCAGGAAATGGAGAGGTAGAGGCAAAAAACCTACCATAATTTACCATAATGGAGGTTATGAGAGCGCTGGAAAATGGAGGGAGCAGTAATGCACTAGGATCTAAAGAAAAGCAATTTGGTTTTTCAGTCTCTCAACAGGCATCTTTGGGGTAAAGGCCCCTGGCCTAATATCAATGCAGGTCAGAGCTGACAAGGAATAAATGTCGACTCTGGAGACAGTCCAAATGGAAAGTTGCTCTGGTCCAATTGTCATTTCCAGACAAAACTGCCCCTTTTCTCTTCTGCTTCTAAGAGAAGGTCAGATATGGCCTAATAGCTTTATGAATGTCCTTTCCACATGAGCTGTTACTGAGGAACTCTCGTGCGCTCCCAAAGTCAAGAAATAGCTTCCCATTACAATCAGTATTACATAAAATTACGCTATCACCTCTCTCCCTTTCTCTCTGGAAGTAAAATGGTAATGGCTAGATCCTCTCAGAGGTCTTTGTAGGTCCACCCATTTCCTCTGCCTAGGGTAAGGTGTACAATCACTAGCCGGAACATAATAGCTGAGCCAGGAGAGGGCCGTAACAGCACTCCAGCGATGATTAACTTGACAAGTGAATCCAGCCCTACATTTTTAAATGCAGGGAATTAGTCTTAAATCTTGCCTGTGAAGCCATGTCCTCTTTAACAATGTTCTTTCTTTATTTTAGAGCTGCTCGAGAAATTCTGGAGCTTGGTTTTCTGGGATAGAAATATTTTCCCTGAAGCCATTATTAGCTCCCTTGCACCCCTGTTGCTTTCATCATCTAGGTCTGTGAAAAACCAATCTGCCTTGCTTGTTGTGTGTGTTATGCTCCTGACAATCACACCAACAGCCGAGTTCTGTCATGAATCCTTATTACATGGAGCATTCACCACCTTTGCTTCATACAAGGACATTGGTGTATTATTTCTATGTATGTCGTTCTCAGATGGTGATCTACTGTATTTAATGCAGACTTTTAAAAATGCAGATGTCTCCTTCAGACAGCCCGTGTTCTGTGAAATTAATACACAGTGTGTGTGTGTGTGTGTGTGTGTGTGTGTGTGTGTGTGTTTGCCATTTCCCTCTGCAACAGGTATTGCACACCTTGCAAAGGCAACCAGACGGAAGAGGGTTCGGTTCTGGTGTGACTCCTTAGAGGTGCAAACCCTCCACGGCTTGGGACCAGAATACCTGTCGGAGCATATCTCCCAAAGGTCAACTGAGGCCCGACCTACCAGAATGTCGCGGGTGCTCTCACTTTGGTGGCCATGCCCAGGGAGGCGCGGAAGTCGCTTACACGCAACCGCACCTTCTCTGTCATGGGCCCCTAGCTCTGGAACCATCTCCCGAGTGAGCTGCGCCTTGCACAGTCCCTGTCCGCCTTCAAAAAAGCACTTATAACCATGGTTTATCGGTAGGCATTTGGCAACCTTTAATTTAGCCTTTCCCCCCTTCTTTGACACCTCTTGCTGATGATTTTCTCTCATTATTGTATTGTCTTTATCTTGTGTTGTATTGTTGTTTTAATCTTATTGTTAACTGCCTGGAGTTCCCTGGGAAGACGGGCGGTATAAAAATAAAATAAATAATAATAAATAATAAAGATATCTCCCATCCCCAATCTCCAATCAATCCAGTTCCCCATGGCTGAAGGTTTTTTGCCTCCTTGACCTGGATCAGTGTTTCCGTCTATTGTCCCCAGGAACTCTAGGGGAAAAGGGCCGCAGGAAAATGCAGCACCAAGGACAGCTCCCAATAAGCCTCTTGCTCCACACTGAGGGATTTTATACAGTGGTACCTCGGATAACAAATTTAATTCGTTCTCTGAGGCAATTCGTTATCTGGAAAAAAACCCATTTTCCGAAAAATGATTTCCCATAGGAATGAATGGGAAACCGATTAATCCGTTCCAGAGCCTAGGAAAAAGACACAGACACCTGTTTTTTTTGCTCAAAACTCTTTAAAAAGTGCACTTGCAGATGCAATGCAGCCCAGGATAACTCTTTTTTTACCCATGCATGCTGGAAATTCATTCGCCGACTTAGCCCATAGGGAAAATTCATTATCTGAGGCAGCCCATAGGAAATTTCATTATCCGAAGCAGCCCATAGGGAAAATTAGTTATCCTAGGCAGCCCATAGTAAAATTCATTATCCGAGGCAACCCATAGGGAAAATTTGTTATCCGAGGCAGCCCATAGGGAAAATTCATTATCTGAGGCAGCCCTATACATGGAAATTTCAATTTGTTAGCCAAAAAAAATCATTATCAGGGTCATTTGTTATCCAAGGTATTACTGTATTACTGCTGAAGGAAGAATTGCTTCCTACAAGCTCCACCCCTTCCCACCAACCAGGAAGCCTTAAAGGGGACAACCCTGGCCTGAACCCAGGCACTTGGTTCGCTCTCTGGGAACTCCTGCAGGACCAGCTTCAAGTGCTGGGATTGTGGATTTCCTGGAGCAGGACGGGCTGTCCCAAAAGTGTTATGAAATATAGATTTCAGGGTCAAGGACATCAAACCTTGCCAGCTTGGGTGTGCCAAGCTTCTTTCTGGCTTGGGATGACACCTGGACGAGGTGCAAATGGTGGGCAAATTCAGACATTCTACTAATAAGTGGAATGGGAGAAGCTGTAGATGCTAGGCTTTAAAACCCATGGAAGGCTAGAGTTCCTCAACTCCTCCATTAGTTTACGGCTTCTGCTTAAACTCACCATCAAGCCAAGAGACATCGCCCTTGATATGGGTTTGGTGTTTAAAGAAAAGACTCTGGAGAAAAGACTGATAACATCCCACATGTTGGTCAGGGAAGAGAAGATAGATCATCAACGGAAAAGCAAACAGAAACCAGTGGGTTTTTGATAATGTCTTTAAGGAAGAGAAAAATGAAGTCACATTGATAGTAGGAGCACATTTTAGCCATAAATAGCAGCTGTATAAAAGAAGTAAGTAAGTAAGTAAGTAAGTAAGTAAGTAAGTAAGTAAGTAAGTAAGTAAGTAAGTAAGTAAGTAAGTAAGTAAGTAAGTAAGTAAGTAAGGGTGTTTATACACGACCCCTAAACTCCGGGGCAAATGGCTCCCAGCTCCGGAGCTTAAAAATGTTTCCCCACCAGCTCCGGAGTTTACAGGAAATTAAGTGCGACCCCGCCCACCTAAGCGCGACCCAGTGCACTTTTCAGGTACCTGCTCTTGGGAGGTGAAAATTGCTTGATGCAGATGTGCCGGGCTCTCCTTGCTTCTTTTTGTTGTTGTTTTTTGCCTCCTGCCCCTTTAAGAGAAGGAATCAGGAAGTGACGGGGCTCGGAGCAGCTTCCACCGGCACCGGGAGGTAAGCCTTTATTATTCTGTCCCCTTTTCTCCTCCCTCCCCTCACGCAGACAGGAGCAAGGAAGTGCGGAGGGGTGGGGACGGAGGAACAGCAACGAACCCCCAAGATCTCTGGTCCGAATTTAAGGGGCCAGCGGATCTTAGGGGTTGTGTGAAAAGGCCCTATGTAAGTAAGTAAGTAAGTAAGTAAGTAAGTAAGTAAGTAAGTAAGTAAGTAAGTAAGTAAGTGGTGAGATGACTGGTAACTGGAGACTAAAAAAACACAAGATAATATGAAGCAGAAATGTGAGATATTAAAGGGACCCAAAAATCTCAAAGATACTCCAAAACGAGTAAGCGAGCTTATATTTAATCTGGGGGGAAAGAGTGAGTCAGTGAAAAGAAGTATGCAAACAGAAGGGAAACAAATATTAACAGAGGAAATTATGTTTCAGAAAGATGCCACATCTAGGGCTGCAATTTTGTTGGAACGAAGATAATAGGCTAGATTAATAACAACTTTCAGCTGTTTTGAATAAAGATGATAATATATGGATTTTGAAGTTAGTAGATGAGCAAGGCTGTATGGTCAATAGTGCTCTTCCATATCCTTAGTGTTCAGATACAATTCTGCACCTTGTTCTGCCTTGGGGACTTTCTTCAACAGGACAGCTGAGGAGTGAGCAGGAGTTTTATTTCAGTTAGTTTTGGGGTCAGAACATAGAAAAAATCTGCAAATGCATAATATTACAGAGATTTGCTAAACTGAGAGAGATGGCTCTCAGTAAGAAATCCGTTTCCATTCATTTCTTTCCTTTAAAAACCCCCTCAAAGTTTAGCAAAATTTGCAGAATTCATATGGAGGAAAAATACAAAACAGTGTATATTTATGCTGGGGGATTGTAGTGCTTGGAAAATTGCAAATGATTACCAACATTTGATTCCTTTAGCAAGTGCTACTATGAAGCAGCAGAAATTCACAAACAAACAAACAAACAAACAAACAACCACACCACACACACACCCTAATCCAGAGGTTTCCATGCTATGTTCCTGACTCCTGTGTCCCAGGAGGTCTCCAGAGCTTTGCCATGCATTGCAAGGGAGAAGTACAGTATTATTACTGCAGTCAAGGATCTGCTAATGGCCTGAGTTTGATCCCGTTGGGCTCAGATAGCTGCAGCCCAAGCATCGCAAATGACTTCTTGCCACCACCCCCTCCCAGGGTGCAGGGGAGCAGCGAGCGATGTTTAAAATGACTTTAAGCAATGAAGCCAAAATCCACGATATGTGGATGAAAATCCACGATATGTAGATGCAGGTCAGGTCGGGCCTGAGTGTGTGTGCGATGTTTAAAATGTTTTTAAATGTTTTTATTTCATGAGTGATTTAAAATAAATGATCCTCTTGTGAAATACCTTGTAAAATGCCATGCTTTCCAACCAAATAACATGCCTCTCAGACTAAATAAAATAAAATAAAATAAAATCTGAACTTCCCTGGTCAGCATATAGCTCGAATTTTAAAAAAAACCAATTCCAAGCATGCTAAACCCAATTCCAAAACAGTTCGCCCCACCACATGTAACCAAGTTCTAAATCTGGGCCAGAAGCCTTCCCCTCACACTCCCTACAACTGGATGGGACATCTTGAAGGATCCAGAAACAGAAGGAGGTAGGCATAAAGCAACCAATTCTAGGGTCTCAATTGAAAAATTTCAGAAGAAACACATGTGCTCCTTTCCCTCAACATATTGGCCAAAGTGAAAAAGCCAAAGCCAAATAATGTAGTTCTTTAAAGACTGGTGGTTTTATTTCCATGCAAAATTTGTGGGCCCTTCCTCAGACTGAGCTCATGCCGAAATAAGTCTGTTAGGCTTTTAAATGCTATCATTGTTTGCTTTTTTTAAATTTTCTCCTCTTTTGTCTTGTCCAGAAAGTATTAAACAGTAAAACAGAAGCAACAGACCAAGTGGGCAGATTTAATGGAGGGCTTGCTCAAATAAAGCACACATAATTTATAGGGAGGCAGATTTATTTCCAACGGATAGGCAAGCAGGGAATAAAACTTACAGAAAATGAGAGTAACCTTTGCAGACACGTTCAGTGGGCAGAATATAATCAAGTTAAGCTAACCAGGTGATACATTTCAAATATAGAGGCTTTATTCATATGGGTGTTCGGGACCGAAGACAAGATATCTCAAAAGCAGAAGGCGAAAGAGACAAAAAGCAAAATGGGAAGTGCGAACAGAAGGGCAACGGGAACTTGAATACCAAAATCCCTCTGGGATTCAAGCTGGATCAAACTGACATTTAGAGGACACTGAGCCAAGCTTTTTCTAAGACTTTTGCCTGCATGCTGATTCCCATGCCAGCATAGCAGAAATCACCAGATATCATACTTAGCCTGAAAGCAGAAGCATCATAAAGAATCCACAGTTGAGCTCAGCCTGTCGGATGATGGAAATGTTTAGAGACACAAGATGGAAGACACAATTTTATTGCCTACTATAGGTTTACTGTATCTGTAGGGGACTGTGTCTAAGGATTAGAGATGGGCACGACTTAGCGGTATTCCCGTTTCCGTTTCCGTTACTCGTTTCCGTTACTCTACGGAAACGGTAACGGGAATCACTGCCCCAGACTTCGAGCTCGAACCGACGAACGAACAATTTGGTCTGATTTGTCGTGCTCGTTACTTGCATCGTGCAATGCCAAGCGGCACAGAAAAAAAGTTTTTAAAAGTTAAAAAAAAACCCGATTCCCGGCCCTAAAAGTAGGCGAAAACTGTCTGAGGGCACCTACCAGGCCAGAAGGGTGTTTTATTTGGGGGGGGGTTCCCCGCCCCCCTCTCCTTGGCTATTGCTACTGCTGCGCTGCTGGTACCAGGCTGGGAGGGCGCATCCATTTGCCATGCAGTGCGGGGGATCCAAAATGGCGACCGCAATATTTTTTTTTGAAATCGTTGCCCAAAACCCCACCAAAGCACCACAGAAACATGTGAAAATTAGCTATTTTAAATGCTTGAATTTTTACAGGAGCAGCAGTGGGTTTTTCTTGCAAAAAAAGTCTCCGTTGATTTTATTTTATTTTATTTTATTTTATTTTTTTACACCTGCACATTTGCAGGCCCATGGGAGTGGACCATGCAAAGTTTTGCAGCCATTCCACCAATCGCATGGCCAGGTTTTGCTGACTGTACCAGGCTGGGAGGGCGCATCCATTTGCCATGCGGTGGGGGGGGGGATCCAAAATGGCGACCGCAATATTTTTTTTGAAATTGTTGCCCAAAACCCCACCAAAGCACCACAGAAACATGCGGAAATTAGCTATTTTAAATGCTTGAATTTTTACAGGAGCAGCAGTGGGTTTTTCTTGCAAAAAAAGTCTCCGTTGATTTTATTTTATTTTATTTTATTTTATTTTTTTACACCTGCGCATTCGCAATGATGGGCTCTCCCATGGGAGTAGACCATGCAAATTTTCCACCAATCGCATGGCCACTTGGCCAGGTTGACCACAGAGACTTCTGGGATGTGCCAATCGGGCATAAACAGCCCACTAATCGTAGCCCAAACCCGAACCCTAAGCCTAACCCATACGCCAGTACACTGTCCTTCTAAGTGGGTCAGAGAGGCACCCAGATGCACCCCAATACTCACCGTAACCTCACCCGTAACTAGCCTAACCCTAGCCGTTGCGCTAAGCCGTCTTAACCCTAAGCCAGATCTACTTGCATTGCACTACATGCAAGTACGTGAGACACAGCGGGTGCAAAGAGTCTGCCAGTCCGTCACTTGTGGCTCTGGCTGACTCCTGCAGCTCCCTCCAGGAGCCCGCTACCCCCTCCCCAAACCAGTACTAACGACAACGAAAAAAAAAAAAAAAAACGAACCGACTAATTTTTGCAAATTTTCGCGAAAAACGGAAACGAGCCGAAACGGAACCGGCCCGACTAACGACAACTCGAAAAATTTTTTTTTCAAGTCGTGCCCATCTCTAGTAAGGATTTTGTCATCTCTGGCTCTCTCTGGTGGCCAGTTCTGGTAAATGCACCAGGGAATGCATATTTCTGGGTTTTAAAATGTAATATTTTCTGATCTGTGAATCAGCAGATACTGATTGAGCAGAAAAGAGAGTTCCACTGTGTTCTTCCTGGGCACTGGTGTAATGCTGAGACAGGACAGAGTAGTATTGGGTGAGTAAGCCTGGGGAAACAAGGATAGTGATGCAGGTATGTGGAAATGGCTGGCCGGCCTGGGGAAGACCTACCTTGTCTCAGGTTGGACTCCCATTTTAAAAGGTTATTAATAACTGAAATGCACCTTTTGCCACCTTATTTATTAGGACCATCACTGTCACAGTCCTGGAATTGATGAGCTGGAAAAGACCCTATGGACCAATCAGGACAGGTAGGAAACCCAAAAATATTTCAAAGTAACAAATGCAACAAAAAAGTGAGGTGCTTTCTTTAGATGCTCCTTCCTCCCCTTTCTTCCGTGAACACTCCTATGTGTGTCTCAACAGCATCACATCATTAAACGGTTTTGCAGATGGGAAAGGCTAGATCACCCAACCTCCAGTGAAGAAAGCTTCCAGCAAAACAGGGTTCCAAAGTCATCCTTTCAGTTAGATTTCTGAAGATGGATGTCACATCAAAAAGTAAAGCAACATGTGCTGCTTATATATGCGTGTGTTGTGTCATTACATTCATGACCGATTCTTCATGACCCCATGTCCATGGAGTAGAGATGGGTACAACTCAAAAAAATGGTGTTTCGTTTGTCGTTTGGTCGTTTAGGGGTCCGTTTCGGTTCATTTTCGTTTTCGTGACTTTTTTGAAAAAAATCGTTTTCGTTTCGTTAGGTAACGAAACGAAAAAAACAAAAACAAAAACGAAAAATTGCTGTTTCGTTAGCATTCTTTTTAGTTCAATGCATCTGCTGCAACGAAAACGGAAAACACGGCAAATTTGGTCGTTTCGTTTTCATTTTCATTTTTTAAAAAAAAATTCATTTCATTTTCGTTGCGTAACGAAACAAAAAAAACAAAAACAAAAACAAAAAATCGCTCGTTTCGTGCCCGTCTCTACCATGGAGTTTTCCTGGCAGGATAATGGAGTGGTTTGCCAGTTCCTACTCCAAGCACCTACAGCACCTGGTATTCCCTGGTGGCCTCCCATCCAAGTACTAACCAGGGCTGACCCTGCTTAGCATCAAAAATCAGGTGAGATTGGATGTGGTTAGGGCATCTAGGCAGCTCTGTGCTGCTTATATACTACCCCATAAAGCACTCTCTGGGTGGCTTACACTTTATCTATGGAGGCCTACAAATTACTTCCCTGCCCCCAGCAAACTGGGCACTCATTTTACCAACTTCATAATGATGGGAGACTGAGGGAGCCTTGAGCCTGCTACCTGGCACTGAGCCCCAGGTTGTGAGCACAGTTACAGCTGCAGTACCGCAGTCGAACCACTGCCCTGTATCACCTTTCAATCTTTTGTTCTCCAGACCATACCTGTCAAGTGTCCCGTATTGCCCGGGAAACCCCTGTTTTTAACCCCTTTCCCCCACCACCTTCTCAGATTATTATTTTCCCAGAAATGTCCTGTATCCTAAAACCTGGAAAAGAGCTTTAGAAATGCATATCTCTGTCTGCCTATGTGACAAAAGGAACAACCTTAGAAGTGAGGGGTGGGAGTGAAGTTCCCTCTTTGACTAAGAACAAGGGGGGCAGGAATCGAGCCTCCTCTGCCTAGACAAAGGCTATCTCATTTGAACTCTGCTTATGCTCAGAGACTAAGACATTTTATTACAGAGAAACAACAGTTGAAGTGTGCATATTTTTTTGGCTAAAAGAATAAAAGATTATAGCATCATGAATGTGGGCATAAGAACATTGTAAGCCCTGTAAAGAGAAAAGCAGAATTTAGTTACAGCTGCCTGTTGAACAAAGGTAGGCCTAACAGATTCTGATCACCTAATTGTAGTTAGGAAGTGGTTTGCAAGTGGTTATTTAGTTTTCCTGTACACCTATCTTAGAATTTGAGAGATACTGGAGCTTGGTTGTGGTGGTGGGAAGTCTCGCGGTGGGTGTCGGAAGATTTCCCTTATTTTCAAATCCAAAACTTGACAGGTATGCTCCAGACTAACAAACATCTGGATGCCCTCATGTATCCATAGATACCCTCATGGATCCATGAATACCCTTGTGTATTCATTTGAGGGTATTATTTCCAGTCTCTTTTTCAACCAACTTGACAGAGTCTGTACCAACCCAGCTGGTACATTCCACTTTTTTTTTATGATAACCTTCATCAATTGCGGTGCCCAGAGGTGGACACAATATTCCAAGTGAGATTTGGTCAAAGCAAAGCAGTGCCATAGGATCACGTTCTTCTATGTGGATGCTGTGCTTCTGTTATGTGGAAGCCAATGCCATAAGAACCATCTAGCCACTGGAGATGATTTTTGGATCTTCTGGACTACAAATTCTACAGTTTCCCAAAATACCTGGATGTGGTACAGCAGGGAGGATGGCCTACATGAGGAGACTTCAAGACCTAGCTAGGCCAAGCAACATCAAAGCTTTCTGTTCAGAAAGAAAGCTAGCCTTGGGACAAGAAACAGGCAGCCTAGCCTAGCCAAATTTCAAAGGATTCCAGTTGAGGCCCTTTCTTCCCGTGAGCCATGCTTAGGTGTCTGTAAGGAAGGTAGAACTCCCTCAGTGGAGAATGATGATAGTTGCAATCCAGAAAACCACCCAAATCCCACACCTTCACCTCAATACAATAGTAACGTCTTAAGGAAGCCAATGTCATTGCCTCACTGCTGAGGCACATGTATGGTGTTTGATGTATAGAATCACAGAATCATAGTTTTGGAAGATTCAGTCCAACCCACTGCTAGGCAGGAACCCCATCACAGTGTTCCTGACAGATGGCCATCCAGCCTCTGCTTAAAAACCTCCAGAGAAGGAGAATTCACCATCCTCATGGTGGCAGCATATTCCACAGCTGGACAACTCTAACTTCGTAATGTTCAGATGGAATCTCTTTTCCTGTAGTTTGAAACCATTGCCCCGCTTCCAAGTCTCTGAAGCCATGGAAAACAAACCAGCTCCCTCTTCGATGTGACATCCTTTCAAATACTTAAATATGGCTGTCATATCCCCTCTCAGCTTTCTTTTAGTAAGGATAAACAGCTGCCTACATGCCCTAAGGCACATCCAAACTTGCCTGGTTTCAGAAGCTAAGCAGGTTCAGCCCTGGTTAGTACTTGGATGGGAGACCACCAGGGAATACCAGGCGCTGTAGGCGCCTGGACTAGGAACTGGCAAACTACTCCAGTATTCTTGCCAGTTGGTCATGACTGTAATGACACCACACACACACACACACACACACACACACACACACACACAAATATTCCCAGCTCCCTAAGCTGCTCTTCTTAATAAGACATTTCTTCCAGACCTTTAACCATCCCAGTCGCCCTCCTCTGCACCCGCTTGAGGTTGTCAACATCCTTTTTAAATTGAGGTGTGCAGAACTGGACACAGTACTCCAGGTGGGGTCTGACCAGAGCAGAATAGAGTGGTACTGTACCATCACTTCCCTTGATCTAGACACGATGCTTCTGTTGATGCAACCAAGAATTGCATTGGCTTTCTTGGCCACCGCGAATATACGACCATAAGCCAATGACAGTTTGGCTGAGGCCACCTTTTGGTATATAGCTAGAGATGTATTAGCAAAGCGATTCCAGTTTCACCTCCACGCTAAAGCAAACTTTTACAAGAGATTGGGTGCATGCAAGTCTGTATTCGTGCCCTTGCCACCTGTGATCTGTTTCTAGTTAAACTGCAGCATCTTTATGGAGCAGGAAGAACCATCTGTGGCAATAACACACGAATAATGCATAACCAAACAGCGCCTGACACCCTGGAATAATTAGATTCTAGATTCTCTCTGCATTGTATGATTCCCAAATAGCCACACAAAAATAAAAGGCCTGGACAAATCCTTGATCCTTTGGGGTTAGCCTGCATGATGGGTGCATCTTTGCCGGTTTGTGGACACACTTAAAACGAGAAAAACCAGTGGAGAAAGTAAAGCACTTGTTCATGAACGAAGGTGTGGACAGTTGTTAAGGAAGAGGGTGAAGGAGGTCTGATTTTATGGTTTTTTTGTTTTTTTTGCGGGGAGGGGATTCAATTCTCCTGAGGGAACAGACAGCTTGTGTGGCCTCGGGCAAACTTCACACTCTCAGGGCACACCCAGAAGAAGGGAATGGGAAACCACTAAGTATTCTATACCTAGAAGGCTCTGGCAAGGGCCAATAAATCAGAATCAAGTTGAGGGCTCATCATCATCCATTGATCCAATATCACATGGATGGGACAGAAGCTGTATGTGTGTGTGTGTGTGTGTGTGTGTGTGTGTGTGTGTGTGATGAAGAAGAAGAGAAGTTGCCTCAGATTTGTCACCAGTGCCGTCGCTCAGCCCAGTGGTAGTGGTGGGGAGGGACCCTTCCATTAATGCTCTTTGCCTAAGGTTATTTGAGGACCAGAAAATATTTGCATGTGTGTATGTTTGCTACATGTATATGACTTAAGATGAGTATTAAAAGCCAGTGGTAGGTTGTCACCAAGGCAAGGACATTTCTCCACTTCATGGACGCAGGAATTGAAGCACTCCAGCACAATCAAGTGTCTGTAAGAGTTCAGCAGGGCTTATTTTAAAACAAGTGCGCATAAGTCAAAATTGACTTGACAGTGCATGGTGATTGTTATTAATGGGACTCCTGTATTCATCACCATTTTCAGCAGGGCTTCTTGAACTTTTAGAGTCAAGGTTTGTTTACTCCTTCATCTGAAAAAGACAAATGAAGTGGTCTCCCAAAGTACTTAATGACTGAACTGATTTCCGTAATGGGTATTTGCTCCAACTGCCTATTCACTCCAGAAAAGTTCTTTATTTATTTACATTAAAATACTATGCCAGGGCAGGCAAAGTGGGGCTATTCAAGATGATATCAATTTCATAAGCATTGCAAAATGGCTGAATTGCCATGAAACCACCTGGCAACCCAACTCTCAACAACTGTAAAAATGTCCTCACAAATGGTCTAGCACTGGATTCTGTGATGTTTGGCTATTGACCTGATTGGTATATTTCATCCAACCATCTGAACATTCCAAAACTTTTCTGAAACATTTGCAATCTACTATTACATGTTTGGAATTTGATCTCCAATTGCTGAGTCTTTGGGATCAATTTAGATGTCAAGGGGAATGTGTGAAACTCCAGACAGCAAAGCCTGTTTTTACCCCTTTCTGCTCTTGAAAGCAGTTCCTCTACATTAAAAACAAACACCGTTGCTTACTGGTAAAGAAACCTGTTTTCATGCCCAAGATCCCAGATCCCAATGATCTCCTCTCTGGATAAGGACAAGAAAGGCATTTTTCTCAAGCTCTGGAAATCTACTACTGTTCTATATAGACCTTAGTAACATAAGAACATAAGAAGAGCCATGCTGGATCAGGCCAAAGGCCCATCTAGTCCAGCTTCCTGTATCTCACAGTGGCCCCACCAGATGCATTTGGGAGCGCATGAGACTAGATATTTGTCTCCTGATACCACTCCCCTGCATCTGGTCCTTGAAGTACCCTGGTTTTAAGCCTGGAGATTACACATCTCCATCATGGTTTGTAACCTGTGATGTACTTTTCCTCCAGGAATCTTTCCAATCCCCTTTTGAAGGCATCCAGGCCTCATGCCATCATCACATTCTGTGGCAGCGAGTTATACAGACTAACAGCACTCTGAGTGACAAAATATTTTCTTTTGTCTGTTCTCACTCTCCCAACCCTCAGTTTGAGTTGATGTCCCTTAGTTCTGGTATTTTGTGAGAGGGAGAAGAGCATCCCTCTATCCACTTTACTCATGCCCTGCATTATTTTGTATGTCTCTATCATATCCCCCCTCAGGCGCCTTTTTTCCAGACTAAAGATCCCCAAATGTTTTAGCCTTTCCTCATAAGGGAGGTGCCCCAGCCCAGTAATCATTTTAGTCGCTCTCTTCTGCACCTTTCCCAGTTCCACGATGTCTTTTTTGAGATGTGGTGACCAGAACTGTACACCATACTCCAGGTGCCGCCTTACTATCATTTTGCACAGTGGCATTATAATGTTGGCTGTTTTATTTTCAATTAGAGATGGGCACGAAACCATTTTTTAATTCATTTTGTTATTCGTTATTTGTTTCATTACCTAACGAAATGAATAACAAACTGATCCCTCAAAGAGAAACAAAATGAAATGAAACAGAAATTTCGAGCGCCCGCTCAGCGCTGCCATCCGCTGCAGGGAAAAATGTCAAAAGAGACCCTGCTTCTCGCCTCCGAATGCGGAGGCGGGAAGCAGGGTCTCTTTAAAGGGATCTTCCCTGCAGTGGATGCCACCCGCTGCGGGGGGAAAATGTTGAAAGAGACCCCACTCCTCACCTCCTCATGCAGAGGTGGAAAGAAGGGTCTCTTTGAGGTGCTGGCTCCAAGCAGGTGCAGGGGTCCTGCTGCGTACTAGATTAGGTGGACCATGGGTCTAATTCTATTTTCTTCTCTTCTGTTTGGAAGTTAGACTTTAAGTGCTTTAAGTACAACAGGATGGTATATAAGGATGATGATGATGATGATGATGATGATGATGATGATGATGATGATGATGATGATGATGATGATGATGATGATGATGATGATGATGCCTATACATTAGTGGGGACTGGGTCAATCACTGAGTGGTACATCTGTCCCAAACAAGATTTCAGCAGATGCTGTGAGACTGAAGTGCTGGCAGAGAGAGAGAAAAAAATTGGAGTACCCACAAAATGCCGCTAGCAATCCCTGCCTGCAACCATTATGAATTCTTTTCGGTCAGCTTGTTACCAAGTCAAGAGCTATCAACTTGACTGATGGCTATAACAACCACTTTTTCCATGACGGATGTCTCTGCTTGCTGGATCCCATGTCCTTACATTTGCATTTACAGTCAACAAGACCTGGCTCTCTGCTCGGCTCTTTGTTTGAACCCACACAACGTCGCCCTGAAGCAAAAGAGAAATGGGAAACCCACCCTCTGGGGAGCAGGTGGGGAGGCAAACTGGCAAGCTGCCAACTAGACTTGTGGACCTGACAAACCCTTCAGAAGACACCTCACTGCGAGCAACCATCATTCAGGGAACATGTGATCAGAGACTTCCATGTGCTCTCCAAATACGGCTCTTAGGCTAAATTGCGTTCGGTAAGCAAACCCAATGGGAATGCTCAGTCTAAAACAGTGAAAAGGAACTCATAAGGAACAAAAAAGCTTGATGAGTGATGCCACATAAATGACATGAGAACATGCATTGGCAAATATCGAGTCTAGCCATTGTTCCATCTACCCAGTTTTGTCAACACTTAGAGCCTTTTCACACGACCCCTAAGATCCGCTGGCCACTTAAATTTGGACCAGAGATCTTAGGGGTTTGTCGCTGTTCCTGTGTTCCCATCCCCTCCGCACTCCTGGCTGCTGGCTGCATGAAGGGAGGGAGAAAAAAAAGAAAGAAAAGAATGCCGGCTCACCTCCGTTCTGCCGTCTTGCTCTGCTCCCGGATGCATTCCAGTCTCAAAGGGGCGGGGGCAAACAACAACAACAAACAGAAGCGAGGGGAGCCCGGCACTCACTACGTTATATCCGCATCAGGAATTTTTCACCCCCAGAGAGCAGGTACTTGAAAAGTGCGCTGGGACGCGCTTAGGTGGGCGTGGTCGCACTTAATTTTTTGTAAACTCCGGAGCTGGTGGGGAAACAATTTTAAGCTCCGGATCTGGGAGCCATTTGCCGCAGATTTTAGGGGTCGTGTGAAAAGGCCCTTATTGGCTGTGGTTCCCTGTTGGCATCAGTTCAAAGTTTATTTTACAACCTCGCATGCTGTCTTCTATCATGTTTGACTGGGATAATCCTTTCTGGTCTGGGAATAACTGTCACTCTGTCCAGTATTAACCAATCATTCTCTCCTGTGTTCTAAACTCAAAGAGAGGCCCCCCTCTCTGCTGAGAGTTCTTTTCTCTCTCTCAGAGAATCTGTTAATGTCTGTTTATGGTGGTTGATAGAAAATGTGTGTTGAAGTCCATTGAAGCCGAGTTGTTACAAAGCAGTCATACTGATAATTGGTTTACTGTTGATGTATTCACATATATAAGTAAATGGAATATAGTAGTTCTTTATACAAATGCCTCAAAGTGAGTCACTGAGACTATGAATGCCAGTGAATGAAAGAGGGGTGGACCAGCGAGGAACTAGAATTATTTTACTCCACAAATTCCTGCACCTTGACTGCACAGCTGAGGAACATCAACCTGTTAAAAAAGTGTGTTGGGTTTTAAATGTTTCAGAGATTAGCAGAGTTATAATGTGGCATGGAAAGATAATTGCTAAGCACGGATTTGAAGTTGGTAAACTTTAGCATAAAAACTTGTATTACAAAAACATACCCAAATACACAACGAGATAAAGCATACAGCATAAATATTACAGAGTCGTGGGGAAACTGCTCATCTCACCAAAAATCAGTCCCAAAGCAAAATGGGTTAACCCTGCCTTTTATACATATGGCAAACATCATATAAACCAATCACATGAGTACACATAGGCAGACAATGTTAAGCTAAGCAGTTATCCATGGCACCTGGATATAATTATTCTGACCTTTACATGTGATTAAACTATTCACCTGTGTCTTGACAAATGACTATGCATTTATACACAGAAACCATTTTTGAATCTGTTAAATATTATGTTGCATACATTTATTTAAAAGTTACATTACTTGACAAAGCCACAGGTCCTAAGATTTTCTAGGGGGGACCTATGGCTTTTAGAGCATCATCAAGTAGCTATAACTGTGCAACACAGGTGTATCCCTCATGGCTCCACTTCTGCACTGCCTGGATACTAGTTGCATAACACTCCCTGCCTGTCAATGAGTGGAACGGAGGTTGGATTGATCAAAAGTGCAGGTGGATTCTGTGGGCCATTTCCCCGGATGGCTTTTCCTGTCTAGCAAGATTAAGTCCTATACCGGCCACCTCAGGCTGGTCCGATGAAAAAAGACCCTTTCCCACGCCCTTCTGTTGATCTGGCGGTGTGTGGTAAGGAAGTCTCTGGTCAATGCCTTTACCTCAGTGATCTGTGGCTGTTTCGCTACTGGGACCCTACAGGCAGGAACAAATAAACGAACCTGTTCTCTCTCTCCCCCCCCCCCCACTGCATTTCTGGTTATAGACCTTTCCTTTGGCTCCACACCACAGCAAGAAAGCATGCCTGCTCACAGCGACGGTCCTCAGAAATCCATTTCAGAATCCCTCCACAAGATATAGCTTTGCAGCTGCGATTTTAAGTGGCCGGCTGGACGGGTTGAGGGAAGCTGGCGTGAGATCAGAGGCCCCTGCATATGAAGGGTGATGTACAGGCTACGGCTGGGAGGGGAAATGGCATCTGCCAGGTGTTTTCAGAAATAACAGCTTTAAAAAAAGCTTAGCAATAGGTGTCATGAAGAGCAGATTGGAAGGTTTTATTTTCAACAAAACATGCCTGTCATTTCATCTGAACCAAGAGCAGCACATCGTTTTAACTATGGCTTCTCTGGGACCGGGAAAAGATTGGGTCTCCTAGATCAGAATGGCAGCATTTTTTTGCAACCTCGCTCCCTGCTTTTAGTAGGATTGGCTGGAAGGGACTTTTCTGTGGCCCGTTGCCAGAAGATGCGGTGACAGCTGTCAGCCTTGACAGCTTTAAGGAAGGATTGGACCAAGTTCATGGAGAACAAGGGTATCCATGGCTATCATGATGGATGCCGAAGGACAACCTCCAGGTTGGAGAGATAGGCAGGCGATCTCTCAATGCTATTTGCAGGGGATCATAAGCAGGTGAAGACATCTACTTGGGAATACCCTGAAGCAAATGGTGAGCTGGTGTGCGAGACAGAATGCTGGACTGGATGGGCTGCGGCCTGTTCCAGCAGGGCTGTTCTTATGTTCTGGGCTGGGGTGACTTTCAATCTTATCAGCACAAACCCATAGCTCCTTCTCTGCCTTTGAATTCCAAGGCAGGCCCGCCACTCTGCTGAATGCTTTTTCCCCTCTCGTGATTGAATCTGCTGAGGTCTGTTGCTGAAAGCAGTTGTGTTCATCAGTTTGCTGTTTGATCCGTTCACCCCTATAAGTTATTAAATGTTCTTTATTCTTTCTCTTACTCAAGTCTCACAGCCAGTCATTCAGATTGTAAATGCCACCTTAATGAGAAAAAGGGGTGATCCAATCCAAGGAATCTGAATTTGTTCTACTCTGTGAATCTCTGCACTTCTGCTGCACAGCTAGAGGAATGTAAAATGAATGAATAAATAAATAAATAAATAACAGAGAGGCTCCTGCTTGCTTTGATGTCTAGGGCATTCTGAGAGCTATAGTAGGAAAAAGTTACTTTCTCCATATCTGTTTCCAACGAAGTATCACAGCTACCAATGAACCAGTCTTGTGTGGAATGGATTATTATTTTCTTTTCTGGTGGAACACACATCCATGGATTTGGCTAGATATTTTTTTAAAGGGCTTATAGACTTATAAGTGGGCGAGAGGACTTTTTTTCAGTTTTAGAGGGAAGAAAGTGCTTTGAAAGTTTTCACTGTTATTCAGCCATTGAAGTTTAGACATCTGTAGGTTCTAAAGGCATCTGAGATTATTTTAGTAGGCGTTGGACCCTCCTACATCACCACTTCGTGATTGATGTGACATCAAATATAATAACAATTATTAATAATGCTGATAGACTACAGAGTGGAAAAAATCTTATTATTAATAGATAACGCCTGTCACTCTTGATGTTAAAATCATATGTGGGATGGGGGGGAAGTGTTTCAAACAGTTACAGGGTGCAAAAGAAACTTACAAAAGAAAGTTATGAGAAAAGTTTGGTTGCGGAATAAACCACCACCCACCGTAACCTGAAATAACACTACACCTCTACCTTAACTATTCATCTGACAGATTTCTGTTCTGCCGATCTTGTTGCGAAAATGACTGAAACTAAGTATTCTGTTACTTTTTTTGGGGGGGGGGAGGAAAACGAAACACTACAGATGTGTACCCTTTATTCACCTATCTGAAAAAGAAATGCATTTAATACTTATTTTGTAACTTTTGAAAAGATAAATTAAATTAAAACACTACTAGAAAAACAATGTAATATGTACTTTTTTAAAACATAAAAGGCATAATGGCAAATGTATAAAAAGTTAGTTACCAGCTTCTACTGAGTCATTGCTTCTACACCATGACATCCACTGAAAAAGCAACCTCACTTTGGAGGTACCTGCCACTCAGGCTGAGTCTGGAAGAGTAGCAGATCATAACGCCTGGCTCAGGAGGTTGGGAGGAGGTCATGGCAGAGAATGATTATCAGGAAAAACTTCCTAACTGTTAGAGCAGTACGACAGTGGAACAAATGGCATTGGGAGGTGGTGAGTGCTCTGATACTGGAGACCCTCAAGAGAACTTTAAACAAACAGACAAAAGAAAATATTTTTTTTTTACCCAGCATGTTGTTAGTCTGTGGAACTCCCTGCCACAAGAGGTGGTGATGGCATCTAGCCTGGATGCCTTCAAAAGGGGATTGGACAGATCCCTGGAGGAAAGGTCAATCACAGGTTACAAACCATGATGGAGATGTGTAATCTCCAGTCTTAAAACCGGAGTACTTCAAGGACCAGATGCAGGGGAGTGGTATCAAGAGATGGATATCAAGTCTTGTGCACACCCGGACACATTTGGTGGGGACACTGTGAGATACAGGAAGCTGGACTAGATGGGCCTTTGGCCTGACCCAGCTCGGCTCTTCTTATGTTCTTATGTTCTTAACAAACACCTGGCAGATATCCTATGATTTGTATTCCTGCCTTGAGCCGGGGTTTGAACTTGATGGCCTTGTAGGCCCCTTCCAACTTCTTGCTTCTATTTTTGGAATTGCCCTTAGCTGGCCTGTAAAGACCAGCAGAAACTCTAGCTGTCCAAGTCTCATGTGATGTGCAATGAACAATGATGTTCTGGAATCATCTGCTATCAAAACCTTGGTGATATACTGTCAAGAATCATGGGGCACAGAGTACAATCTTAGCTAAATGAAGGATTTGGGAGAGGAAGAAGCCTCCAGTACTAGCATAACTGCTTTTTCTCCTCCAACTTTGGCCTCTTCCTACTTGATGGCTCAATGGCTCTCCTCCAATGATGGGGAGGGAGTTGTATAGCCACGGGACTCAGGTGCAGAGACTTACATGCAACGTCCACTAGTAGGCAGGCTTGGGGGCAGTAGCAAAAGCTTTGTGGAAGATAGATTTAAAATATTTCAAGGATACAAGAATGAATACACGTGAAAGAAATGGTGTGTCCTGTTGCAGTTTTGAATGTTGGTTAAAAACCTCTAGCTGCATAGTAGAAGCACAGGGACTTGCAGAGCAGAATTAGCTTCCAGAGTAGACCACCACCCCCTTTTCTCACCCACTAGCATTTTGGTAGATCTGGTAGAAGCCCTGGTGGAGAGGTGGCATGAGGGTGCCACCCGAGCTATTGACCGGATTGCCCCCAAGCATCTTCTCCATTGTGGGGCTTGCTCCTTGCCGTGGTTCATGGCTGAGTTGAGAGCGATGAAGACTTGAGAGCAGATGGAGAAAGGACCTTTCTTTGAAATCAGAGGCAGAGAGAGATCAGTGGGTTGCTGCTGGATTGATTGACAACCACTTCAGCCCAGAAAGATCACTCCGGGCAAACCAACTTAAGGTAGCATGTGAGGCTGAAATGTGTGATGCGGCGGCTAGGAAAGCCAATGCGATTCTTGGTTGCATCAACAGAAGCATAGTGTCTAGATCAAGGGAAGTGATAGTACCACTCTATTCTGCTCTGCTCAGACCCCACCTGGAGTACTGTGTCCCATTCTGTGTGCCACGATTTAAAAAGGATGTTGACAACCTCGAGCGGGTGCAGAGGAGGGCGACCAGGATGGTTGAAGGTCTGGAGGAAATATCTTATGAGGAATGGCTTAGGGAGCTGGGGATGTTTAGCCTTTCAAAAAGAAGGCTGAGGGGGAATATGATAGCTATGTTTAAACATTTGAAAGGATGTCATATTGAAGAGGGAACATGTTTGTTTTCCATGGCTTCAGAGACTAGGACTCAGGGGCAATGGTTTCAAACTGCAGGAAAAGAGATTCCATTTGAACATTAGGAAGAACTTCATGACAGTTCGAGCTGTCTGGCAGTGGAATGTGCTGCCACAAAGGAGGGTGGTGGAATCTCCTTCTTTGGAGGTTTTTAAGCAGAGGCTGGATGGCCACCTGTCGGGAGTCCTGTGATGGGGGTTCCTGCATGGAAGGGGGTTGGACTGGATGGCCCTGGAGGTCTCTTCCAACTCTATGATTCTAGGATTCTATGAGTCTATGAACTCCAGCTTGGTCTTTCTCAGAGGGCTTCCATGGCTGAAACAGTTTTAAATGCACGCTCTTCTTTGACCGTGTTTTCCATTGCTTAAAGTTGATGGTTTTCAACATTCCTTTTGGGTGCATTATGCTGGAATCAACAGCCGCAGTCCCATGTCAACATTAGGGCTTTCAGTTTTCATACAGGACCACAGGTACTCTGCAAGTAGGCAGCCCAAAGTGCTTCTATGTTTTTGCAAAACCCCACTGATGTTATTTCAACCCGTTCAAACAGCCTCTCCCTAGGCGTACTACTTTGATGGGAGGAATGGGGGAGCTGGCTAAGTTTAACAGGCCAAGAGCCATGGCCAAAGGATTGTTTGGAACTGGAGATGAAACCATTGGGGAGCCAAAGGAAACTAGAGAAATGACAGATGAGTTTCAAGCTCTGTCGGAAGGAAGGTGTTCGCCACCCAAAGGAATGCAGAAAAACACCCAGGGTTCAAATAAGTTCCATACCTAAGAAGTTGTGTTCTAAAGAGCTGTGGCCTTTGATTCCTTCCTTTGGGGTTGGTTCCAAGATTCTTCCCATGAAATTCTTGGAAAACAAGGTGCAGGGGAAAGTCCATAGCTGGAGGAGCATTAAATTGAACAGCAGGAGTGGCAGTTTTAGAGTCTCAGGCTTACGCATACACAATCAAGGTAGCTTCAAGGTAGTCATGAGTAGAGCCAAGGGACTGGATTAAGAGGTAGCCATGCTTAAGGGCACAATCATTGAAATCAATGAACTCAGTGAGACCTATCTGACTCATGATTATCTTGGTCTGTTCCCAACATAACAAAGCTTGGACAGCAGCCAATGGGCTTCTCTCTGTATCCTCACATGAAGTCTCGCCGCCAAAGTACTATTCTTCATTAAGCTTCTATGGAAGCTGAAAGTTGTTCTGGAAATTCCATTTGAATATTCAGAAGAACTTCATGATGGTCAAAGCTGTTCGGCAGTGGAATATGCTGCCACGGAGGGTAGTGGAGTCTCTTTCTTTGGAGGTTTTTAAGCAGAGGCTGGATGGCCACCTTTCGGAAATACTGTGATGGGGTTCCTGCATGGCAGGGGGTTGGACTGGATGGCCCTTGAGGTCTCTTCCAACTCTATGATTCTAGGATTCTATGAGTTCAGGTAGAAATCAATATACTGTATGCAGTATATATTTAACAAGCACTAAGAGGCACAGGGAGTGTCACAAGTTGTGAAATATCCCACAAGTTCAAATTTGCCGGCTGATCTTACAAAGGACTTGACTCCAAGATGATGGGTTAATGAATATCCTTCAGCAATGCCTTTCATGTGGTGAAGATAAAACCTTGGTGAAATTTCATTTTTATAATCTGATTATTCTAAACTAGTGGCATGCAAGTCAGAAGAATGCAAACTTGGGTATGGAAAGAGCTTGGAAGTAACTTGTTAAAAATGACTCGTTTGATTTGGAGTGATTGATATCCTCTTGTAATAATGAAGTCGGAGCAATGTCCACGACACCGCCTTGGGTGTTGGATACGTAGAAGACCTTTATAGATGTTTTGAAACTTTGGCTGCAATTTAGATTTAGTTCTGCACGACTCGCCATGTGAAATCATTAGGCATCTTAGATGAAAATGCAAAGCTAAAGAGGCCTGTGGGATTTTATGGGTTGTGTCCTTGCCATGGCTGGTATATGTTCAGAAAACTGCAGGCCTGCCTTTCATGATAATAGGGCAGCTTTGTGGTCCTTTATGTCACAAAACTCCTGCTGTTTCATTCTGCTGCTCGCAATTCCCCTTTCCCTGCATCTCAATGTGAATTCATATTCTTGAAATATGACTTTTAAGTCATACATCTATTCTCAGCTAAAACGCCCTAATCTATTCTCTTTCTCGTTGTTATTCTATCAAAGCCTTATTGGGCAATTTTCTCGTCCTTCCGTATGTATGTTTTTTGACCCAGCTTTTGTACTTTGATTTTAATCGTTTTATTCATCTGTTTCAGAGGACAACCTCCACATGTGGATGTGAATACAAATATTCAGTTTAGGGCACTCTGCTTATTGTTTCTCACACTCCCTTTAGGTTGGTAGGTTGCTGTGTGCCTTTTTAAGACTGTATGAAAAGCCATGCGGGATCCGGCCAAAGGCCTCTTGAGTCTCGCCTTTTATTCACTCACTCACTCACCCAGTTCCTATAGGAAAGAGCAGATGTGAAGATGAGATTTATATACAGTGGTACCTTGTGTAAAGGAATTAATTTGCTCCAAATGAAATTCTGTTAAGCAAATTTTCCTTTATCTGGAAGTTGAGTCATGGCTACTGGACTTCTTTTTTGAGGAAAAAAAAAAGAAGTCCAGTAGCCATGACTCAACTTCCAGATAAACTCACCTGGATGACTGAGAATCTTCACAGACAAATTTTCCTTTGTACAAAATTCCCATAGGAATGCACTGAAAACAGAGTAATCCCTGATCGCGACCATATTTATGCTGTACGGATTCACTGTGGGAATGATCACACACATACGGACACATTGGTGGGTTCCAGCAGGCCAAGGGCCATGCAGCAGCACCTGACTGCTAGCCTGGGCGCAAGGCTTTATTGGTTTCAATGACCAAGCATCACGAGGGGTGGAGTGAAACATTGACCATAGGACAGAGAAAGACAGAGGAAGGATGGTCTTCGGTCACATAGCTGGGGTATGCAAACCTTATCTGAGTGAACCACAGGCAGCTGTGCCCTGCAACCCCCTCTCACAGGCTTCCTGGCTGATCTGGGGAAAGAGATGCAGACCAAGATGGGTTCCTGAGTATGTAGGCTACGGAATTCATTTCCTTCCATCCGGGGCCTCCCCGCTCAGATAGAGGGGTTTAAGGCCTCAACCCATGCAGCCAGCTGGGGTACTGTCCTCTGCTCCAAGGGGACATCTCTATAATTCGCCCCATAGGTGATTCTGTTAAGCAAATTTCCCCTATCTCTGGAAGTTTTTATGTTGTACAGATTTTATGTTATACAAACCATTTGTTATATGAGGGTTCACTGTATATATATATTTAAAAAGTGTGTGCTGCTTATACACTGCCCCGTAGCACTTTCTGGGTGGTTTACAATTTAACTATGCAGGATACAGATTGCTCTCCTCCACCCACCAGCAATCTGGGTACTCATTTTACCAGCCTCGGAAGGCTGGAAGGCTGAGTGAACCTTAAACCTGCTACTTGGGATTGAAGTCCAGGTCATGAGCACAGTTTTGGCTGCAGTACAGTCATTTAACCACTGTGCCAGGAGACTCCTGATTCCGGAACCTGGTTCTCTTTTGCCACTGGAGATGTCTAAACGAGGGATACATGGCATGGGATCATCTAAGACTGGACACCAGAGACACTCCAGAGTTTTTTCCACCCATAATTCCATAATTCCCATTCAACTACAGAATTCAGCAGCTGCTAACTGCAAATGAGTTTAGTTTGTGAAGTTGCCTTTTCTGCCTGAAAGAGGCTTACAAAACAAGCAGGGTTCTTTCTCTTATTGGAAGGGTGAGCAAGGACATCTCTCACCTGCCTGTAGTGGTTTTCTTATACAGTGACCTCCCGCCATTTCGCGGTTCAGGTATCACGACCCCGCTACATCACGGGATTGCAGTACCTGCACTGTGGGGGGAGGCGGGCGGGGGCGGGCATGTTGCTCCGTGCCACCCTCCCACACACCCCCGAGAAGCCTCGGGGCGGTGTGGGGGGCGGCGGGGGGGTGATTGGGTCGCTCTGTGCCGCTCAAGCAGGCTCCCCCGAGAAGCCTCAGGCCGCACGGGCGGGCGGCGGCGGGAGGTAAGATCACCCCCCACCTGCCCCCCGCCCCCGCCACTTCCGCATATCGCAGATTTTCATGCATCGTGGGTGGGGTGGGTCTCTAAAAAGAAGCCTCCCCTGGGAAGAGGGAAGCAGGAAATAAGTATGTATGGTATGTGAAAAGGATAGAAAACTAGGAAGTACCAGCTGATCATGCCTGGAATTTTGGAAAGAGACAGCTTCAAAATTATTGCAGAACACACAATTTGCAAGAAGAGGTTTAGGGAAGAACCAGCAAACATTTTTTTTTTTGGTTTTGCGAGGGTGGATTTGGGTCAAACTCTATTTTCCCTGTAACAAACAACTGTTCCCCATGCAGCTGTTTCATGAAATTATCAATGAATGGCACACTATATTAACAAGCCTTATTTTGACTATTTTCTCTCCGGGAGGTTTGCTGTGCTGGGAACAAAAATAAATGCATGCAGAAGCAGCCTTGATTATGTTGACATCTGAGTCAGTCCCAACTTTCATCATCTGCCGACTCCTTTCCTCCAGCTGGTGAGAGCTTCTGCAAGGACCAACATATGTTTTCGGTGACTGCCACTGCATCAAGCGAGAAGATGTTACTATGGCATCATAACACAGTCGGCGGCAAGCAAACAAATCAATGCATAATGTGAAAGTATTTTAGACCTCCTTGGTAAAGGACAGAAGATTGCAGTGTGCAGAAGTTCATAGCCAACTATCCCGGACTGTCTGTAATGGGTAAGTATAAACTACAAATTGAATTGGCCTGATTCAGGGTGCAACTACACTGGAAAAATGTGGGAAATACGAGGGCAAGCTGATTCTTGTCCCCCCCCCCCCTGATCACTGCATAACCCAAAGGGAAATGAAAATCAGCCCAGAGTTTCCCCTTCCTCATTGGTAATTTTGGCCCTTCGCTGCTGGGCCTTCTATTTTGTTTTAATAGATCAATTTGTATTGGTTCAGGCATGAGATCACTTGAAGCAGTACAGAAAAGTCACTACACCATCAAATACAGTAACCCCCTGCTTATCATGGGAGTTAGGGACCCAACCCGACCTGCAATAAAGGAAAATCCACAATATGCAGATTCTGGGTTGGGTTGGGGTTGGGGGACCTGCCTGGCCCCTCCTACATTTACCTCAGGCCTGGCGCTGCCCCAAACAGGCCTCCGATGGGCGTCCCGGGCCTGTTGGAGCCCCCAGAAGTGGTTTCAGGCACCCCAGAAGGCAATTCCAGCTTTCGGAAGTGACTTCCGGTTCAAATCAGAAACCATTTCTGGGGTCACCTACAGGCCCGGGAACCCTGTTGGAGGCTCCAGAAGTGGTTTGGGGAGATCCGGAGGTCACTTCTGTTTTTTTTCAGAAGCCACTTCCGGTTTGCCGGAAACCACTACTGGGGCCTCTGACAGGCCCAGGAAGTCTAGCGGAGGCCCACTGAGCCTAAGGTAAGTGTAGGAGGCCCCAGAGAGACCCACACGGCTTGCTCCTGGGGGGCCTTGCCTTCATATACTGCAGTCTCGTGATATATTGTGACCGCAGTATATGAACCGCAAAATGTTGGGGGATGACTTACGTTGTATAAAGGAATTAATTCGTTCTAAATGAAATTATGTTAAGCAAATTTTCCTTTATACAAATTTCCCATAGGAATGCTTTGAAAAAGAGTAATCCCTAATCATGACCATGTTTATCTTGTAAGGATTCACCCCATTGATAATTCTGCTAAGCAAATTTCCCCTATCTCCAATTTTTTTATGTTGTACAGATTTTATGTTGTACAAACTGTTTGTTATACAAGAGTCCACTGTACTTAGAGGACAGGACCATTAGCAAGATTCAACCTCTTTTATATAATTGTTCCGGGCAAACAGAGCACCCCCTGCTTTTTTAACTAAAAGGGAAAAACCAGCACATCCTTGTTTACAGTTTAATTAATAGTGTACAGGCAGTTCCCTTTTAACTATGCCCACTGCTGGGCTAATGTAGAGTGACCGGGGGAAAGCTGAATTCACCCATGTGACTGTGAATAAATTTGCATTTCCTCTGTGGTGTAGAAGCCTGCTCAGACTGATTTATAGAAGCAGAGTGGGCCAAATTCAGTTTCAGCATGCAGTGAAACAAATTTGCGAATCGATTTATGTCTGGAGCAAAAGCAGAATTGGATGGAGACAGATAACTTTAGTGTACTAATTTTTTTAAAAAGCGAACTTCAAATATCCCTAGTAGAAAAAAATGCCTTTGGCTATTTGTTTGGCATTTGAAAGATTTCTCTCCCTTTTGGGGGTCTATCGGATTTCCAAATATTATGTACGTCAGTGCAAAAACAAACAAGTTACTCTCATTTTAGTTTCCCAATGTACTCTTTAATTTGTAAGGCCACTTGTTCCAGATCCAGGACGCATATCACTCTGAATCAAGTTGGGATGTATTTAGATGAATCAAACAGGCCTATAACTGAATAAGGTGTTTGCCAGTTGTTTTAATGTGAGGAAATTAATTGAGGCAATTGTGCAGAGAATTGGAAGCCATATTTTGATATGAAATAACCATGAATTGGCCTTGATCACATCCCTAATAGTCACTACCAGGATGGAGTGAAATGTTCTCCACGGTTTGCTTTAGTTCATCCCTCCTGAAGAGATCCTAGAGGAGGGGTGTCCAAACCTTTTGTAAGAAGGGCCAGATTTGGTGAGGTGAAAATGTGTGGGGGCCTATCATTTAGCCACATTTGGCCCCCGAGCTGGACTTTGGACAAGTCTCTAGGACTTGCAAGGAGGCGGGGAGGATGCTGCAGCAACACAGGTAGGCTGGGCAGGTGGCTGGTGTGACAAAGGGAGGCAGGGAGGACATGCAAACCATAAAACTGCAAGCTGACGTCTCCATCTGGTATGGGAGGGGCTAGATGGTGGGGATGTGTGACAGGCTGGAGAAGAGGCTGCGGGCTGCTCGAAATTTGAAAACGGGCCACATTTGGCCCCCAGGCCTGACTTTGGACATACCTGTCCTAGAGAATCAGAGATTTATGTACTGGGCACAGTCATGATGCAAGTACCCAGTACTATTTGATATTCTCCTTAGTTTGGGCAGAAGGGACTTTTTAGTTCCCAGAAGTATAGAACACAGTACTCATTACTCAAGGTGAAACATATCCTGTGCTGAATAGAGGGCTTCACCCTGTTAAATGCCATTCTGTGGTTTTCCGGCCAGTGCTCCAATCATTGAATCTTAATTTCAATTTTGATTGGGATTTTGTTCTTGAATTCCAGAATATTGGCTGTTGCACCCAATGGCGTGACATGTGCAAATTAGAGCAGTAGTCCCCGCACTCCCACATTCAAGCGATTCATAAAAATGTCTAAGAGTATCAGGCCTGGAACTGAGCCTTGCAGTACCCCATTTGTAACCTCCCACTATGATGTGAGCCAATTGCTCTTTTTGTATTAAAGGAAGAACAGGTAGGACTCCTGGAATGTCTGGAAGTTGAGTCATGGCAACTGGACTTCTTTTTCTTGAGAGATAGAAGCATTTCACTGCTCATGCAAACAGCTTCATCAGTCTGATCATCAGACTGATGAAGCTGTTTGGATGAGCAGCGAAACTATTCTATATCTCAAGAAAAAGAAGTCCAGTTGACATGACTCAACTTCCAGATAAACTCACCTGGATGGCTGAGAATCTTCACAGACAGACTCCTGGAAAGGCTGATCCTCTGGCAGTAAAGGGCGTTTTTGGAAAAAGTGGTGGCAGAAACATGCTTTTCCATCACCATTTGTGATATCAATATACTGTATATGAGGTTTAAGAAGTACTTTGTGGCTACAAGAAGGTCTCTCTGACTAGTGCTGGTGATGTGGGCATCAGCCCAAAGCTTTATGAGTGCTAATTGGGCAGGATATTAAGAAATGTTATGTTCCGAGATAACAGCTTTGAAAGATCTCTAATCTGCCCTGGTGTCTTCATTGTGACTTTGGTCAGCTTTATCGTCATCTGCTAGGAGGCAGTCATTTCTGAGCTCATTTCCCCTAATGGTACGTGCTGTTCTTTCTAATCAGCATTAGCAAAAGCTCACAGCAAACGGGATCCTATTCTTATACATTGGTTGCCTATTCCATGTGACAAAGTACCTGCCGAGGTGACACCCCCAAAGGGAAGGGAGCCATGGGTTTTCCATGATCCCAACCCACCAGGACTACAGATTGTCCAATGGCCTTTCAAGAGGAGGACTGGCAAGAAATGGAGCTGTGTGTCACATGGTAAGCTCAGTGCCCCCCCAAGATCACTCTAGCAGCAATAAATCCCTGCCATATTTATTGCAACATTGGTTTGATTGTGCCCCAGGCGGTGTTTCCCTGAAGGGAAAGGGATGGTTGTGATGAGAGCAAACCATGCTAGGAAGATAGGTGTCGATGGTGGCTGAAATCCAGTTGGAAGTCTCAAGGAGCCTGCATCGTATTGGAGGTCCCAAGGAGAGGTGGCCCATTGAATCAATGGAATTGGCATAGATGTTGACTTATGCAATTGAGTCAATGAGTCTGCTCTCCTTGGAATCAGCAACACGATGAAGGTCACTGGGAAACATGCAGATGAATGCCACTGTAGGCATGGATGGATGGGCTGATGTGGGCCAAATCAACTACAGGTTGAGATACAAGGCACACCATAGAGGAAACAGAACAAAACATATGGTCCACATCCCAGCTATTTTCCTCTGAGTGTCCTGGTTGCTTGTCTCTTATTTTTGGGTGGCCATTTATTGCCAGGGGTGGGGTGGGGGTGGGAATAGGCTCCAGATACCATGTTCTACACTCTAAGGAATGACAACATATAGCAAAGAAGCAGTGCCTTTTGACAAGTCAGCAGCATTGTCAGCACAGTTGCGACACAAGGTGGTCTTAAAGTCTTGAGCAATGTGGGTCTTTATTGAAAGGTAAATTGAAAGGCCAGTTCATCTTGGCCACATCCTCTGCCAGCCTCTTTGATCCATTCCAAAAACACTCATTCAAGCCTGCTCTTCATGTAGACTGCCTCCTGCTGTAGACTTATCTCCATCACACCATAGGATTTCCTAGTTCTTATGCCAACTCCTCTCAGCTTCAGGTGGAAAGTATGCTCTGCACAGTCCACGTGGAAAAAGCTCAACAGGAGCTTGCAAAAATATCATCTTCATCACTCTTTTAGGAAACCAGGACTGTGTAAAAACTCACACAAAGAGGATCGGAAGGAACGGTGCTCCAGAGCAGCTCAATTCATCTCCTTTGCCTTGAGCTTCCATGGAAACCTTTCAACGCCCATTGCTCGGGTAGCCTATGCTGACAGAGACAATCCTGTTCTGGCAGATAGAGCTGGGCCAGGTTTCCTCAACCAGATGTCCTCCAGATGTTCTGGACAGTGGCTGTCAGCATGACAATGAAGTCTGCCGGCTGGCCATGGCGATAGCTGAAATACTGCATACCTTTGGAAAGCAGCAGGTGTGGAAAGCAGAAGAAGACTCCAGGTGGAAATCGTAGGCCAAGATTGGCTCTACAGGAGTGGAATGAAAATCACCACCAGTTGTGTGGAATCGAGTGGAATTCTTTGCTGCATATTTTTTTTATGGAAGTGAAATATTCCTGCTGTGTTTAGACCAAGTCAGGAGTCATATATGGAGGCTTGGTGACTCCAGTGTCGCAGGGTGATGAAACCATCGTGAGATTTAGTTCAAACTTTACCGGACTTATCCAGGATGCTGAATCCTATGCCCTCAAGAAAGTTCTAGTGCCTTGGGTATTTCCTTTAATATTCAGACTAAAACCCAGAGTGGATTTAATGACCCAGTAATGGTGTAGTCACCAATATCTACTAGATGCAAGGTACCTTTTTCAAAGCCGTCACTTCTGGGAATATTTGAATATAGCACAACAGCCAGATGCCGTAGAGATGCCATACAACTTTCTTCTTGACAACTTAAGAACATAAGAACATAAGAAGAGCCATACTGGATCAGGCCAACGGCCCATCTAGTCCAGATTCCTGTATCTCACAGTGGCCCCACCAGATGCGTTTGGGAGCGCATGAGACTAGATATCTGTCTCCTGATACCACTCCCCTGTATCTGGCCCTTGAAGTACCCCGGTTTTAAGCCTGGAGATGACACATCTCCCTCATGGTTTGTAACCTGTGATGGACTTCTCCTCCAGGAATCTGTCCAATCTCCTTTTGAAGGCATCCAGGGCAGATGCCATCACCACCTCCTGTGGCAGGGAGTTCCAAAGACCAACAACACGCTGGGTGAAAAAATATTTTCTTTTGTCTGTTCTTACTTTCCCAGCCCACAATTTGAGTGGATGTCCCCTAGTTCTGGTATTTTGTGAGAGGGAGAAGAGCTTCCCTCTGTCCACTTTACTCATGCCCTGCAGTATTTTGTATGTCTCAATCGTACTTCTTCTTCTGTCTCCATGGTCTAAAGTAGGGGACTCTTAGACAGATTCTGAATTATAGGAAAGACCTCTGGCAAATGAGCCCTTCAAGAAAAAGGAAACTTAGCTCCAGGAACTTGCTCTGGAGAGAAGGAGGCTGCCCACGGCCAAAACCAGGGAGGGGAAAAAGGAGCAGGTGTATGGGTGTATTTTTAAGGTCTAAAAAGTGTGGCATTTTTTTACTAGTACGACATTTTTGCTCTCTCTCTCTCTCTCTCTCTCTCTCTCTCACACACACACACACACACACACACACACACAGTGCAATCTATGCAGTTCTGAAGCATGTAGCAGAATGCTTTTTAATCAAAAAGGTCACAGGCCAGCCTCGCTCAGGGCAGTGAGCTATCAGTGGCAGCTCAGCAATTTCCCTCCTGGTGCGCTGAAAAGGTCATCGTCGCTTCCTCAAGATGGCTGGTAGAGTTCTTTCTTGCCTGGCTTTATATACTGTGTCAACACTGCACCTGGATGCTATTATGGAGCCTTCTTGCTGTGATCTGGAAGATTCCACCAGTATGTCTTCGAGGGATTTCCAGTGCCCTGGAAAACATGTTCAAAATGATCAACAAAGAAGGGTGTCATGCAGTCCAAACCCCGGAGAAAATAACTTAAAGGGTTTTTTTAAATGCCTGATAAGAAGGGAGCTGAGCTGAGGTCTAAGGAATTAGACAGGGACAGCTTTATCCCTTTGGGGAGCACAAGATTTCTCTTGCACACGTCAGTTCCTAAGGACCCGCTACACTCCAGAGCTTCCACTCTAGGAAGGTACTGAAACGCTCAAAGGCTGCACACGATATGGAGCAGCCGAAGGGAAGGGCCCTAGCAATGTAATAGCCACCCTCAAATTGGAAGCCCAGGAGGTCAAAATTGTCCGGGTGTACTGGGAGAAGGCGGAATGCCTACTTGATGTCACATTTCACCATCTCTGCCCCCACCCCGCAGTCCCTAATCATGCGCACAGCAGTGTCGAAGGATGTGTAACGGACTGTGCACAGTTCTTTTGGGATGGCGTCATTCATGGAGCCACCATCTGGGTAGGACAAGTGGTGGATGAGGCGGTACTCCCCCGGTGTCTTCTTGGGCACTAGCCCCAGCATCCTACTGGTCAGTGTGCTGCTGGTCTCCCTGGTCCTGCCACTGGTGCTCCTGGCGGGTGTGCTGCATGCTGCCCAATCTATTCTCCAATCAGGAAAAACAAACCATTAGTTCCGCTGCCAGGTCCCTGAGGCACATGCATTTGTGTGCTCGGGATGGGCGGCGTGCCTGTGCATGGGCTTCCCTTGATGTTCCGGGGCCGGCTCAGCTCCCGGGTCTGCATCCCCCCCGCACGGCCCTCCAGTGCTGCCGCCCTGGCGACCAGGCTCTCCAGCATGGCCCCTACCTCCTCCTCCGACCCAGACTCAGCCAGGGATATCACAGGGGGCGGGCACTTCTTGGACCGGGCCCTGCGAGGTGCCATGCCTGGTGGGGCACTGGGATTCCCTAAACCCCCACGAAGCTCCACCGGCTCAAGATTGTGCGATGAGCGGGGGGGGGGCTGGCCTGGCCAAGACAGGGAGAGTCAGGTAGAGGGCCGGGGCTGGGGCTAGGCCACCACGGCACAGGAGGCACTGTGTGCGGCTGCGTGGCCAGTAGTCTCCCTTCACCACCAGGGGAAACGGTGGGGCAGGGCTGGGGCGCCAGCCAATGATATGGGAGGGGCATCAGTGGTGCGTGCCAGCGAGGGCCAGTGGGCCCGATTCCCTAGTACCCCACCGGGAGGAGAAGCAACCTGGAAGATGGCACTCTGGGCAGCAGACCATGCCTCCCCCGCACCAGCCGCGAAAGACCAGCCTCGGGCTGCGCAGCTTCAGAGCAACCCCCACCCCTCTCTTGCCTGCTTCCAATAAATATTTGTTTATTTTGAAGCCAGGGATGATTGGGAGGGTGGGGCAGGGGAGACAACGGGAGCACCTCGGGCGGCGCAGCTTCGAGACGGGCTTGCTGGGCTCGGTGGGGACACCCCCTTCCTCAGCCTTCAATGCCCTTTGGTGGTTTTGTTGTATTTATTCTATGCATATGGGAGGGGGTGGCAGTGGCTGCCCGGGCCCCACGGCCTAGCTCGCTCCGGAGGGGGAGAGTGCGTGGTGTTATTCTGTGCCCGGTTGGACTCTTCCCCACCCCGGGGTCCCTTGCTCCAAGCAGGGTGCAGATACAGCCCGTGCCGCTCCTCTTCCACATCCCTGGGTCTTGGTGGCAGGGGCCTACCAAGATGGCGGCGCTCCAGGCCCCTGCGTGTGCAGGATCTGCAAGTGATGCTGACGCCGGCAAAAGAGGGGGCGAAGGCGTGGGTGCCAGGTATAAAAAGGGGGTCCCATGCCCCACCCTCGCGGCCCAGGCCTTGTGAGGCCCCTGTCCTGTCTTGCTCCTCATCCCAGGGGCGGCAATGCAGCTCTGGCTCTGGACAGGCCAGTGCCAGAACGGCCCTTGCTGACAAACGTCATTGTTTGGTCAGCTGGCCAAGATGCGTAAGCACACAGCAGGCGTTCCCTCTTTGGACAGCGATTGAGAGCTGTTGTCTCAGGAACATTGGTGCTCAATTGTCTTGAAAGATAGTGGTGATCCTACGACTCATTTCCTGGACTAGGCTCAAGGCCGATTCTCCCCATACTTCAGATGTTTCAATAACTACTGGGACAAAGTCAATTCCTGTCGTAATGTCTTCGTATTTCTGTCTTTTTATTCGTTCTGCCTCTGCAGCTTCGGATCTGGCTTCAATGCTGGTATTTTGTACGTGGGATGTGGCAAATGTGTTTGGACACGTGGCATCCCACGTTAAGCATTGGCCTTTGCTCCAAGGGATCAGGGTAGTCCCATCTGGTCTTTAGTCACCCCACTACCAGTTGGTCTGTGGGCAGCATACAACAATATATTAAAACTAAACAACATGACACTTAAAACTACAAAATACAATACAGGTCAGGCCTGTCCAACCCGTCGACTGCGGGCGACTGGTTGACCGCGGGGCCCTGGGAGGTCGCCCGGCAGGTCCCTGCCCACCTCCCGACCCACCGCCATTTTGAGGGGGAGGGATTTTTTTTTCATCACTTTGTGGGTGGGTGGGCAGGTGGCTGAGGCTCCGCTGCCTCCACCAGCAACACACCATGTACCTTGGGGGGTGGAGGGACAGGGCAGGGAAAGTGTGTGTGCAATGCCAGGAAGTCCACTGCCGCCCGCCAGCAGCAAGTGCCATAGTCCTTGGGGGGGTTGGAGAGGCGGGACGGATGCGCGTGCAGCATTGGGACCTCTGTCGCCACCAGGGACCTTGGGGGTGGAGGGGCGGGGTGGGGAGAGCACACGTGCAACCCCAGGGACTTTCGCTGCCGCCACTGCCAGAAACGTGTGCCATGGACATTAGGAGGGATGGAGGGGGAGGGAGTGCATGCAGGGCCCTGTACCTGTGCTAGCAGTGGCGGTGTTGGCAGCAGCATGCAAGGGGAACCTTGGCGGTCAAGTTTGCTGTCTGGGCTCTGCTGTCGGCAGCGTGCATCGGGGACCTTGGGGGAGGGGCGGGGACAAGAGCCAGGTGGAGAAGCGGCAGGAGGGCTAGCGGGAGGATAGGAGGCGGTGGTGAAGTCCCCCATTCCCCTACTTCCCCAGCCAGATAAGTGCCCTAGTGGCCACGCCAGGTGAAGAAGCAGCCTGGACGGTGCTCACGTGGTGCCAAATTCAAAAGAGCCAAGCCTTACCTTGGTCCTTTTGAATTTGGTGTGCAACAAACTCGGGCGAAAGGAAGACCTCCCAGGAGTCCTGGAGCCCCCAACCCCGAGCTCCAGATTTGTGTGCGCGCACCCGCGATTGCGCGTACGCGTATGCAATCGTGCATATGCACCCATGATTGCACATACATGATCGCACATATGCACCTGTGATTTGCACATGCACGCGCTTGCACGCACACACCCCAAGAGTCAACCATGGCAGACATTCAGAAATGTCAGGTAGGCCAGTTGTTCAAAGTTGGACAGCCCTGATATAGGTTAAAACAATGAACATACAGTGCAAATGATAAAACCTTGCTGGTCATGCGTCCAGCTAAAACACTGTCTAATTAAAATGTTGGATGAACAAGAGGGTCTTTGCATGGCACCGAAAAGCCAAAAGTGTTGGCGCCAGGCAGATCTCCATAGGGAGGGCATTCCAGAGTTGGGGGGCAACCGCCGAGAAGGCCCTGTTTTGACATGCTATTCCCCCTCACCTCTTTGAGGGATGGCACCTTCAGCAGGGCCTCCTGGCCTGATCTTACAGTACAGGCAGGCTCATATAGAATATCAAATCAAGAATAAAAAAAACATGATCGGTTGATTAAACATCAAGAGTATTCTCATCTCGGATTATACCCTTGGTAATTGTTCAGTCTTTCAGAGGTCAATTTGGTGCAGAGCTAGCAAGTTGGTGTGACGGACTCTAAGCAGATTCAGCCAAGTGTAGCACCAGAGCCTTCCTCCTTAAATACACTTCTGGCTGCTTGATTGCCTACACCTGCCCGAGACAGCACAGAACCTCAGTTTGATTGCCTCACCTGTATTGCCACACCCCAAACACTCCTATAGTGCTTTCCAGCAAGAACAGGTAAGCCAACTTCATTCACAATATTTAATTTATATTTGATTTAAATTTTATAAAAACTCAACACATCTACCCAGTCAAACACCTTGGCCTGATCTAATTGGAGGAGTGCCTGCACCCAGCCGGGCCATTCCACTGCCCCTTTGAAAAACTCTGGCACTACTAAGAGGGAACTACTCATGGTGGGCCCCAGCACAGCCTAGGTTTGCCGGCATGCCACTAATTTGTGCATAACACGACTCAGACAGGTGTTCAAGACCTGCACCAAGAGGCGGTAGTCAACATTGGACAGCGTGAAAGGCCACCAGTTGGCCAGGTTGCATGGGTCACCACCTTTTGGCAGTAACACCATGCAACCCACATAGACACTGGCACCCAGCTTGCCTCTCACCAGTGCTGTATGACACACTGCCACCAACTCAGCTGCGCCCCCCATACGGACCGAGCTGTCTGCCAAGTGCTGTGTCTGCTCTCTCTTTTTAAGGGTTTGAATTGGTTTTTATTAAGTACTTTACTGCAAATCACTTAAAAGCACCACTCAGAGCTAGCTAGTAAAAGAAATACACCTCACAAATTCTTGTAATTAATGTTAGACAATGATCCACCCATTGGGCATAACTCCCCCCCCCAGGTCAAACAATACATTCAAGGTTTTAAAAGGCAAAACATTGTTTGACCCCATGAAATTCAAAAGAGAACCAATACACATGCATCATCACGACCCACGGACTCACACACACAGGTAAGTTCAGGCTTTTACTGGAAACTCAGAGCCAAACCCCAATACAGCAAATCAGAAGTAAATCAGCGTCCAGGAAACCTATAGCAAGGTCACGCCTATTCAGAGAGCAAAGCAGAGTCCAAGATAAACAGTCCAGAGGCCAAAGCCAGAATGCCAATGGTAGCTTACGCCAGGTCCACTGAGAAAGTCCAGAGCCAAGAGAGACGAGGTCCAGGGTCACGCCAAGCAGGAATAAGGATCAAGCAGGAAAGCAGTAGCAAGTTGTGGTATCAATGCGTTGCTCCCACAATTTGCCTCAGTCCTGAATGCTTAATTTATGTCTCCAGAGAGCAACATAACTTCCCCAGAAACTAACCCTGTCAAAACTCAGGACTCCCTAAATGTAGACCTTGGTGGCTCAGATAAAGCTTGTCTCTGCTTCTCCTGGTTGTAAGTCTTTGCTGCCTTCTACAAGCAGCCCTCTGTGGGGGTGGAAAATCCCCTGAAGATGCTGAGTCACTCTCCTGTGCAGCTGCTGGAGTAACTGACAGCCCTGAAACCCCATCTGGGGCTTCTTCAGGCATTAACTTTTTAGTTTCTGGAACAAGTTCTGGCAGGGGCCTGACAACTGGGAATTTCACTTCAACCTCCAGGCAGCAGTGAGATGCTGCAAGTGTCTGTTGAAACCTTCCAGGTAAGTCCATTCCAGCAAGTCTCCCTCTTTGGCTGAGGCTCCCTGGCCTCAAGTGTCCAACAGGTGAGTTCCTAGCGGGGCCTTTTTTCCTCAGTCCAAGACCAGTAACCCACCACCAGGCCATCACAATCCATTCAGGTGGACTTCTAGGGTTCTAGGAGGAAAGTCTAGGCAGGCCCTAGGGAGGCTCCCTGCCCCTAAGATGTTAAGGTTGGGGCCTTCCTTCCCAGTTCAGGGCTAGCAGCTCCTTGCCAGGGCCCAATGGTCCCCTCCAATGTCCCAAAGTCCATACCCGAGACCGCAGGACTGCAGAGGTCAGATTTGTGGTGGCCCAAGTGGCCCCCGTGGCCTCTGTGATGTTAAGGTAGAGGTCCTTTCCCCTGGTTTGGGGCTAGCAGCCTACCGTCCGTCAGGGCTCCATAATCTCATCTCAAGTCCATGTCCGAGATTCCAGGGTTGCAGCGGTCAGGTCTGTGCAGGCCCCAATCAGCCTCCCAGCCCCAGTGATCTTAAGTTTGGGGCCCATTCCCCCGATTCGTGGCTAGCAGTCTATTTATTTATTTTATTTATATATTGTTATGCCGCCCGTCTTCCAAAGGAATTCCAGGTGGCTAACGGAATCAATGAAACAGTCAATCAGGAATAACAACAGTATAACAAAAAAGAAAAGAAAAAAATACTAATACAGGAATATATGGAATATGTGAAAGAGATTAACTGTATTAATACTAAAAACAAAAATATTTAAAAGATATTTGGCGAGGTGCCATAATAGAATTAAAAAAAAAAATTAAAGAAAATTTAAAGGTTGCCAAAGGCCTCATGGAAAAGCCAGGTCTTCAAGGCTTTTTTAAAGGCAGGCAGGGACTGTGCAAGGCACTACTCACTCGGGAGAGAATTCCAAAGCGAAGGGCCAGCCACAGAGAAGGTTCAGTTGCAGGTTACCGCTTTCCTAGCCTCCCCTGGCGTGGCCACCCAGAGTGAGAGTGCCCACGACATTCTAGTAGGTCGAGCCTCAGTAGATTAACAACAACAACAACAACAACAACAACAACAACAACAACAACAACAACTTTATTTTTATGCCACCTTTCTCCCCAAAGGGACCCAAGGCAGCTTACAACAAATTCAAAAAAGCACAATAAAAGCAATGTAATGTAAAAACAACACAATACCTATAAAATACTATAAAATACTATACAATATTATACAATAAGAAACAAGGTTAAAAACAATAGCTGCAGCAGAATTTAGAAAGCTCCCCAGCCAATAAGACTAAAAAAGGAAGATGTTATAAAAATTTGTAAAGGCTGGAGGCTCTGAAGGCTTGCCTAAATAAGTAAGTCTTAAGGCCTTGCTGGAATATTTCAAGGGAGGGGGCAGTTCTTAACTCAAAAGGGAGGGTCTTCCATAGTATTGGTGCCACTACTGAGGAGGCCCTATTTCTTGCCATCACCCCTCGCACTTCCTTGGGTGGCGGTACTTGTAGAAGGGCCTTCTCTGATGACTGAAGGGAGTGGACTGGAGTATGTGGAAGAAGGCGGTCTCTTAGATCAGTGTTTTTCAACCACTGTTCCGCGGCACACTAGTGTGCCGCGAGATGTTGCCTGTGCCGTTGGAAAAGCTGAAGAATATCAGCTTTGTGTTCAGCCAAACAGCCCAGGTTGGCACTGAATAAAGTATTTTATAATTTTTCATATTTCTGTTTACTATTTCATAATAAAGTAATTATAAAATACTTTCTTTGTGTTTATTTGATTCCGAGAATTACTTTATATATAGTCAATATAGACACAGAGTTAAAATTTTTAACATTTTCTAATGGTGGTGTGCCTCGTGATTTTTTTTATGAAACAAGTGTGCCTTTGCCCAAAAAAGGTTGAAAAACACTGTCTTAGATAACCCGGTCCTGAGCTGTATAGGGCTTTAAAAGTCATAACCAGCAACTTGAATTGGGCCCAGAAACGAATCTCTGGAAGATCCACTCTGCCAGGTATTTGTCATATGTTAGAATTGACAAAATATATGTACAGTAGTACCTCGTATAATGTAGGGTTTGTACAACGGAAAATCTGTACAATGTAAAAAAATCTGGAGATAGGGAATCCTTCAATAACAGTAAGAGTCTGCGCCGACTCCCATGTCCTGGCAGGCACCTCACCTTCTCTTCCTCAGTCTTAACCAGCCCTCTAGGCAAAAACTGCCACAGAGCCGCCTCCTCCCGCCTCCTCCTCCTCTCTCTCCTTTCCTCCCTCCCTTCCCCCTCCCCCCACACATGCAGCTGCTTTCTTTTCCTTCCTGCTTTAACTGCCCAGCCCTAGCCCAACAGTGCTAGCAAATGAGAAGCAACGAGAAGTGACAAATGAAAGGGAGAAGGGCAAAAGAGGAAGAAGGGGAGGGAAGTGTGCACCGGCAGGCACCATGCGCGTGCGCATGCATAGGCACGGAAGAGGAGGACGGGCAGCCTTCCTCCCCAAAACAACAGCAGCAGCAGTGGTCTGGGGGCTGCTGGGGGCCATCCAGGGCAAGCGTCACTGGGAGCCTGAGGCATTTTCCTCAGTAGGAGCGGCAGCGGCGGCAGCAGAGAGAAGGGAGCCTTGGTGAACCAGGTTATAAAAGCCCTCGTGCTCCCGCACTCTCCCTTCAGACCCTGCCCACGACGCCTGCCTCTTACCTTCTTGGAAGAGATAAACGGGGAGGCTGGCTGACTTGGCATGGTGCGCCTTGCTTCGCCTCGCCTGCCCGCTTGCCTCCTAACCTTGCAGCAGCAGCAGTGGTGGCCAAGCTCTGACTCCTTTCCTCCTCCCCCCTCCCAAGCATCACAGCCAGGGCAACCTCATTAGCCTTGGCTATGCATTGGAACAGATTAATTCTGTTTTCAATGCATTCCTATGGGAAATTGCAATTTGTACAACGAAAAATTTGTATAACATAATTTCATTTGGAACGAATTAATTACGTTGTACAAGGTACCACTGTAATGTATATTTAGCAGATTGAACAGAGAATTTGTAAAATGGAGTTAGTCAAAATGCAGTTTCATGATGTTAGCCACAAGTGTAAGGGATTAGAAATCACTAGAAGGTTAAAGTGATTTAGCATAGGTGGAATAATTTAAAGTGATTTAGCACAGTAGCAAAGGACTGTGGGAGTTGTGGTACAAAACATCTGGAGGGCTGAAGTTTGGACATGCCTTACTGGGGTCATAACAGATAAACAATTTCTGGGTTTTACGCAGGAGACTAGTGCGGGATGTGTAGAAAGCTAGAGCCCTGCGTACATCCAACGTGAAATTCCTTTTTTGCAGGAGTAGAGGGATTCAAGAAGGAGGATGGAAGAACAATAGGTTGCGCACAAAGTTCAGTAGCCCTTCTGGCCAAAGTGATGGCAACTAGAAAGACCGTCCTGAAGGTCAAGAAATGTAGGTCACAAGTAGCCAATGGTTCAAAGGGTGGGTGCATTAAACATCGGAGAACTCAGGAGAGTGACCACTGAGGGGAAATTGGTTTTCTAACAGGAAAAGTATTCTGAAGGCCCTTATGAATTTTTTCAGGATAGGGTGATGAAAGAAGGATGCAGTTTGAGATTCTTCTGGCTGGTGGGCTACTATAGCCAAAAGGTGTACCCGTAAGGAAGACAAGGTACGTCCAGTACGTTTGAGATAAAGTAAGTACTGCAGGACAGCTGGCAATGGGGGTGGGGGGGATATGGTGAAAAAACGTTCCTTGCAGCATGGTAAGCACACCTTTTCCACTTGTAGCTGTAGAGGTGGAAAGTGGAGGGTTTCCGGGCAACAGAGAGGATAGCATTAACTCTCTCTCTATCCTCCATGCCATTAAATGTAGGCGGGAGAGATTGGGATGGAGAATTTGGCCTCCATTCTGGGAAAGTAGATCTGGCCAATGAGATAGGGTTAGGTAGTCAGACGCCATGTTGAGCAAAGTCAAGAACCATGGTTGCCACGGCCACCAGAGCACTATCAAGATGATGTTGGCCCTGTCATGTTGAATCTTGGTCACCACATGTAGGACAAGTTGTATGGGAAGGAAGGCATAAAGAAGACAGGTGGTCCACTGAAACATGAAGGTGTCCCCCGAGGAATTGTGGCCTTTCCCTACCCACGAGCAGAACGTGGTGCATTTCTTGTTCTCTGGGGTGGCAAAGAGGTCCAGTTCTGGGGCTCCCAGGTGGCGGACTATAGACTGGAAGACATCCTGGTGAAGTTTCCACTTGTGGGAGATTGAAGTGGTCCTACTGAGGCGATCTGCAATATTCTCTTTTCCAGGGAGGTAAACCGCTATGGGGTAGATGCAATGCCGCATGCACCATTCCCAGAATTCAACAGTTAACAGCAGGAGACCTTGGGAGTGGGTTCCGCCCTGTTTGTTCATGTAGTGCATGGTGGTCGTCTTGTTGGTGACCACCTGCACTACCTGTCCAGATAAGAGGCGGAGATACGTCTTGAATGCCTTGATGACGGCTAAGAGTTCCAAGTGGTTGGTGTGGAGGTACTTCTCTGTCTGGGACAATGTCCCGTTTATGGTTAGATGGTTGCAGACCGCTCCCCAAGTTTGCATACTGGCATCTGTGGCTATCTGTACAGTAGGTTGAAATGGTCAGAAGGGGCTACCGGTAAGCAAATTGCGGCTGTGTAGCCACCACTGGAGTTGATGGACGAGCTCCAGTGTGACACAAGAAGCTTGGATTGATTATCCTGAATCGGGTCAAAGAAGATTAGGTACCAGGATTGCAGAGCCCTGGTTTTAGCCACCGAAGTAGTGAATGCTACCAGTCCTAGCAGCCTCTGAACAACTTGGGCTGGTAAATTTTTGGTAAGGCTGCAACAGAGGGACGAGAGAAGCTATGTCTTCCAGATGGTGCAATGGTGGGAAGGCAGGAGCCAGGGAAGAGTCGAGAACAGCTCCGATGTAGGTGAGTCTTTGTATTGTGCAAAGATGAGACTTCTCCACATTGATTTGCAAGCCCAAAGTGTCCAAGGTATACAGGAAGAAATGAATATGCTTTTGGCCTTTTTCTTTTGATGGCAACACCACAAGCCAGTCATCAAGATATGGGAAAATGCATATCCGCAAGTTCTTAGATAAGCTGCTACCAGAGCCATTGTGAACTTTGTAGGGAGTGTGTATTGATTTAAATGCCATAGGTCCAGGATAGGACGAAGACTTTTGTCCTTTTTTGGAACAATGAAGTATCTTGAGTAGTGGACGAGATATTTCATGTTCTGGGAAATACATTGGATGGCTCCTTTCCTTAAGAAGGAAGATACTTCCTCGTAAAGGCAAGGAGACAGGTCTGTCGGGATGAAGTTTCTGAGAGGAGGGTTGGAGCAAAGCTCCAGGTGGTAACCGTGGTCTATGATGGAAAGAACCCATCAGTCGGAGGTAATGTTCTTCCATGCGGGGAGGAATGGAGCCAAACGAATGTCGTTTGGAAAGTCAGAAGTCTCAGGACTTCTTATCTTGGCCTCTAAATGATTGGGAAGAGGTGGATTGGGACTTCTTGGTTCTTGACGCTGGGTAAGCAGTGTAGGTCGAGGGATGGGAGTTTCGATCCCTGAACTGAAGTTTGGAGAAACGGGATTGGTAGGGCCCTTGGTAAGTAGGTTTCCTCCAAGAGAAATGAAAGGAGCGTTGAGTGGCCTGTGGAGTGACATTGAGGCATTTGGCTGTCATTTTCTTCTTCTGGTTGTCCTCCATAATATCATCAGTGGAAGTATGAAATGGCCTTCACCATCAAATGGAAGTTGTTCGATTCTGGCCTTATTGTCATCAGAAAGCCATGTGGATCTAAGCCAGGTGTGTTGTCAGAGGGCCGCCGAAGAGCCTAGAACGTTGGTGGTACAGTCAAAAACGTGGTGGGCAGAGCGCATCTGCTGTGCAGCTAAGGCCATGGATTCATTGAAGATGGAAGAAGCATCACCTTTTTTGTCCTCTGGTAAAAACTCCAAGAGCTGTTGGAGATGGCTCAGCAATTCCCGTTGGTAAGCGCCCATTGCTCCTTGATAATTAGAAATTTTGTAGAGCAAAGAAGCAAAGAAGTAGATGTTCCTTGCAGCGATGTTGTATTTCTAACCCTCTTTAGAAGGGGGGACTGGGATTTGTCGGGTTCGAGATTGAACCTGGGATTTGGCCACTACAATAATAATAATAATAATAATAATAATAATAATAATAATAATAATAATAATAATAATAATAATAATAATAACAACAACATAAACAACTTTATTTTTATGCCGCCTTTCTTCCCAAAGGGACCCAAGGCAGCTTACAACAGATTCAAAAAAGTACAATAAAATCAATACAATGTAAAAAAAAACACACAATACCAATAAAATACTATACAAATACTATACAATATAATACAATAAAAACAAGATTAAAAACAGTAGCTGCAGCAGAGTTTAAAAAGCTCCCCAGCCAATAAGACTAAAAAACAAAAACAAAACAAAAACAAAACAAAATTAAGATGTTATAAAAATGGAAGAAGGCGTTGGATGCTTCTGGAGAAAAGAAGCTTTTGGATCAAAAACCTTATACAAAGATTCCATCTGTCAGGATACCCTTTGTGGAGTAAGTTGTTTGAAAGCCTCTTCGGTCATTTGGATAAATGAGGGAATGATCCCCAAATGGATTGGGGCAGTCTCATCCGCTTGCACTCCCCCCATGACCCACCAAGCTCTGTGGTGCTGCCAGCGGCGGAGAAGCACCTGCTTGCCCCTGCACCCCCCACCAAGCTCTGCAGCACTGGCGGTGGCGAAGAAGGACCGCCTGCTGCCCCCCCCCCAAGCTCCACAGGGCTGGCAGAGGAGGAAGAGGAGTGCCCAATCTCTCCCACCCACCCACCCCAAGCTCTGCGGCAGTGGCGGAGGAAGAGGAGCGCCCATTCTCCATTCTCCACCCATCAAACTCTGCAGCACTGGTGGCAATGGAGGAGAAGCGCCCCCAGGTTGGGAGGTGGGCAGGGACCTGGCAGGCGACTTCTTAGCACCCTGCGGGTTACCAGTTGCCCGTGGTCGATGCATTGTGTAGGCCTGATATAGCTAACAAACTGACACATACAAGTGATCTGAAGTAGGAAGAGTACATGATGTAAGAAGAGTAAGTGATGTACCAAAACCCGGGAGCTGCCATCATCCCTGTGGACCGGTGGAGTCCTCTCCTGCATTGAGGGACACCCCGTGCTTGTCCTTGCCTTCCTATCAGCAGACTGGAAAGAAGATGGCTCCGGGTGGCCTCCTTCCAACGAGGGAGGAGGGTCTCGAGGATCAGCCAGAAGACCTCAGCCGGAAGCCACTACTGCCCTCCTCCTCCTCCTCCTCCTCTCCTCCCTCCTCCTCCTCCTCATCTTGGAGCCCCAGCGGCATGATGGGGCCCTCCCCGTTTCCCCACATCAGGCTCTCTTGGGGCCCCTCGTGACCATCTTGGCCAAGGTGAGCCTGCAAGTGGCCAAGAGCTCCTCCGGCCAGACCCTTCCTGAGAGCGAGGCGGGAGGCGGGAGGCACGGGGCAGAAGAGGAGGGCAGCGGACGAGGACTTGCACGTGCCAGGGAAGAAGCTGAAGGCCGTCTCCCCTTTTGTCAAGGACCTGGACCTGACAAGTGGGGTGGAGCGCAGCCCTTTCCCAAGCGGCACCTAAATGAGTAGTGAAACCAAAGGCCACGGGGGCAAGCCAGGCTTTCCCGGTGGCTCCCATGCCCCAGGTCCAAGACATGGACAAATGATGGTGAGACTTCCCTTGAACATCAGTCACCCCGAGGAGCATTTCAAGGGACAGCTGCCCTCTCTGATCCCATCTCTGTCCGCCAGCCACTTCCTGATCCCTGCCTTCCCGGCCCCGTTGTTGACCGCTTCTGTCCTGCCCTCAGACCTCTGCCCACCGCTGGGCACCAGCTTCGTCCACTGCCCGGCCTCTTACGATGGCACACTATGCCAGCAGCTCTGCCCTCTCCCACCCTGGCACAGCCCGCCCACCTACGTCGCTCCTCAGGTACCTGCCTTCCGCCGGAATGCCAAGCTGGAGCCACCCTCCTCGGTGGGCCACCCAAGAAAACGTAACTTTTAGGACCAGCAACACCCCCAACCCCAACTCCAGCCCCCACTTCAAATTGTGAACTGCAGCCGTGCTGCAATTCAGCTGGGGGGGGAAGTCTTCCTCTTCTGGACTCCTTCGCACAGGAAAGGGAACAGGACATCAGAACCAGGACCAGGTCCTCTGTGTGTTTGTTTGTGTGTTTGTTTCAAGAAAAAACTGTTGAACTCTGGATAATGTTTCTATCTGGTATGATACGCAAACACATTATGTCCCCCCCCCCAAGAAAAATAACTCTAATAGGGAACAAAGATCATATAAACAGAGATGTCTATCTGTGGTTGTGGCGGATAAAGTTCTATTCTAGTTTATAATCTCTCTCTCTCTCTCTCTCTCTCTCTCTCTCTCTCTCTCTCTCGTGTGTGTGTGTGTGTGTGTGTGTGTGTGTGTGTCTGTCTGTGTGTGTGTGTGTGTGTGTGTGTGTGTGTGTGTGTGTGTGTGTGTGTGTGTGTGTGTGTGTGTGTGTGATCAAGTCAATTCCAACTTCCGGTGACCCTTTTCAGGGCTTTCTAGATAAAGAATCTAGATTTACCATTTCCCCTCTTCAGGGCCACCCAGGCTGGTTCTTCTCCCAGCCTCTCTCAAAGAGGCCCCAGCTGGGGAAGGTCCTCAGGTAGCCCACAAGGGTGTCCCCCCCTATTTATAGGCCCCCACCCCATCAAACAATGGCACCTCCAGATCTTTTGAGAAACCCACTGAAATTCTATGTATCACACCAAAGACCATCACAATTCTGTTTTTTAAAAAGCACATGGTTTATTTTAAATTCTTCATTGCTTTTTGGCTTTGGGTATGTGTGTGGGTGTGTGGAGAGGTGTTTTTAAACAGGTGGAAGCAGTGAATGGAAGGCACCGAGGAAAGCCCCATTTCCAGATTCTCTGTGGGGTGACCACGGGGAGCGAAAGGGCTGGCAATCAGACTTGGATGGCTTGTCTGATTTCGCTGCCTGGTGAAAGGTTTTGTGGTTAGTGGTACCAATAATGTGACTGCCACGCGCCGGATAAAAGTTAAAACATTAAAGGTTTATTGAATAGCAATCAGAGTTAAAACAGAACACAAATTCACACACACATGCACAGATATAAGTTCAGTAAATATAAATATAAATATATTTAGGTCTCAGAATAAACAAAAACAAACAAACAAACAAACAAACAAACAAACACAACAACAACAACAACAACAACAACAACAACAACAACAACAACATAATAATAATAATAATAATAATAATAATAATAATAATAATAATAATAATAATAATAATAATAATAATAATAATAATGTGGTCAGGCAGACAGGCAGCTGGACTGGACTGGAGGCTGGAAGGCAGATGGAGCGGATGGATGGAAGGTAGACTGGCATCTGGAGCAGATGGATGGGAGGCAGACTGGCACCTGGACCGGAATAGAGGCTGGCGGACTGAGTGGATGGACGGGAGGCAGACCGGCACCTAGAACAGATGGACGGGAGGCAGACCGGCACCTGGAGCGGATGGACGGGAGGCAGACTGGAACCTGGAGCGAATGGATGGGAGGCAGACTGGAACCTGGAGTGGATGGATGGGAGGCAGACTGGCACCTGGACCGGAATAGAGGCTGGCGGACTGAGTGGATGGACGGGAGGCAGACCGGCACCTGGAGAGGATGGACAGGAGGCAGACCGGCACCTAGAGCAGATGGACGGGAGGCAGACCGGGACCTGGAGCGGATGGACGGGAGGCAGACCGCCACCTGGAGCGGATGGACGGGAGGCAGACCGCCACCTGGAGCGGATGGACGGGAGGCAGACCGGGACCTGGAGCGGATGGACGGGAGGCAGACCGCCACCTGGAGCGGATGGACGGGAGGCAGACCGCCACCTGGAGCGGATGGACGGGAGGCAGACCGCCACCTGGAGCGGATGGACGGGAGGCAGACCGGCACCTAGAGCGGATGGACGGGAGGCAGACCGGGACCTGGAGCGGATGGACGGGAGGCAGACCGCCACCTGGAGCGGATGGACGGGAGGCAGACCGCCACCTGGAGCGGATGGACGGGAGGCAGACCGCCACCTGGAGCGGATGGACGGGAGGCAGACCGCCACCTGGAGCGGATGGACGGGAGGCAGACCGGCACCTGGAGAGGATGGACAGGAGGCAGACCGGCACCTGGAGAGGATGGACGGGAGGCAGACCGGCACCTGGAGCGGATGGACGGGAGGCAGACCGGCACCTGGAGCAGATGGACGGGAGGCAGACCAGCACCTGGAGCAGATGGACGGGAGGCAGACCGGCACCTGGAGCGGATGGACGGGAGGCAGACCGGCACCTGGACCGGAATAGAGGCTGGCGGACTGAGTGGATGGATGGGAGGCAGATTGGCTTGGCAGCATGGCCTGATGTTGCTGGCCAGGTGGGAAGGCAGAGTGGCACCTGGACTGGAATGGAGGCTGGAAGGCAGAGTGGGTGGTTGGCCTGATGTTCCAGGCCTGGTGAGCTACCTGGTGGGCAGGCAGACATTCCTAGACTGGAATGGAAGGGATTGCCAGTCCTGTGGACCAGGGGTTTCTTCCCTTTCTTCCCAGTCTTTGATGGTGCTGGTGGCAGTGGTGGGTGCTGTGGGTCCCCCTCGTTCCTCTCTCCACCCCCCAGCTCACCTCTTCCTCCTCCTGTTCCATGGGGAACACAGCTATGGTGGGAGCATCGCTTCCCGCGAGGTTGGGTGCGAGTGGCCCGGCATCGAACTCTGGTCGTGGTGCCATCATAGAAATGGAGTGGCCAGAGGCAAAGCCGCCAAAGTCTGGTCAAATCCCTGTCAGGTCCCTGCGCATCTGTGTGTGTTAAAGGGTTTTTTTAATGTGTGTGAGAGTGTTTGGAGATTTGTGTGTGTGTGTGTGTGTGTGTGTGTGTGTGTGTGTGTGTGTGTTGAATCTGGTCTCTGGGTGTCTGAATTTCGTTGTATGTGTATACTGTGTATATACACACAATGACAATAAATAAATTATTATTATTATTATTATTATTATTATTATTATTATTATTATTATTATTATTATTATTATTATTATTATTATTATTATTATTATTATTATTATTATCTCCTGACAGGGAAATGCCAAGAGCAGAGCAGGGGAGCCGCCACCACCGCTGTCCCGGAGCCCCACAGCCAGACCGAGCCCAGGAGGAGAAGCTGGACTTTGGTGCTATGGTGGGCACCCAGGCTCTGCCTGCGGTTTCTGCTTCTGGGCTTGGTCTCTGGCTGTGGGGCTCATGGAGGTGTGCGGTGGAACAGAGTCTGCGGCTTCCTAGTGCACCAGGCAGCATCTCCCTATACCCAGGCTTCCCCTTTGGAAGGCTCCGTCTCAGCCTGGCTATGGTGAGATGTTGACTTGTGTGCAAGGAAGCTGCAGACTCAGGTCCCCCGTGCAACTCCCCGAATTTGAAAGGCCACGAGTGGGCCAGAGGACACACTGCCGCCAATGTCCCAGAGCCCCGCAGCCAGACCGAGCCCAGGAGCAGAAGCCGGACACGGGTGTCGTGGTGGACGCCATGGCAGGCGCCCAGGTTCTGCCTGTGGCTTCTGCTTCTGGGCTTGGGTCTCTGGGTGTGGGGCTCATGGAAGTGTGCGGAGGAATGAAGTCTGCATCTTCCTAGGGCACCAGGCAGCATTTCGCTATACCCAGGCTGCCTCTTTGGAAGGCTCCGTCTCAGTCTGGCTATGGCGAGATGCTGCCCTGTGCGCAAGGAAGCTGCAGACTCAGGTCCCCCGTGCGCCTCCCCAAGTTTCAAAAGCCATGAGTGGGCCAGAGGAGCTGCCACTGCCACTGTCCTGGAGTCCTGCAGCCAGACCGAGCCCAGGAGCAGAAGCCGGAATTGGGCGCCATGGTGGGCACCCAGGCTCTGCCTGCGGTTTCTGCTTCTGGGCTTGACCTCTGGCTGTGGGGCTCCCGGGCAGCGGGGGTGGTGGCTCCTCTGGCCCACTCGTGTCTTTTCCCTGTCGGGGAGGCGTGCGGGGGACCTCGGTGCCTTTGCCTCTGGCCAGCTCAGTTTCTATGAGGGCACCACGACCCGAGCGCAAATGGGCTTGGGGATTGCTCGCGCTGCTGCCTCCAACCAGCCTTCTCGATGCTGGGGCACTCGGATCCAAACCTAGGGGGAAGTGATGCTCCCGCCATGGCTGTGCTCCCGATGGAAGGGGAGGAGGGTGTGAGCTGTGGGGGGGTGGACAGAGGAAGGAGGGGGGCCCCAGCACCCTGCCACTGCCGCGAGCACCACCAAGGCCCTGGGAGGAAACCGCTAGCCCACACGATTGGCAGCCCATCGCTGTCACAGTCACCGGCTCCCGGCCAAACCACCAGAACAAAATGGAATCTGGGACCCCAGAATGAATCCTTTGAATTCTCTTTCTCTTCTTTAGGTACCCGGATTGGTCAGGCTTGGCTGTTGGCAGGCTAGCACGTAGCTGCTTTGCCCGGTTTGGCTGGCTGGTCACCTGGCTGGCCATCTTGCCCCCCTTGAGTTGCTCTGCCTCCATTCCTCCCCTTCCAGATGTTGGACCCAGGGCAACTCCACCTTACGCCAGTCACTGCCCCCCCCATGCTGCCAGCGATGGTCCGTATGGTGCCACATCCACTTCACCCTTCGCCTCCTCCTCCTCTGCCTCCTCCTCCTCCTCCTCCTCCGTCTCTTCCTCCTCCTCTAGGTCGTCTATAAGCACCTCATCTGTATGGAGGACAGAGAGAGACAGAGAGACTTTGTGAGAAGAGAGGAACCCCGACTCCCCCCCCCCCACTGGGACCGGCGTCCCCGGGCCCTTCTCTCCCTGGGCCCTTCTCTCCCCAGCGCAGGTTTCTCAAGGGCGCTGCCTACCTTTCCCAGCCAGCAGCCAGTGCAGCTCCATTGGCTGCTGCCCACACTCCCGCAGTCTGTGGAGCTGCCATCGAATCTTGGCCTTGGTCCCCTACGCCTGTGGAAACGGAAACCAAAGCTCACCTTCAGAAGCCTCCCTCCTCCCACCGCCTTCCTCCCCTCCCCCCAACAAAAAAGGCCAGCCTGAAACTCACGTCCATCCCCAGGACCTCTTTCTCCAACCCAAGGAAGGCGTAGAGCAGGAAGAGCAGGGGTTGGGAGACTTGGAGATCTGGGTCCCACACCGCTTGGAGCGCTGTTTTCAAGAAGGCCAGTCTTTGCTCTGGTGTAAAGAAGGAAGGAAGGAAGGAAGGAAGGAAGGAAGGAAGGAAGGAAGGAAGGAAGGAAGGAAGGATGGAAGAGGGAGAGAGAGAGAGTGAGGTTGTTTAAAGTACACTTGGTCTGGCCTATTTCTCATCCTCAGAAAGACTCCCACGGCCAAGGGGCTCCTCTGCTTTCCTCCTTCCCCACCTCCCTCCTCGCCTATTATGACTCAGAAAGCGCAAACCTAAAGGCAGGGAAGAACCCCTGCACCTCCAGGCACCTGCCCATCTCGGCAGAAAGAAAGGCAATCCTGGAACCAGCCCAGACAGCTTTCCGTACCTTGGCCATCTGCACGGTGTTCCGGTAAGAGGCCATCTCCCAATCCAGGTGGGGCTCTCTAATCCAGAGGCCTGCCATCTCCCGGATGTCGATCCCTGTCAGAAGAGGCACCAAGCCCCAGAGTTCAGACCCACAAAGCGTGGCTTGTAGGACTGGAGATTTCCCACCCAGGGAACCCTGGGGTGGTGGTGTCCTGGGGGGGGGGGCTCCCTGATGAAAGGAAGCATCCCTTCCTGTGCAGCCTCCTCCATGCACCCCTTGAGGAGGGGCAGGCGAGCTGGGGTTTGAGACTACCCCCTGCCACGGCCTCCCCACTCCACTCAGGTCCCTTTCACATGCATTCTCTTCTTTTCCTCTGTTCCAGCCATGGTTGGATTGTGGTCCTCACCTGCTCCTCCTATGACCCCCTCTTAACATCCATCCCACTGCCCGTCCAGATGACACCCCTTTGCCCGTGCTACCTCTTCCTCCCCTTACCTGCCTCCCACCTCCAAGGAGGCCTACCTTAGGTGGTGGAGAGCCACCAGGGCACAGGGTATTTATTTATTTATTTATTTATTGTACTTATATACCACCTGTTTTCCCCGAGGATCTCCGGGCGGTTTACATCAAAAAAATATAAACAATCAGACAACAAGTAAAACAGTTTTTAAAACAGAGGTAATCTAACAAAACAAATAAAATAGTAATAGTAATTAAAAAGAAAAATGACAATTAGCAAGTAGCAGATGGCGGGGTTTTTTTAAAAAAAAATATTAATTACTAGTCACCAAACGCCTCTTGGAAAAGTAGAGTTTTTAATGCCTTCCGAAAGGCTGGCAGGGACTCTGCAAGGCGCACTTCGCTGGGGAGATGGTTCCAAAGGGTAGGGCCAGCCACAGAGAAGGCTCGGGTATGAGTGGAAGACTTCCGAGCATCTCTGGGCGTGGCCACCCAAGGGCAACCCCATGTAGAGCGCATTACAATAGTCTAGTCTTGAGACCACCAGCACTTGCACAACTGTTCGAAGGGAGTCCCCATCTAGGTAGGGACAAATCTGGGCTATACAGCGGAGGTGGAAAAAAGCAGTTCTGGACACAGCGGCCACCTGGGCTTCCATAGTGAGCGCCGGGTCCAGAACTACGCCAAGGAGCCGACAACTCCCCCCCCATGCTGTACCCACTGGGGACGCCCCCACAAGAAGGACCGGAACCAACTGAGTACAGTGCCTCCGATCCCAATCTCGGAGAGTCGACCCAGCAGGATACCATGGTCGACGGTATCAAAGGCCGCTGACAAGTCCAGAAGGACCAACAGGGTAGAACAGCCCCTGTCAGCCCCCCGGAGGAGGTCATCTTGCAGAGCGACGAAGACTGTCTCAGTCCCCCGACCCGGCCTGAACCCAGACTGGAATGGATCAAGGGCCTGTTCTCCCACCAGATATATTTGAAGCCGGATCGCGGCCACCCTCTCAATTACCTTGCCCATAAAGGGGACATTTGCAATTGGGCGGTAGCTGGCCAATTCGCCCGATGCCATGCCTGGTTTTTTCAAGATGGGCTTTACCACAGTCTCCTTCAGGCGAGAGGGAAATATCCCTTCCCTGAAGGAGGCTGTGGCGATGATAGAAGCCCATTCAGGCATGCTCCCACCAACAGCTTTCATAAGCCAGGATGGGCAAGGGTCAGAGGGGGGTCGACGCGGGCTGGCAATGGGCAATAGCCCTGGAGGCCTTAAGTGAGTAAACAGGCCCAAACTCAACCATGTGAGGAGACCGAGGGGGTGCAGCACCAGGGGGTGCCGAGTGTAGACTAGAGCAACAGGAGTCGAATCCAGTCCGGATGGCCTCTACCTTGGATCTAAAGGAGGCTGCAAAAGTCTCACTACTGAAATCAGTAGGAGGAGGCCTTACCAGACCAGACAATGTCCCGAACCCTCAGACAAGAAGCCTCTGAGGTGGAGGTAAACACCAAGTCCAGGGTGTTTCCAGATCTAGGAGTTGGGCATACAACATGCTGGGTCAGGCTCATGGAGGTCATGGACTGCATGAATTCCGAAGCTGCACCAGACAGTTCATTGTCGGTGTGCACATTGAGATCACCCACCACCAACAGGCGGGGGGATCTCAGGAGTGCAGCCGCAATGAACTCGGTGAGCTCCGGTAGGGATTGTGCTGGGTTGCGGGGAGCACGGTAACCGAGCACAATGCCAAACCTGTCCCGCTGCCCAACTAATAAATGAAGACATTCCAACCCTGGGATCACCAACTCAGAGGCCCTGCTGACATAAACAGAATCTCTGTATACAATGGCTGCCCCACCCCCTTACGACCCTCTGACCTGCCAACACCCTGGACCTGAAACCCAGGGGGGGCACAGCTGGGCGAGCGAAGCTCCCCCCTCTGCACCCACCCAGGTCTCAGTAATAGAGGCCAGGTCGGCCCCACCATTGACAATGGTGTCATAAATGACGGGGATCTTATTATGGACCAACCTGGCATTCAGCAGAAGGCAGGACAGGTCGGAGGTGCAGGCGGGATGGCTCCTAGATTCATGGCAGTGAGTTGGGGGGTCAGAACAGGGGACCGGCCTGAGTTGCCTGGCCTGAGTTCTTCTTTACTGACTAACCCCCCCCCCCCAACTACTAGCGTACCGCCCATGGCTCGACATGACTAGTATGCTGGTCCCTGCCAACATGGTGACCAACAAAGGAAAGGGACAAAAAAAAACTTTAAAAAAACTCACTAACAACAATTACTACAGTACAGCTACAATACAAATAGGAGTATACAGCACGCCAATATAAATGTGGCACTTTAAAACAGACCAACAATACAATTAATGAAGTAATAGAAATAATAAAAAGAAGAAAAAAAGGAAAAATAAAATAAAATAAAATAAAATAAAATACATAACATAGGGCACAACAACCAGGGCAGGTGGAGGAGGGACAGGAAGGGGGGCAGATGAAGCCGATCAGATGGTAATGGCCAGAAACCTTTGGAGTCACTGACCTATTAACGCCCGGTCAGATGGTACAAAGAAAATCCCAATTGTCCATAGATATTTGGCAACAGGTCTCCACAAACCAGTTGACAGCCAGCAACATGGGAGGGGGGGGTGGGGGAGCAGGGGGGAAAGCTCAGGAGCCCGAACCCCCTCTGCAGTCCAGACAACAGCCAGAGACATGGGGGGAGGGAGGGGAGCAGGATGAGAGAGCTCCACATCCCAATCCCGTCAGCAGTCCAGAAGACAGCCAGCAACGAGAAGGGAAGGGTGGGGGGAGCAAGGTGGAAAAGCTCCACACCCCAGTCCCCTCCACAGTCCAGAAGACATCCGGCGGCATGGGGAGGGGGTGGGGGGAACGAGATGGAAGAGTTCCACGCCCCAGCCCTCTCAGAAGTCCAGGAGATAGCCAGCAACATGGGGTGGGGGGAGCAAGGTGGAAAAGCTCCACACCCCAGTCCCCTCTGCAGTCCGGGAGACATCCGGCGGCGTGGAGAGAGGGTGGGGGGAACAGGATGGAAAAGTTCCACACCCCAGCCCTCTCAGGAGTCCAGAGATAGCCAGCGACATGGGGATGGGTGGGTGGGTGGGAGCAAGGTGGAAAAGCTCCACACCCCAGTCCCCTCCGCAGTCCAGGAGACATCCGGTGGCATGGGGAGAGGGTGGGGGGGGATCAGGATGGAAAAGGTCCGCGCCCCAGCCCTCTCAGGGGTCTGGAGATAGTCAGCAACATGGGGGGATGGGGGGAGCAAGGTGGAAAAGCTCCACACCCCAGTCCCCTCCGCATTCCAGGAGACATCCGGTGGCGTGGGGAGAGGGTGGGGGGAACAGGATGGAAAAGTTCCGCACCCCAGCCCTCTCAGAAGTCCAGAGATGGCCAGCGACATGGGGGGTGGGGGAGGATCAAGGTGGAAAAGCTCCACACCCCAGTCCCCTCCGTAGACCAGGATACATCCGGCGGCGTGGGGAGAGGGTGGGGGGAACAGGATGGAAAAGTTCCGCACCCCAGCCCTCTCAGGAGTCCAGAGATAGCCAGCGACATGGGGGTGGGGGGAGCAAGGTAGCAAAGCTCCACACCCCAGTCCCCTCCGCAGTCCAGGAGACATCCGGTGGCGTGGGGAGAGGGTGGGGGGAACAGGATGGAAATGTTCCGCACCCCAGCCCTCTCAGAAGTCCAGATATGGCCAGCGACATGGGGGGTGGGGGAGGATCAAGGTGGAAAAGCTCCACACCCCAGTCCCCTCTGCAGACCAGGAGACATCCGGTGGCGTGGGGAGAGGGTGGGGGGAACAGGATGGAAAAGTTCCGCACCCCAGCCCTCTCAGAAGTCCAGAGATGGCCAGCGACATGGGGGGTGGGGGAGGATCAAGGTGGAAAAGCTCCACACCCCAGTCCCCTCCGTAGACCAGGATACATCCGGCGGCGTGGGGAGAGGGTGGGGGGAACAGGATGGAAAAGTTCCGCACCCCAGCCCTCTCAGGAGTCCAGAGATAGCCAGCGACATGGGGGTGGGGGGAGCAAGGTAGCAAAGCTCCACACCCTAGTCCCCTCCGCAGTCCAGGAGACATCCGGTGGCGTGGGGAGAGGGTGGGGGGAACAGGATGGAAAAGTTCCGCACCCCAGCCCTCTCAGAAGTCCAGAGATGGCCAGCGACATGGGGGGTGGGGGAGGATCAAGGTGGAAAAGCTCCACACCCCAGTCCCCTCTGCAGACCAGGATACATCCGGCGGCATGGGGAGAGGGTGGGGGGAACAGGATGGAAAAGTTCCGCACCCCAGCCCTCTCAGAAGTCCAGAGATGGCCAGCGACATGGGGGGTGGGGGAGGATCAAGGTAGCAAAGCTCCACACCCCAGTCCCCTCTGCAGACCAGGATACATCCGGCGGCGTGGGGAGAGGGTGGGGGGAACAGGATGGAAAAGTTCCGCACCCCAGCCCTCTCAGAAGTCCAGAGATGGCCAGCGACATGGGGGGTGGGGGGAGGATCAAGGTAGCAAAGCTCCACACCCCAGTCCCCTCTGCAGACCAGGATACATCCGGCGGCGTGGGGAGAGGGTGGGGGGAACAGGATGGAAAAGTTCCGCACCCCAGCCCTCTCAGAAGCCCAGAGATAGCCAGTGACATGGGGGGTGGGGGGGATCAAGGTGGAAAAGCTCCACACCCCAGTCCCCTCCGTAGACCAGGATACATCCGGTGGCGTGGGGAGAGGGTGGGGGTAACAGGATGGAAAAGTTCTGTGCCCCAGCCCTCTCAGGAGTCTGCAGATAGTCAGCGACATTGGGGTTTGGGGGGCAGCAAGGTGGAAAAGCTCCACACCCCAGTCCCCTCCGCAGTCCAGGAGACATCATGAGTTCCTCCGAAGAGGTGGTGTCTTGGTTCTTGGGGCACGCAGCCTCTCCAACTGATGGCACTGAGGCTGCCAAAGAATGCCTTGTTGTCGATGTTGCTGAGGAGAGATCACAAGATCACTGTGAGTCTCAGGGGTGGTCCAGCTAGCCACCACCCCCTCACTCACCCCTCATTGCACCCAGGACCTACCTGGAGACATGCGCTCCCCTCCTGCAGCCGGAACCACGGCTGCAGCGGGGAGGACCTGGATGTTTTGGGTCACACTCTCCACTATCGGGTGTACCCGGTTATTGCGACAAGGGAGCCGCCAGCTCCGCCAACCACGGCCACGGCCACGGCCAGCCTCCTGTCCCGGCTGACTCTTGAAAAGATTTCTCAGTTTTGAGAACCTAGAAAGGCAAAGGAGAAGGTGGTCAATCGGTGGGAGGGAAGAAAATATCTGGGAAGTCCCATTGATCTTTCACATCCTTGGCCTTCTTTCTCTTTAGAAAGGGATGCAGCTCACTTCCTCTGGAAGCTCCAGGATGTGGAAGAGAAACAGGGCTTTGTTCCCCTGCTTGTGATGAAGGTGGGTAGAGGTCGGGAGGAATTTGAGAATTGTGGCCACAAACCACCCGTGAGCCTCCAAAAGCGCACCACATGTAACTGGAGGCTTTCTTAGCAGAATCACAGTCAAATACCATCTCTAACTGATTAAGTAATTTAAAGGTACCTAATATGCATCATCATCATCATCATCATCATCATCATCATCATCATCTCTCTCTCTATCTCTCTCTATCTCACAACATCTATCGCTCTATCTCTCTATCAGGAGGCCCAAGGCAGGTGACAATGTAAACATGGAAGAAATTAAACCATAAGTTAAAGATGGAAAATACAACCTATTAATCTATATACTAATTAAAAGACTGTGGAATAATGAGTAGCAATCAAACCACATTAAAAACAGGTCTGGCCCCCTCCCATGTGGTCACTCGGTCACCATGCCCACATGTCACAATGCAGGATGAGTCACAAAAATGCCGGTGGGGGTAGGTAGAGGGATGGCAGCCCCTACTTTGCATGAATTTAGGTGCCCAAGCTAGTATCAGGGGCAGAAAGCCCCATGCCGAGAATATCTATCTATCTATCTATCTATCTATCTATCTATCTATCTATCTATCTATCTATCTATCTATCTATCTATCTATCTATCTATCTATCTATCTATCTATCTATCTATCTATCTATCTATCTTGGGGCCAAGGCAGGTGAAAATATTAAAATGAGAGAAATTAAACACATAATAAGTTAAAGATGGTAAATTCAACCCATTAATCTATATACTAAATAAAAGACTGTGGAATAATGAGTAGCAATCAAACCACATTAAAAACAGTATTGGAGTTCAGGAGCCTCACATTTTCTCTCCTTCTACACCAGAAGATCAAGAGAAATGAGGGGTCTGGCCCCCTCCCATGTGGTCACTCGGTAACCATGCCCACGGGTCACAATGCAGGATGAGTCACAAAAATGCCGGTGGTGGTAGGGAGAGGGATGGCAGCCCCTACTTGGCATGAATTTAGGTGCCCCAGCTTGTGTCAGGGGCAGAAAGCCTCATGCCGAGAACCATGGCATAAGTTTAAAAACAAAACCAAGTTTCTAGCCCTCTAGAATCTATCTGTATTCTTGAAGGCTTTCACGGCCGGGATCTGATAGTTGTTGTGAGTTTTTTGGGCTGTTTGCCCGTGTTCTGGAAGTTTTTCTTTCTGACATTTTGCCAGAATCTGTGGCTGGCATCTTCAGAGGGCCAGGAGCTCAGGGAACTAAGAATTCCCTCTGTGCTCTGGATTATAAAGTGAGTGAGATTGGGGGTGTTTAAGTAGAGGAAACTTGTCCTATGCAAGAAAATAGGTGTTAGTCATTATATTTTGATGAAAAAAATTAAGAAGTTTCAATGCAAGCAGGGGTAGCAATTCCAGAACAGAATCAAAGAACATGAAGGACACTGCAGACTAAAACAACCAGAAAAATCAGCAGTAGCTGAACGCCCCCTGAAACAAACTGGACATGAAATCCTCTTCTAGGACACAGTGGTGTTACTGGAAAACACTACCAATCACTATGTCAGGCTACACAGGGAAGCCACTGAAATCCACAAACATAAGCACGGTTTAAACAAAAAAAGATCTAAAAATCAGCAAAGCCTTGCTTCCAGTACTAAAAGCTGTAAAGTGCAAAAGGTCAAAGCTCAATGATTCCCAGCCAGCCACAAGCAAAAGTGATCAGTTCACATAATAGAACAGCTAACGACACCCATCAAGGATCATTGCTACCCCTGTTTGCATTGAAGCTTCTTAATCTCTTCATCACAATATGAGTAACACCTATTTTCCTGCCTAGGACAAATTTCCTCAATTTTAAAAACCCGAATCTCACTCACTTTATGTTGCAGAGCACAGAGAGAACTCTTAGTTCCCTGAACTCCTTGCCCTCTGAAGATGCCAGCCACAGAGTCCGGTGAAATGTCAGAAAGAAAAACTTCCAGAACACGGCCAAACAGCCCGAAAAACTCACATCTATCTATCTATCTATCTATCTATCTATCTATCTATCTATCTATCTATCTATCTATCTATCTATCTATCTATCTATCAGGGGGCCAAGGCAGGTGAAAATATTAAAATGAGAGAAATTGAACACATAATTTAAAGATGGTAAATTCAACCCATTAATCTATATACTAATTAAAAGACTGTGGAATAATGAGTAGCAATCAAACCACATTGAAAATAGTATTGGAATTCAGGAGCCTCACATTTTTCTCTCCTTCTACACCAGAAGATCAAGAGAAATGAGGGGTCTGGCCCCCTCCTATGTGGTCACTCGGTCACCATGCCCACGTGTCACAATGCAGGATGTGTCACAAAAATGCCGGTGGTGGTAGGGAGAGGGATGGCAGCCCCTACTTGGCATGAATTTAGGTGCCCCAGCTTGTGTCAGGGGCAGAAAGCCTCATCCCAAGAAGCATGCCATCAGATTACCAACAAAACCAAGTTTCTAGACCACTTGAATCTATCTATCTATCTATCTATCTATCTATCTATCTATCTATCTATCTATCTATCTATCTATCTATCTATCTATCTATCTGTCTGTCTGTATTCTTGAAGGCTTTCATGGCCGGGATCTCATAGTTGTGAGTTTTTTGGGCTGTTTGCCCGTGTTCTGGACGTTTTTCTTTCTGACATTTTGCCAGAATCTGTTGCTGGCATCTTCAGAGGGCCAGGAGCTCATGGAACTAAGAATTCCCTCTGTGCTCTGGATTATAACGTGAGTGAGATTGGGGGTGTTTAAGTAGAGGAAACTTGTCCTATGCAGGAATATAGGTGTTAGTCATTGCACTTTACAGCTTTTAGTACTGGAAGCAAAGCGTGCTTATGTTTGTGGATTTCAGTGGCTTCCCTGTGTAGTCTGACATAGTGATTGTTAGTGTTGTCCAGTACCACCACTGTGTCCTAGAAGAGGATTTCATGTCCAGTTTGTTTCAGGGTGTTTGGAGATTTGTGTGCGTGTGTGTGTTGAATCTGGTCTCTGGGTGTCTGAATTTTGTTGTATGTGTATACTGTGTATATACACACAATGACCATATATTATTATTATTATTATTATTATTATTATTATTATTATTATTATTATTATTATTATTATTATTATTATTATTGTTGTTGTTGTTGTTGTTGTTGTTGTTGTTTTGAGGAAGAGATTAAGAAGTTTCAATGCAAACAGGGGTAGCAATTCCAGAACAGAATCAAAAAAACTTGAAGGACACTGCAGACTAAAACAACCAGAAAAATCAGCAGTAGCTGAACACACCCCCTGAAACAAACTGGACATGAAATCCTCTTCTAGGACACAGTGGTGGTACTGGTCAACAGGGAAGCCACTAAAATCCACAAACATCAGCACGCCTTGCTTCCAGTACTAAAAGCTGTAAAGTGCAAAAGGTCAAAGCTCAATGATTCCCAGCCAGCCACAAGCAAAAGTGATCAGTTAGAAAAGCTAACGACACTCATCAAGGATCATTGCTACCCCTGTTTGCATTGAAGCTTCTTAATCTCTTCATCCCAATACAGTGACTAACCCTTATTTTCCTGCCTAGGACAAATTTCCTCTACTTTAAAAACCCTGCCTAATCTCACTCACTTTATAACCCACTGCACAGAGGGAACTCTTAGTTCCCTGAGCTCCTTGCCCTCTGAAGATGCCAGCCACAGAGTCCGGCGAAATGTCAGAAAGAAAAACTTCAAGAACACAGCCAAACAGCCCAAAAAACTCACAACATCTATCTATCTATCTATCTATCTATCTATCTATCTATCTATCTATCTATCTATCTATCATCTGCTGCCTAGATGCCCTAAGCACATCCAATCTCGCTTGATTTTGGAAGCTAAGCAGGGTCGGCCCTGGTTAGTACTTGGATGGGCGACCACCAGGGAATACCAGGTGCTGTAGGCACCTGGAGTAGGAACTGGCAAGCCACTCCAGTATTCCTGCCAAGAAAACTCCATGGACATGGAGTCACGTAGAGTCAGTCACGACTGTAATGACACAACACACACACACACATCTATCTATCTATCTATCTATCTATCTATCTATCTATCTATCTATCTATCTATCTATCTATCATCTATCTATCTATCTATCTATCTATCAGGAGGCCCAAGGCAGGTGAAATTATTAAAATGAGAGAAATTAAACACATAATAAGTTAAAGATGGTAAATTCAACCCATTAATCTATATACGAATCAAAAGACTGTGAAATAATGAGTAGCAATCAAACCACATTAAAAATAGTATTGGAGTTCAGGAGCCTCACATTTCCTCTCCTTCTACACCAGAAGATCAAGAGAAATGAGGGGTCTGGCCCCCTCCCATGTGGTCACTCGGTCACCATGCCCACGTGTCACAATGCAGGATGAGTCACAAAAATGCCGGTGGTGGTAGGGAGAGGGATGGCAGCCCCTACTTGGCATGAATTTAGGTGCCCCAGCTTGTGTCAGGGGCAGAAAGCCTCATGCCGAGAAGCATGGCATAAGTTTAAAAGCAAAACCAAGTTTCTAGCCCTCTTGAATCTATCTATCTATCTATCTATCTATCTATCTATCTATCTATCTATCTATCTATCTATCTATCTATCTATCTATCTATCTATCATCTATCTATCTATCTATCTATCATCAGGGGGCCTAAGGCAGCGGACAATATTAAAATGAAATGAATTAAATACATAGTAAGTTTAAAATACAACCCATTAATCTATATGGCAGTTGATCTGTTGGAGTGGAAGGTGACGGTAACGCCGGCATGGAGTGGTCCCAGCCCAATGCAATCGAGGGTGAATTTTCCCTTCAGGGAGCATCGGAAGCCTCCCCGATGGGCGCGGCATCCGTGCTGCGGGACCGTGTGCCATGGGAAAGGGAGTTCCCACGAGCACATACCAGGACACTTTGAGAGCCATGAGAGACTGTTGAGTTTTCAGTAAGCTGTTCCTACTGTACGCTGCTGGATTCCCCAAGGTCCAATAAAGAAACCCAACACAGAGAGGTCCAGAGAAAATTACCGGTTTATTAGGCCTAATAAAGGACGGTAAGGCCAGCTACCCTACGGCAAGGCAGTGCAGGATGGTCATCCGCGAAACAAAATGGTTACAAACTTTTATACCTTTTCCCCTCCCCTCCCCTCCCACAGGGTGCGCACAGATCCCTGGGATAGGTAGATGGCAATCTTCAGGGAGGCCACCAATGGTGACAGTCCGGGGTGTCTTGCAGGGCGGTCCTGGGGCTGGTAACATTACCCAGTCTCTGCCCCATAATCCCGGTGTGGCTGGGTTAATGTTTGTCATTGAGGTGTTTATGAGCCTTGATGGTGGTAAACAATGGGGCAGAAGGAAATGGCATTGTCCAGTTATCCAGGTAATTACATCCGGAAATGTCAGGCAGAAGACTCCAGGCTGCAGGACATGTTCGTTGAGGAGGTGAATTCCTTCTCCTTCCAAAATGGTGATTTCAAGCATGGGGGGGGGTTAAGAGGCAAGGGTAGGAACTAGAGATGGGCACGAACAGAAAAAATGACGTTTCGAGTTGTCGTTTGTTGGGACAGGTCCGTTTCGGGTCGTTGCCGTTTGTCACGATAATTTTCAAAAAATTGTCGTTCCGTTTGTCGTTTGGTCGTTTGTCGTTTGTGGGTTGGGGTTGGGGTTGGGGTAAGTGGGCTCTGGGAGGCACCTCTCTGGGTGCCTCTGATGTCTGACCCACTAAGAAGGGAAGGGAAGCATTTTGCGGAGCCGCCGCATATTTATTTTTATACATATGTTGGGGGGGGGGGGTAAGTGGCAGAGGCACCTCTCTCTCTGGGTGCCTCTGACTCAGTAAGAAGGGAAGCATACTAGCGTACTGGCGTACAGGTTAGGGAATGGGATAGGGGATAGTGGGCTCTGCGAGACACCTCTCTGGGTGCCTCACTTTGACTCACTAAGAAGGGAAGTGTACTAGCGTACTGACGTACAGGTTAGGGAATGGGATAGGGGTAGGGGTAGTGAAGTGGGCTCTGTGAGGCACCTCTCTGGGTGCCTCTCTTTGACCCACTAAGAAGGAAAGTGTACTTGTGTACGGATCTGGGTTAGGGTTGGTGGGGTTAGGGTAAGGGCTAGGCTTAGGGTTACGGTTAAGGTTAGGGTGGGTTATTGGGCTGCACCTCTGGGTGCCTCTGACTCATTAAGAAGGACAGCGTACTGGCGTATGGGTTAGGGTTCGGGTTCGGGTTAGGGTTCGGGTTCGGGTTAGTGGGCTTTTAATGCCTTCTCTGGCACACCCAGAAGTCTCAGTCAAAACCTGGCCATGTGATTGGTGGAATGGCTCCAAAAATTTGCATGGTCCCATCCCATGGCCAGCCCATCATTGCGCATGCGCAGATGTAAAAAATAAAAATAAAATAAAAGAAAATCAATGGAGATGTTTTATTGCAAGAAAAACCCACTGCTGCTACTATAAAAATTCCGGCAGTTAAAATACCTAATTTTCAAATGTTTCTGTGGTGCTTTGGTGGGTTTTTGGACCACGATTTAAAAATAAATATTGCGGTCACCATTTTGGATTCCCCCCACCGCATGGCAAATGGAGACGGCGAGGATAACCCCCCCCCCAGCCTGTTACCAGCAGCCCAGGACAGGAGAGGGGGGGAAGGCTGGAGACCCCCCCAGAAACCACCCCTCTCTGGTAGGTGCCCTCACTGAGGCAGTCATATTTTCGCCTGCTTTTATGGCCGGGAATCGGTCTTTTTAAAACTTTTTTTCTGTGCTGTGCCGCTTGGCATCACACGATCGCCGGCGCCGCGATGCCATGAACGACAACGAAAAATCAGAGCCAATTTATCTTTATCGGGTCGGGTTCGAGCTGGAGCGGAGTAATTGTTACCGTTCCCCGTTACGTAATGAAAACGACGAACGAGAACGGAAGCGAGGATTTCGCTGAGTCGTGCCCATGTCTAGTAGGAACACATCAAGAACAACGGGGGGGGGGGGGAGGCTGGAATTTGATGAGACAAGGGGTGCATAGGTGGTGATCAGAAAGGGACAAAACCCTTCCTGGCCTCAACTGGGTTGGGCCATCAAGAGACAATAGGGTGAGATAGGTGAGCCCTCAAGGGGCCATGGGTAATGATGGGCTTAGGGGAACACCCATTGTGTGAAGCAAGAGGTGTGAGGCGTCTTGAATGAAAAGTCTGGCTGGTTGATAGGTTTAATTACCATATCTTTACCTAGAGGATGTGGCTGGGCCAAACTGGTCTTTGCACAATGGGGCACCAGGGTGGGTTACATTGGGAGATCTTGAAATACAACATTTAGTACACAAAGAAAATGAAATGCAGTATCCAGACTAGCTTCCAATGGCCGAAAACCGGTTCTTAGGGGAATCAGGAAATGGGGATAGCCACATGGTTGAGGTCCATGGATCCCTTCATCTGGTGGTGGTTGGTGGTGCCTCCGTGCCAGGAGCCAAGCAGCAGAAGAATGGTGGAATGGCGTTGGAGAGTAGAAAGATAGTGGAAAGATAGTGGGCACAGGACGTGGGGGGGCATATGTGGGTGAAAGCAGAGAAGGAACATGTAAGACATAATAAGTGGCCTCCCCTTATGTATGAGTGAGGAGTGTTCTTGTGCAACCATTCTGGGGATCCCTTGGGGGGGCATAGGGGTTAAATCTCCCACGCAGAGTGAAGCAGTGGGATCCGGGAAGCAAGCTGCTTTTTGGAGTCCATAGCTGGCTTTTTCTTTATTAGCTTTTATGAATTGCAGTCAGCTGTAGGCTGCTATAAAATAACCAGGTTATAGCTACTCAAACTGGGAAACCTGACTGTGCTATTCTCTATGATGGGAAAGCTGAGGGATGGTTTATCAGCAGTTTTCAGATCCTGAGATACCCTTTACTAGGAAGAAGGGATATACAGTATATGTACACACATATTTTTGAGGGCTTGGTCACAGAAAATTACATGGGTTCAAGGCAGTTTTTAAACGGTGACCCTACAAGACCCCGCTAGTTTGTGAGCATGATACGCGTGTTATGTTGGAACATGTCCCTTTGTTATTTAACATTCAAGACATAGAGCCTTCTCGGCAGCTGCTCCCAAGCTATGGAATGCCCTCCTGATCGAGATCCACCTGGCGTCAACACTGATTACATTCCGGCGCCAGGTAAAAACCTTCCTGTTCCAGAAGGTTTTTAATTGATATACAATATAGACTGTGGGCCTGCTGATGACAATTTTAGGATAATGATTTTAGTGTAAGGTTTTTATTATTGCTTGATGATTTATTGATGTTTTACTTTTAACTATTTTAAATTGTTTTATTCTTTGGATTTTAAGCCGCCCAGAGACCTTTGGGTGGTGGGAGGCATATAAGTTAAATAAATAAATAAATAAATAAATAAATAAATAAATAAATAAATAAATAAAAAGACACCGGGCAGGAGAGTGAAAGTAAAAATCCTTTCGTTGTTAACTCCATTAATAAAAACTTGTTGAAAGAACAGTCGCCTTCGATCGTCAATTCCACAGAAGAATTAAGCATCAATAACGAGAACCATGAACCCACTCACACCCATGCTGTGCAGAGAGCAGCAGAAAAGATAAGGCAATCAATCCATCTGGAATCTAGTTCCCTCAGGCATGAAATCAAGATCCAAAATAAAAACAAAACAAAAAACCCTTGGGAAGATGTGCGGGGTATAAATTCAATAAATAAATAAATAAATAAATAAATAAATGTGATATCAGCCTGGCCTTGGCCTGCATTACAAACTTTATATATTTACTACTGGAAATCCCCTAACACAAAAGAACCAATGTCTTGTGACCATAAAAGAAAGAGAGAGAGAGAGAGAGAGAGAGAGAGAGAGAGAGAGAGAGACAGACAGACAGACAGACAGACAGACAGACAGACACAGACACACACACACACACACACACACACACACACACACACACATATATATATAGAGAGAGAGAGACCCAAGGAGCCACACACTGTGCAATGATCTGCAAATCCTGTTGTGTCTTTCAGCTTATAGGATTTGCCTTGGTGCCTGGTGCACAATATAAAAACGGGGTTGTGGATATGCCGTTAATAAGGGGAAACCTGACTTCAGTTCAAGGAAGGAGCAGTCAGGGAGCGGAGTTTTCATGGGTTTCCCTTGGCAGAGAAGTCCCCTGTCTGTCCATTCAGCCACTGCTTCGTGGATCGATGCTCTCCAGTGCCTTTCTACCTCTCCCAGCTTCTTTCAGCTCCATCAAGGTCATTTATTTATTCGTAGAGTATTTTACCCCGCCTTTCTCCTTGGAAAAGGACCCAGCGTCCCTTGCGATGGAGTCCAGCCAGAGAGTCCTTGGGCAACCCTTTCTTTTTGGATCAGGGACACATCCCAGCCTCATGGGACTTTCCCCAGCTGACTTGGCAAAATCCTGGGCCAAAATAAATGGCTGCACGGCGCGCCCTACGCGTGGAGCTTGGATAGGTAAGTTCCTTTTGGAGGGGGGACTACAGCTCCCATAATCCCCCAGCCAGGGCAGCTCTGCTCCGACCGCTGCAGACCTGCTGCTTTCCAGGGTGTGGAAGGACCAACCTTTTTAAAAAAAAATTCTGTTCTTTTTCTGATGTAGTTTTATCGTGATGTGTACATCATGAATTTTGCTTTTTACTTAGTTTTGTTATTATTGCTATTGCTGTAAACCGCCCAGAGTTCTTCTGGAAGACGGGCGGTATATAAACGTTAAAATTAATAAATAAATACATAACCATGCAGTCCAGGGGATGCTGGGTGGTGAAGTCCAACCAGCGCACCTACTTGATGGGCACCAGGGTGGGTAGACTTGTATATACGCGCAGCTCTAGAATCGGTGTGGGGTTTTTTTGGTGGTGGTGGTGGTGGGGAAACCTCGCCTCTTTGCCGCTCGCCCTGAGCACTACAGAGACACCCCCCAAATCACAGGTGCTCCCTCGCCGACGGGCGCATCCGGTCTCAGTGATGTCACGGGGGATTCCCCCACCCCCCCTCTGCGGGGTAGCCACGTGCCCGGCGCTCCTCCTTCCCTCCCTCCCTCCTTCCCTCTTTCCTTTTCAGACGACTTTGCTTTCGCTTTCGCTGCTCCGGAGTCGCGTCGGGAGAGTAGGTCGGTTTCTTTGGGGGTCAAGAGGGGGTGGTGGTGGGGATCCCCAGCGGGGGGAAGGGGGAGGGCGAGCGGTGTGCGTGCATGTGTGTGTTTGTGATCCTCGCACAGTTGTGTGTGCCTGGGTTGGGGGCGCGATAAGCCCGCGGGAAGCCTTCCACCCCCTCCCCCGGAAGAAAGTAAAAGGCAGAACTTGATGGAACTCCCTGATTTCATATGATTTTTACATGGGATCCTTCCCAAATCACCATCAAATCACACATCCCATTGATGGTCAACTATTACACAAGAATAATCATGTATCCTCCAGCGCATGGCTCGGTAGAGGCGCAAAAACATAGTTCCATCTCACAGAACCATCTGATTTCATATGATTTTTACATTGGATCATGATAAATCCACTATCATATATAGAGCCTATTTCAGTCTACAGATTGCACACCAAAAATCAGGGGTCCGTCACCGCATGGCTGCGGAGTGGCGCAAAAACATGGTTCCAAGGCACGAAACCACACGGAACTACCTGATTTTTACCCAGGATCAACTCCAAACCACTATCACATCCTAGGCCCCACCCTAACACACAGACTGCACGACCAAAATCAGGGTTCCATCAGCGCATGGCTCCCCAGTGGCGCAAAAACATGGTTCCAAGGCATGGAACCACACGGAACTACCTGATTTTTACCCAGGATCAACTCCAAACCAGTATCACATCCCAGGCCCCACCCTAACACACAGACTGCACACCCAAAATCAGGGTTCCGTCAGCGCATGGCTCCCCAGTGGCGCAAAAACATGGTTCCAAGGCACGGAACCACACGGAACTACCTGATTTTTACCCAGGATCAACTGCAAATCACTACCACATCCTAGGCCCCACCCTTACACACAGACTGCACACCCAAAATCAGGGGTCCGTCAGCGCATGGCTCCCCAGTGGCGCAAAGACATGGTTCCAAGGCACGGAACCACACGGAACTACCTGATTTTTACCCAGGATCAACTCCAAACCTGTATCACATCCCCGGCCCCACCCTAACACACAGACTGCACACCCAAAATCAGGGGTCCGTCAGCGTATGGCTCCCAAGTGGCGCAAAAACATGGTTCCAAGGCACGGAACCACACAGAACTATGTGATTTTTTTCCCAGGATCAACTGCAAATCACTACCACATCCTAGGCCCCACCCTTACACACAGACTGCACACCCCAAATCAGGGGTCCATCAGCGCATGGCTCCCCAGTGGTGCAAAAACATGGTTCCAAGGCACGGAACCACACAGAACTACCTGATTTTTACCCAGGATCAACTCCAAACCTGTATCACATCCCAGGCCCCACCCTAACACACAGACTGCACACCCAAAATCAGGGGTCCGTCAGCGCATGGCTCCCAAGTGGCGCAAAAACATGGTTCCAAGGCACGGAACCACACAGAACTACCTGATTTTTTACCCAGGATCAACTGCAAATCACTACCACATCCTAGGCCCCACCCTTACACACAGACTGCACACCCAAAATCAGGGGTCCGTCAGCGCATGGCTCCCCAGTGGCGCAAAAACATGGTTCCAAGGCACGGAACCACACAGTAATGCAGGTTACTTACCTGTAAGTTAAGTACTTCGAGTGGATCTCTGTGAATAGACACATAGGGTCTTCACCCCTGCGTGCTTGAGTTCCCAGTCGTTCCAAGCTTAAGGCTTACAAGCCCCTCCCCTCTGTGCGCATGCTCACCCATCTCCTGCCTTGCTGACCCAGTTCCTTTTTGCCACCGCTGAGTGTGGTCATACTTTTCCGAGCTCCTGCAAACGAAAAGGAAAGCGAAATTTTCATTAATATATTTTAAGTTTTCTTATTTTCTTTCCTCCCAGTTCCCCCCCCTCCGAGTTTCCATAGTTATTATTTGTTTTCAGCGCCTGCCCTTAGGGCGGAGGGGTTGTAAACCCCTCTCCCCCCCTGTAGTTGCTGGTGCATAGGCCGTTTATGGCCTTGGCAGCACTGTTAAACAGTGTGAATCCTGCAGAAAAAGGATTCCATTAGCTGACGGACACAGCTTGTGCCTTTTTTGCTTGGGCGAGGCTCACAAACCTGAACTCTGCCCGCATTGCAAAAAGCTAACGAAACTCGCCCTTAAGCATTGCCTGGAGCGGTTAAGGGCTTACTTGTGGGGAAAATCCCTCAAACCTATGGAAACCCACTCCGAGGCTTCCATGCCATCTACCTCTTCAAAATCCAAGTCCTCGACCAAGGGAAAAATCGATGGACAAAAAGAAAAAGAAACATCACCAGCCTGTTCCGATTCTGGAGAAAAAAATCGAAGGACATGGCATCCAACGTGCGAACAACGGTGGCGGCACCGAAACCACTTGCGCTTGTTCCAACCGAGTCGCGCGGCATAGAGGGCGTTCAGAGCTGGGCGCAGGTCGGCGCCCAGTCTCCTGATGCCACAAGAAACGAGCCATGGTCCCATGGCTTTGGAAACCAGGGAACGGGTACCCGTGAACCCCCTCATAGCTCTATGATTCTATCAGGCTTACCGCCAGGCCAACTTGTCCATGACACGGACATGGCCACAGTCAGCTACAACCCGTTGTCTCACCTACAAAATCTTCAGGCTGCCTCCATGACATCAGCTCCCCAGCAATCTGATGTGGAAGAGCAGGGACTAGATGCCCCCAAGCGTGCGGCGCGATGAGGTCAGACACCGAGGAGAGAGGAGCTTCTGACACTGGGTGCCCGACAAGGGATCATCACCCAGTTGTCTCCCCGAATCGGGGCAGAAAGAGGGTGCGAGTAGACGCTCACAATTCCACGTCCTCCCCCTCATCCTCTCCTCAGCGTCAAAGATCCTCCTTCTCTCCCGCACGGTGTCATAAAACCAAACACCGTTCTAAGAAGAGACGACGTCATGCCCGCATGGTATCCAGCTCCTCGGACACTGACTCTTCCACCACCTCCTCATCCGCCTCTTCAAAACCTAAAAGGCGGCGAAGAGGTAAAGCAAAGGCACCGGCCCAGCGCCCTTTGGTGCCCAACACTGACACCATTCCGGGGCTGGGCTTCCGGAGCCATGCCCTGCAAAGCCTCACGGACACCACACCGCAAGCAGTGGATCAGCAGGGACAGCTCCCAGAGTCACCCGCCACCATGGATCGCCCGCTAACTGATGAATCTGACACGGGCGCAGCTTCCCAGTCCTCACATCGGTCCACACTCTCAAAATCTAGACACTCTGAAACAGAGATACCAAACAAACAATCTTCCACCCCAATTGAAGACTTTAAACATTATTCGCAGTTGGTACACAAAATTGCACAAGTCATGGGGCTTCAAGTACAACTCCCAGCCCCAAGTGACTCGTGCAAATTCTTTGGCCACCTACACAAGTCTAGGCCACCTCCATTGCGAATGGGATTTATCCCCTCCATGTTGGAAAAGGCCAAAGAAGCCTGGGCTAAACCCTCCTCTAATCCCCTGATTCCAAGGAGAATTGATAGCCTCTACAAGACACATGGCGATGACACGGACTTCCTTATGAAAAACCCCCTGCCGAATTCGGTCATAGTGGATGCCACCCAAAACAGAGGAAAATCCCATTCCAACACCACTCCGAGCAACAAGGAAGCTCGGAAGCTAGACCTCATTGACAGGCGTCATTACTCCCTTGCCTCATTCTCCTTGAGAGCACTGAACTACCTCTGCGCTATGGAGGCATATACCCGTCACCTCCTTCTTACTTTTCCGGACTACATAAGCCACCTTCCCGGAAGAACAAAGGGCCAAAGCGCAGGCCTCATACACGGAAGTCTTGTCTTTGATCAACTACCAGATGATCACCTCCCTGCACATCACGGATGCAGCGTCTAAGCAACTCACGACGGCTATACACCGTCATCGTCATGCCTGGCTCAGGACATCCAGTATCACTGATGATGCCAGAGACCGCATAGAAGACTCTCCATTTGACGGAGAAGGTCTCTTTGCGACGTCGACTGATGCATCACTGGACAACATCCAGAAGATGCGTAAGGCTGCAAAATCGTACACATATCTGAAATTCCTCACAATCATCCTACAGGCCACCAGCCCCCTCCTGGAGACGGCAATATACTCCGTCCCACCAAAGGGCTCAGGGCCGATACCCGGCTGCAGTACCAACAATCTCCTTACCAGCGCCCGGCACAACAGCCTAGGCAATGGCAGCAACATCAAGCCAGGAGATTTGACCGCAAGCAAAAGCAGTTGCCCTGACCCGGATCCCCCACACGAGGACATCCGGCTCAATCCCTTCCTACCGACCTGGAGAGACATAATGACAGATGCATGGATATTGTCAATCATCGAAAGGGGATACCGAATCCAATTCCACCATCGACCCCCACTGGGGAGGGTCATCTCAACACCATCCTCTCGGGCACTACAAGACGAAGTGACTGTTCTACTAGACAAGGAAGCTATAGAGCCAGTGCCATCAGAAGATCGATTCAGCTTCTACTCTCGATACTTCACGATACCCAAAAAAGACGAGGGCATTCGGCCCATTCTGGACCTTCGAAAATTAAACACCTTCATTCGAAAAAAGAAGTTCTGCATGGCCACTCTAGACACCATCATCCCCATGCTGCAACAAGGAGACTGGTCCATCGTCCTCGACCTACAGGACACCTATTTCCACATTTCCATAGCCCCTCAAGACCGGAAATACCTCCGCTTCCGGATAGGAGGCTCTATTTAAAAGTTCAAAGCCCTGCCTTTTGGTCTCTCCTCCGCCCCGCAGGTGTTTACAAAGTGCATGGCACCCGTGGCGGCCTTCCTCGGGCTCCAGGGAGTCCACATATTCCTGTATCTGGACGACTGGCTCCTGGTAGCACCTACAAAACAAAAGGCAGAGAAGGATCGAAACCTTACCATCCGACTCCTAACATCCCTGGGACTTCGCCTCAACAAGAAGAAGTCCACCCTCCTACCCTGCCAATCAGTGCAGTACATAGGAGCGCTTCTGGACGCTCAAAAAGCAAAGGCATACTTAGCGCCAGATTGCCCACTAAAAATCAAACAGGCCCTACACCCCTTTCTGGACTCCACAAAGGTATCTGCACATCAGGCCCAACGCTTACTAGGCCTGATGGCCTCCACTACAGCTATCATCCCACACGCCAGACTCCGCACAAGACCTTTGCAGGCATGGCTTCTAGCCCAGTTTTGACCTCACTGCGACAACCCGTCCAAACGGCTCAGAGTCACCTCCGCCCTCCACACCAGCCTAAGGTGGTGGAAGTCCTCCCGCAATCTAAGAACGGGAAGGCCCTTCAAACAGCGTTACCCATCCATCCAGGTAACTACAGACGCCAGTACGACGGGATGGGGCGCCACCTGCAACCACCTCTCGATCCATCACAAGTGGACACTCAAGGAGCAAGCCCATCATATCAACTACCTAGAACTCCTTGCCATTTTCAAAGCCCTCAAGGCATTCGAACTCCTCCTTGCACACAAGATGGTCCTAGTAATAACAGACAATACTACAGCACTTTATTACTTGAACAAGCAAGGAGGGACTCACTCGAAATCTCTACTGCACCTCACCCTCAAACTTTGGAGATGGTGCATAGCCAAGGGCATTCACCCAATAGCCATACATATTGCGTCATGCAACAATGTGGCGGCAGACGAACTGAGCTGCCTCACCCATGACAACCACGAGTGGAGCCTCTCAGAGACAGCGTTTCAGATCCTCTGCACCAGGTGGGGCACCCCAACCATGGATCTATTTGCATCTCAAGCCAACACCAAATGCAGCTTGTACTGCTCCAGAGCAGGAATAGGCAAACACTCACAGGGAGATGCCTTTGCTACCAGCTGGCCCCTGGGTCTCCTCTACGTGTTCCCACCAATACCACTCATCCAGAGAATGCTGATGAAGATCAGGCACCATGGAGCCCATGTCATACTGCTGGCCCCGTGGTGGCCAAGACAGCCATGGTTTCAAGTCTTACAAACAATGGCGATCGACTCTATCAGGCTGACATCAACGCCCGATCTCCTGACACAACACCAGGGCCAAGTCAGACACCCAGACGACCTGACTCTCCACCTGATGGCATGGTACATCCGCTAACAATTACAGATGTGCTCACAAGCTCCAGGAAGAAGTCTACAAATACACTATATGCACATAAGTGGGCATCCTTCCTACATTTCACTTGAGCCAACTCTCAACCCTCGAGCCCAACTAACATTCACGTCCTCCTAGAACTCCTCCTCTTGCTCTTCAACAGAGGACTATCCTTATCTACCTAAAGAGTCTACACTGCAGCCGTAGTGGCACATCAACCACCTGATTCGGAGGCAGCAGCCTTGTTTACTCATCCTAAACTTAAGAGGTTCCTACGAGGCATCGCTAACCTACGTCCACAACATAGAGCCCTGACACCACAATGGTCAATCTCTCTGGTACTGAACTGTCTAACTAAGCCGCCATTTGAACCTATGGCGACCACGTCTCTGTACTTACTTACCTTAAAAAAGTCCTGAGGCACTACAAGCTAGATGTCAGGACGCAGAGATCAGGTAAGTAACCTGCATTTCCATGTGGTTCCGTGCCTTAGAACCATGTTTTTGCACCACTGCAGAGCCACGCGCTAATGGACCCCTGATTTTGGGTGTGCAGTCTGTGTGTAAGGGCGGGGCCTAGGTTGTGATACAGGTTTGGAGTTGATCCTGGATAAAGATCGGGTAGTACCGTGTGGTTCCGTGCCTTGGAACCATGTTTTTGCGCCACTTGGGAGCCATACGCTGACGGACCCCTGATTTTGGGTGTGCAGTCTGTGTGTTAGTGTGGGGCCTGGGATGTGATACAGGTTTGGAGTTGATCCTGGGTAAAAATCAGGTAGTTCTGTGTGGTTCCGTGCCTTGGAACAATGTTTTTGCACCACTGCAGAGCCATGCGCTGATGGACCCCTGATTTTGGGTGTGCAGTCTGTGTGTAAGGGCGGGGCCTAGGATGTGATACAGGTTTGGAGTTGATCCTGGATAAAGATCGGGTAGTACAGGTTATAATTTTATTATTATTACTGCCTCTTGTTTCTTGTCAAGTGGCGGTCATAAGGTCCAGAGAGAGGACCCATTCAAGGCTGAGATGTGCTTCTTTACAAAACATTTAACAGCAGTGTTCATAGGCCAGCCAGTAACTGCAATTTGCAATAAGAATCAAAACATTCAAATTCCTTTTACAAGCCATAAGGAGAGATGCATAGAGGGACATGTCTACTTAGGATTGTCTACCCAGGCGACCCATTGCCACCGAAAGACAGGCCTGGAGAATGACAAATGGGAACAGTTTTTTTTGTGGTAGGTGGCTACAATTGCAGTGAAATGCACTGCCTTTATAAGCCATGCTCCCTCACTCCTGACATTGAGGAAGCATGTAAAAGCAGAACTTTTCAAGGAGACCTTTAAGAATCTCCTTTAGGGACAGGGAGTTCCAGCTGCTACCTTTATGCTGGTAGGAAGCTTAACAGCTGAACTCCATGATTGCCTCAGCCTGAGCGGGACCCTGATTCTGCCAAGAGCAGGGACGGCGCTTCCATTAAGGCAAACTAGGCAGTTGCTTAGGGCACCAAAATGGAGAGAGGGTGCTGGACAGCCTGCCACCCCCTGCCGCCCCCCCCGCTGCTGGCCACCGCTGTCCGTCCCCCCACCGCCCGCCAGCCACCCGTCGCTGTCCGCCCATTGCTGCCCGCCACCGCCCACCTGCCACCGCCCGCCTGCTGCCGCCCACGCCCATCACCATCCACCCCCACGCCCGTCACCATCCGCTGTCCCCCCACTGCCCTGCCACCCTGCCACCCGCCCGCCACCTGCCTGCCCTGCCCCTTACCCCGCCCCTGCCACCCCCCCCCCCACCCACCCCCACCCTGCCCAGCCAGCGCCCCGCCCCCTGCCCCACCTGCCCACCTGCCTGCCCGCCACCCCCACCCCACCCCCCTCACCTAGGGAGCAAAAAAACCTAGCACCGGCCCTGGACAAGAGGCAGAGTCAAATGGCCCTGATCCTGACACAAAGTCAGGAATTGAGGTCACTGCCTCTGAGTGGGTACCCGCTGGAGAAGGAGGTACTCGGAACTGCAGAACACCTGCTGGGCCAATAGCCAAACCGGAACGAACCAACAAACCACCGGTTTGTGCCCATCTCTAATCTACATTATTTATGTGCTTGGGATATGCTGCTATAATCTGGTGTAAACCACACAAAATAGTGGGTTGTATATAAAGAAAATAAATTAAATATAGAAGAGCCACAATAGATCTGGGTTATAGAGTTCAACGTTCTGTTCACACCCTGACCAACCAGATGACTCTCCATTCAGTCCACAAGCAAGACTAGGATGGCCTCCACACTGTGTGTCTCACGTTCTCTTGCATTTTTTCCTACCACACATAAATGTTACACAAGAACATTCCAGCAGAGAATGATAAAAGGGGTAATATAAAGGTACAGCACCACTTTTAACGGGGAATATTGCTGTGAGAATATTGCAGGAACTGAGAGGAGAACTCATACAGGGCCAGCACTTCCATTAAGGTGAACTAGGCAGTTACCTAGGGCGCCAAAATAGAGAGAGGGCGCTGGCCAGCCTGCCGCCCCTCGCGCTGCTGACCACCACCGTCCGTCCCTCCACCGCCCGCCAGCCGCCTGTCACTGTCCGCCCATCACTGCCCATCACCGTCCACCTGGTGCCCATCGCCGCCCACCCCTGTGCCTGTCACCATCCGGCCCCCATGCCCATCGCCGCCCCCCGTGCCCGTTGCCGTCCTCCCCCGCGCCCATCGCCGCCCCCATGCCCATCGCCGTCCGGCCCCCACGCCCATCTCTGCCCCCCGTACCCGTCACTGTCTGCCCCCTGCTCCCACCACCCCTGCCCTGCCCCACCCCCCATCCCTCGCCTAGGGCACAAAAACCTAGCACTGGCCCTGAACTCACAGACATGTCCTCAAATCTCTCCAGGCACATAGTTATGGTTTGTTGCTTGTTTGCTTCGTCTGGAAAAGAGGAGAGCTTTCTTGCCTGCAGGTAGATACCAGTTTGAGCCCCTTCTGTGCCTCAAATTCAGAAGCGTCATGCAGAGTTGACTCACATGTAGGCACGTCAAATGTCACTTTACAGTAGATCAAAATATCCATCTGTCTTGACTAGGTGGTGGTGTCTATTTCCAGAATGGCTTGATTTTTAGATTTCCCAAGCTACAGACAGGGCTTTGAAAAGTTCCAGAGCAACAAGACGTACCCAACCTTTATTTATTTATTAATTACAAAGACATCCTGTCTTTCCCCCAATGAACAAAAGGAGTCGCATGTGACTCCCTTCTCCCCCACTTTATCCTCAAAACAAGAAAGTAGGTCAAGCTGTGAGTTGAAGAACACAGGAAAACAAAATCGTCTGTCATCTGCACTTGAGGAATTCAGTATGGACAGGAAGACCCAGCATATTGGTATTAAAAGGGCAGGTGCCTGCCAGACCCAGGAGATGCTAGCGTAAATTCAGCACTGGCACGTTTGCTTAAATTGGGATTTCAAACTCAGACTCAGATTTTTACAAGTCTGTCAGTCAAAAAAGTCAAAACCTAGAAGGGGACTTTGAATGACAGAACTATCGTGAATAGAGATGGGCATGAAACGAACATTTTTGTTTCCGTTATTCGTTATTCGTTCTGTTACGTAATGAAACGACTAACGAAAATTGTGATGAAAATGGAACGAAATGAACAGAACCACGAAAATTGGGTTCGTTGCATTTCGTTTTCGTTCATGGTGACGCACAATGAAATGAGCTGTTTTAAATGTTAAAAAACGCCCTGGACATCCATAAAAATGCTGCAATAATTATTTATACTGTCTGACAATACCTACCGGGGGAGGGGGGTTGGGGTCCTTAAAACGTGCATTTATGTCTTTTCTCAGATTGCTGTATTTTTTTTCCTTTAAGGGGAGTTAGGAGACATCGACCCAAAATGGCTCCCAGATGCCTAATACTGATTTCCTGAGTATTAAAACGCCCTGGATCTCCATAAAAATGCAGCGATAATGCGATAATTATTTGAAATTATTACCTACCAGGGGGTTGGGGTCCTTAAAACGTTTGTTCTTGTCTTCTCCCATTGTGATGTATTTTTCTTTTCCCTTTAAGGATGACAAAATGGATGCCGCCAGCCACAAAATGGAGGCAAGCCATGTGATGGGATCATGTTCAACCAATAGCATGCCCAGGTTGCAGACTGGTCAGGTCTGGCAGCCACAGAGGGCATAAAAAGCTCTGGCAGCCCCCATCCTCCTTGCAGTCTCCGGTGGGAGTTAGGGTGGGATTACTGTCTCTGCGACTCTAGCTTCAGTCCTGCAGCCTCCCTGTGTGTGTGCATGTGTACGTCTCGGTGAGTACCCTCCCCTGTCCCACAGTGCAGTCACTCTGCGGCTGCCTTGCACCCTGGGCAATGCCCGCCGCTGCCTTTGCAGCCTCCCTGCGTACCTAGTCTATACTGTGTCTCTGCTAGCATCAATTTTTTAGTGTTTTCCCTCTGGTCTGGGGTGTTGGCGGACGCCCACAGATGGAAATGCTTTAAAAATCACGCAAAAAGCGGATAGAAATGAAAAACGAAAAACGAAAACAAAAATTTTCCAAAAATTCACGAAAAACGGAAATGAACCGAAACGGACCTCTCAATGAAAAACAAAAAACCGAAACACCATTTTTTTCTTTGTGCCCATCTCTAATCGTGAATACCATTAGGTTAGACTTTTCTAGATATGAAGTACTTTGCAATTATATTTTGACTAAAGATGGGCAGGAACTCAACCATTTACAAGAAAAAAACCACAAGCTGGGCTCATTTAGTTCATGCTTTAATTCAGGTGTCCTATTTTGCCAAAACTTTCAATAATATTTGATAAATTTTACTTATTATTGCTTCCCTTACTTTGTTTTCATCTACATGTTTCTTTTGTAATACCATTTTCTCAAACATTGTGACTTCCTTATATTTACCATTTCTTTCTACCCTAACCTTCTACCGTTACTGCTCTAGTCAACTAAAATTAAACCCAATATTATGTCCACTCCTCTCGTCCTTTCATTTGCTGCTTATTCCCTGCTTTTTTTAGCAAACCTTTATCCTTATCACTTGCTTCTTTTTAAATAGATTTTCAATAGGCCAGATTTGCAGGATACAAATGGAGTAAATAAATAAATAAATAAATAAATAAATAAATAAATAAATAAATAAATATCTTATTTAAAATTTCCTGGGAAGTTCGCTAACTTTACAACAGGCTGTAATGGAGAAACTGATCGGATAAATATTTTTCTATACATGTTCCAAACCAAAGCATGCGTTTAAGAATTTCACACACAGACACACACAGACACACACAGACACAGACACACACACACACACACACACACACACACACACACTTTCCAGCATTGGATCAGTTGCTTTCTATTTTCTCTAGCTCCCTCTAGTGGCCACTCTTGCTAAATACATCCTGAAAATATGTACAGTGGACCCTCCTATAACAAACGGTTTGTATAACATAAAATCTGTACAGCATAAAAAATTCCGGATATAGGGGAAATTTGCTTAACAGAATCATCTATGGGGTGAATCCATACAACATAAAAATGGTCATGATTAGGGATTACTCTGTTTTCAATGCATATCTATGGGAAATTTGTATAAAGGAATATTTGCTTAACAGAATTTAATTTGGAACAAATTAATTCCTTTGCACAAGGTGCCACAGTATAATCAACGCATATTTCAGGGGTTATTTAGTATTTTCAGATAGTGAAGAAGTGGATAAGCAGATATCAATCCTGCAGATATGGAGGTCCTGCTGTGCTGTGCTGTATGAAAATGTCAGGGGTTTCAATTAGACATGGGCACGACTTGGCGAAATTCTCGTTTCCGTTTCCGTTACTCGTTTCCGTTACGCAACGGAAACGGAAACGACAATTAAGCCGTCAGAACTCGAACTCGAACCAAGAAAAGAAAAATTGGGTCTGATTTGTCGTTGTCGTTCCTGGCATCGCAGCGATCGCGCGATGCCAAGCGGCACAGAAAAAAAGTTTTAGAAATAAAAAAAACCCCTGATTCCCAGCCAAAAAAGCAGGCGAAAATATGCCTGCCTGAGGGCACCTACCAGAGGGGTGGTTTCTGGGGGGGGTCCCCACTCCAGCCTTCCCCCCTCCTGTCCTGGGCTGCTGGTACTGGGATGGGAGGGGGCATCCTCGGCATCTCCATTTGCCATGCGGTGCGGGGGGGATCCAAAATGGCGACCGCAATATTTTTTTTGAAATCGTGGTCCAAAAACCCACCAAAGCACCACAGAATCATGCGAAAATTAGCTATTTTAAATGCTTGAATTTTTACAGTAGCAACAGTGGGGTTTTCTTGCAACAAAACGTCTCCATTTATTTTATTTTATTTTATTTTTATTTTTTTACACCTGCGCACACGCAATGATGGGCTGACCATGGGATGGGACCATGCAAATTTTTGGAGCCATTCCACCAATTGCATGGCCAGGTTTTGCTGAGACTTCTGGATGTGCCAGAGAGGGCATAAAAAGCCCACCAACCCTAATCCTAATCCTTACCCTAACCCATACGCCAGTACACTGTGTTCTTAGTGGGCCAGGGGGACCCAGAGCCCACTAACCCACCCTAACCTTAACCGTTACCCTAAGCCTAGCCCTTTCCCCCTAACCCCATGCTCTGGGAAGTCAAGTCGCGCTAAATCGCGGCGGTAATGACAAACGACAAATGACACGACGAAACGACACATTTTTGAAAAATTTCACAAAAAACGGAAACGACCCGAAACGGACCCGTCCCGAAAAACGACAACTCAAAAAAATTTTTTTCTGGTTGTGCCCATCTCTAGTTTCAATGTAGTTCTAAGATGTCTTAATGGTAATTTTGCTTCTATCCATTATTTAGAGGAGGCATCCTGTGAGAAAAGAAGAATGACTAGGTCAGGTTCCTTCTGAACAGCAGCACTGTAGATACAATTATGCCAATAATTCTTCTTGGACATTGCACTTCTCAAAGGTTATCAAGCTAGTCAGCTGGTCTGTTTCCAAAGTGCAGCAAAGTGTTTGCAACATTTCCTGTGTCCTTATTATCCGCATTTTTTTTTGCTGCTAATTGGCCCGAATTCTCAGCCCACAGTGGTCTCAGCAGAATGTGAAACGATGGTGACCTTACTTTGTTTACAACATTCCATCCTGGAGAAAGTCCAGAGGCGAACTGGGGATTGGAAAGGGGAAAAGGAAAAAAAAATAAGATCATTTCCCATCCATCAGGGCACAAGTTTCATATCTCATATGTGCCACGTTTTCTCAGAGAATATGCAGTTTCAGCATTTGAAATGCCTGCCTAGTCACCTAACCACATACGCCTCATTTTACCCAAATAGAGAATGCAGCCAAGAAACGAGGAAAAAAATATATGGCTACTCGGTAGGCCATCAATGAAAGAACTCGAGGGGAGGAAAGGAATTGTTACATGTAAGGATGCTTCACTGGAGACCCAGACGATCCACACGAGGGATGGGCACAAAACAAAAAAAATGTTTCGTTTCTTTTCCCTTCGTCCCCTCCATTTTTTCCCATTTTGTTTCATACAATTTTTTTCAAAAAAAAAAAAAAGGTATGAAATGAACCACTAACAAAATGGTTTGCCGGGGGGTGGGGATGGAAAGTGTCAGAGGGGGAAAAAGTTTTTTAAAAAAAAGCCCTATGGGCAACCAGCTGGCAGGTGGGGCTTGGGGGACAGAGAAAGGGTTTTGTAAAAAAGCCCCAGGCTTTTTATAAAAAAACTTTTTCCCTCCCCCAAGCCCCGCCTGCCAGCTGATTGGTGCTGCGGTGGGGGAAAAGGTTCCCCCCCCAACCCAGCGCTGATCACCTAGCAGGCGGGGCTTGGGGGAGTCAAAGAAAAAGTTTTTTTTTTAAAAAAAAGCCCTGGGCTTTTTAAAAAAAAATTCTTTGTCCCCTAAGCCCCGCATGCCAGGCAAGTCTTGGGGGATGGAGAAAAATGTTTTTTAAAAAAGCCTGGGACTTTTTTAAAAAAAGCTTTTCCCCTCCCCAAGTGGCTAACAAAGAACCCCCCGCCACTATTTTGTTTCATCTGTAATGGAATGCTGCTTTCTCGTGTTGTTTCATTTCGTTATGTAACAACATGACGAAGCAGCATTTCATTTTTAATTTTGTGCCAATCCCTAATCCACACTCTTGTATATCTGATCTCCATGTATGGTGTTAAAACTGGGTAGTAAAGAAATCTGACAAGAAAAAAGAAATATAGTGCTAGAGGAGATGTTTGTGGATACCGCGGACTGCCAAAGGGATGAAGTAATGGGTCCTAGATTAAACCAAATCAGAATTATCTCTGAAGGCAAGAATGTTGAAGTTGGGGCTGTCCTAGCTTGGACACATTGTGAGAAAACAAGATTCTCTGGTAAAGACAATAATGCTGGGAAAAGCAGAAGTCACTAGGAAAGGAGGAAGACCAGTTATGACATGGACTGACCCGTTGAAGGAAGGGGTTTCCCAGATCTAATAAAAGCTGTTGAGGACAGGAAATGTGGGGGATCACTCATCCATGGGGTCAAAAGTCAGAAGGTACTTGATGGCACACAACAGCTATCCATCCTTTGTTGTGTTTGCTTCTTGTACACAACAGAGGAGAAGGACTAGAATTGCAGGGCGGCATAGAAATGTTGCCACCACTGCTTGTAACTCCCCCTCAGATCCTACTTGCAGAGTAAACCAATCCGGATAGATCAACAACCAAACGGGCAGTGCTTCTTTTCATCCCCATTCTTATTGAGCCACCAAGTATCTGGCATGTTACTGCACTGCTGATGTTCCCCTTGTGTGTGTTGTGTCATTACAGTCGTCGTGACCGACTCTTCGTGACCCCATGACCATGGAGTTTTCTTGGCAGGAATACTGGAGTGGTTTGCCAGTTCCCATTCCAGGTGCCTTACAGCACCTGGTATTCCATGGTGGTCTCCCATCCAAGTACTAACCAGGGCCGACCCTGCTTAGCTTCTGAAATCGGGCAAGATCGGATGTGCTTAGGGCATCTAGGCAGCTGATGTTCCCCTTAAGAATGTCCTATTCTTATTTTCACATCCTGTTCATGCACGTTCTTTCCATGCACGTTGCCTGGTCTTTTTCATACAGTAGCATGGTGTTCTGTACTCAGATAGACTGGGCCCACATGCTCTGTCTTGGTCAGCCGAGGCCCAAGGCCAAGGGAAATCCAAAAACAGAGTTAAGACAATGTGAGAGAGAAGGCCTGTGAGGCTGTAAATATTGTCATTATTTTTAGCATGTATTTGGACACAAAATGTGCAGCCAGAAAGGGAAAAATGTATGTGCGACGGAAAACAGAGATCCAATTGGATGAATATACAGTAGTAAATATGTGGCAGGTATGATAAAGAACTTAAATGACAGGCAATGTCAGGTAACATGGCTTGTATAAGGATCAGGAAGAGCTTTGTTTCAATACTTAATTCAAATTGCCCAAACCATATAAAAACCATTTGTTCCCCTTGGCCTTTGCCAGTCTTGAAAACCTGCAGGCCTTATGAACTGCTTGGTCAAAGGACCCCTTTCAGATCCCAGCTGAGTGGTGTGTGTGGTGCGCTTATTTATTTATTTATTTATTTATTTATTTATTTATTTATTTATTTATATCCTGTCCATCTGGCCAACTGGATTCAGAAGTAATCACAGCAAAGACGAGACAAGATGGTAGCTGTAGCATCCCTCCTTATTTTGTCAGACATTAAAGGAATCCCACAATCTAAAGCAGGGGTCCTCAGACTTTTTAAACCGGTGGCCAGTTCACTGTCCCTCAGACACTGTTGGGGACTGGGTCTACCCCTGCCACAATGTCGAGCTCCCACTTTGTTGGGGCGGGGGGTTCACCAGGTCCAGAAGGAAGCGGGTGGTGAGGTCAGGCAAGTAAACAGAGCGGTGGGGAAAAGCTAGGCTGGGGCTGGGTTCCTGGGTGCAGGTCAGTGGGAGCTCCCTGGCAGAGGCTGCCCACATCTCCTCGTCCTCCTCCCTTGCCTCCCTAGGGCGCCCCTTCCTCTCCCTGTGCCCTTCCCACCCCCACCCCACCCAGGGACAGGGGGCACAGAGAACGCTGCCTCTCCCCGACGCCCTCCCCACTGGCTTTGCAAGCAGCCATCGTGCTTGTGCCTAGCTGAGAACGCTTGCCCACTGTGCATCCCTCCATCGTTCCACTGCCGTGGCTTCTCCAGCTCAGAAGGCTGGCTGGTGCTGCCTCCACCTTCCGCCTTCCTTCCTCAAAACTAGAGATGGGCACGACCAGGACAAATGACGTTTCGAGTTGTCGTTTGTTGGGACGGGTCCGTTTCGGGTTGTTTCCGTTTGTCGAGGAAATTTTCAAAAATTTGTCGTTTCCGTTTGTCGTTTGTCATTTGTGTTGGGGTTGAGGTTGGGGTTGGGGTAAGTGGGCTCTGGGAGGCACCTCTCTGGGTGCCTCTCTGACGTCTGACCCACTAAGAAGGGAAGCAAGGGAAGTGTTTCGCGGAGCCGCCGCGTACCATACATTACATTATGTTAGGGTGGGGTGGCAGAGGCACCTCTCTGGGTGCCTCTGACTCAGTAAGAAGGGAAGCATACTAGCGTACTGCCGTACAGGTTAGGGAATGGGATAGGGGATAGTGGGCTCTGCGAGGCACCTCTCTGGGGGCCTCACTTTGACTCACTAAGAAGGGGAGCATACTAGCGTATTGACGTACAGGTTAGAGAATGGGTTAGGGGTAGGGGATAGTGGGCTGTGGGAGGCACCTCTCTGGGTGCCTGGGACCCACTAAGAAGGAAAGTGTACTTGCGTATGGATCTGGGTTAGGGTTGGGGTTAGGGTAAGGGCTAGGCTTAGGGTTACAGTTAAGGTTAGGGTGGGTTAGTGGGTTGCACCTCTGGGTGCCTCTGACCCACTAAGAAGGACAGCGTACTGGCGTATGGGTTAGGGTTGGGTTAGGGTTAGGGTTAGGGTTTGTGGGCTTTTAATGCCCTCGCTGTCACACCCAGAAGTCTCAGTCAAAACCTGGCCATGTGATTGGTGGAATGGGTCCAAAAATTTGCATGGTCCCATCCCATGGCCAGCCCATCATTGCACATGCGCAGGTGTAAAAAAATAAAAATAAAAAGAAAAATCAAATCAAATCAAATCAATGGAGACGTTTTATTGCAAGAAAAACCCACTGCTGCTACTATAAAAATTCCGGCAGTTAAAATACCTAATTTTCAAATGTTTCTGTGGTGCTTTGGTGGGTTTTTGGACCACGATTTAAAAATAAATATTGCGGTCACCATTTTGGATCCCCCCCACCGCATGGCAAATGGAGATGACGAGGATGCTCCCCCTAGCCTGTTACCAGCAGCCCAGGACAGGAGGGGGGGGAGGCCAGGGACCCCCCCAGAAACCACCCCTCTCTGGTAGGTGCCCTCACTGAGGCAGGCATATTTTCGCCTGCTTTTATGGCTGGGAATTGGGTTTTTTTTAAAACTTTTTTTCTGTGCTGCTTGCTTGGCATCGCGCGATCGCCGCGATGCCATGAACGACAACGACAAATCAGACCCAATTTATCTTTATCGGGTCGGTTTCGAGCTGGAGCAGAGTAATTGTCGTTACCGTTCCTCGTTAGGTAACGGAAACGACAAACGGAAACGGAAACGAGGATTTCGCCGAGTCGTGCTCATGTCTACTCAAAACCACAAAACACAGGCAGCGGCCACACAAGGAAGAAGGCGGGTGGGGTGGAGGAGGAGCAGGGGCAGGGCCTCGGGGCCATAGAGGGACTGGGAGACCTTGCTGCAGCCCTCCCATTTTAAATTGCCCCGCTTGGCTGCAGCCGGTGCCCTGACCATCTGGGTGGTGGGTGGGGGAGCAGGGAACCTTGCCGTGGCCCTCCCACTTTGAACTGCCCCATTAGCCAGTGTGCTGAACATCTGGGCAGTGGGTGGGTGGGGAGTAGGGGAAGCGACATAGCCCACCACCACTTTAACTGCCTCAGCAATAAAAGTAGCTGCGGAGGCTGCTTGCTCGCAAAGCAGGGGGTAGGTGGGGGGTTGCAATTGGTCCTGGGGGCTGGATTCAGGACCCTGGAGGGCTGCATCTGGACCCTGGGCCTTACTTTGAGGATCCCTGATTTAAGGCAACGAAGAAATACTGCCCCACTACCCTTGAGTTAAAGGCAGCAAATATTGTAGGGCAGTATCTTATTACCCAGTTGTGTTCTAAAGCAGCCATTATGGTTTGTGGGTAGGATCGAAGACGTAGCATGTTATTTCACCAGAGAGTTAACATCAACACTCTAAGTCGGGCCTGCTCAACAGGTAGACCGTGGGCTACTGGTAGCCCGCGAAGGGTTCAAAAGTAGCCCACCGGCCATCAATTAAAAAAGTGAGGTAATAAGTTCTCCACCCCTCTCTCCCCCACCCCAAGGACCACTACTGCCCCAGCAAAGTTCTATGTCTGCCAGCCCACTGTCTCATCCAAGCGGGGCAGTTCAAGGGCCATGGTGCATTGAAATTTGTTCCCTCCAGAACAGATTAATTGGTTTTCAATGCATTCCTATGGGAAACCACTGCTCTACTTACAAAGTTTTTACTTATGAGCATGTGCTCGGAACTGATAAAATTTGTAAGTAGAGGTTTTAGTGTAGTAGCCCTCAGGCACTTTGGGCTGGAAAAAGTAGACCTTGGCCTGCTCAAAGTTGAACAGCCCTGCTCTAAGTGATTCTGCAATTATATAAACACTGTTTTCACATTAATATGGCTTTCTTCAGCAACCCCAGGAAATTTGGAAACATGATCAAGTAATGTTCCCTGGCTCCTAATATCTGTCATTTCATGAACAGTAGGACATGTGCCCATGAAGCTTCCAATTTATGAAATTAATCTAATAGTCATTATTGTTTGCTATTATTAGGTGCACCATAAGATATGGTGGGACATTTATCATCTGCGTGGGAGAATAAGAGAAAAGATCAAAGGATTTTTACTGAAAAGGAGGGCAAACAAGCTATCACAACCAGAGATGTCTGTGAAGATTCTCAGTCATGCAGGTGAGTTTATTTGGAAGCTGAGTCATGGCAACTGGACTTCTTTTTCTTGTGAGATTGAAACGTTTCACTGCTCATCCAAACAGTTTCATCATTCTGAAGAAAGCTAGTTGAACTTGCGAGTCCTCCATTTTATAGTTCACTTTGACCTCTTGTCACCCTGGTCTGAAATAGGCTCATAATGGCCTGAATAGGCTCGTTAGGGAGACAATAGTATCCCTAGCCTTAAGGTGAACCTTAAGGTGAACAATGGCCTAAAGTGCTGAAACCCATAAAGTACGGGTTGTTACTATGGCCTTGGTGGTGAAGGCGTGAAGTATTTTTGATTTGTCTAGGTGTTGAAATCACAGCCTGATAGATAGTGGCAGATAGACTGTGCCTGAGCTCCTCCCACCTCTGCTGAGAGGGGGGTTTTCAATACACACATGAATGGCTTCCCTGACCCCTCTCTCAAACCCCCTCTCGTCTCTGTCTACTATGTGTACATCCTCATTTTTTGTCCTTCACGTGGAGGTGTACTGTACTGAAGCATTGCCCCTAAAACTGTCTCACATGGTAAACCAGCATCACCTTTGCACTTCAGCAAAGTTCTAGTGAATCTTTTTAAAAATATATACTGAACTCCCTGATATTTTGGTCACCCACTCTTGACATATTAGATAATTAAGAGATCTCTCTGCCCTTGTTTTATGGACCCTGTCAATCCTTATGAGCAAGCATTATAAGGGGTGATATCTGTGCATTCTGTTTTGAGATGTAAAATTCCAGGAAGTGCTGAAGTCTTGAAAAAAGACAACATTGGCAAAAAAAGGTGGGGGGAGGGGAGAAATGGGGGAAAAATCTGTGTTCTGGACATTTTACATCTCTGACCCTGTTTCGTGTGTGTTTGGAAGAGCCGTGGTTGGGAAAACAGAACCCCAGCACATAGCTGGAATGTTAATGTTGACCTTGTTAACAAATGAAGTTGTGTGTTTTATGCATCCCAGCAAACATTAAATTATTTCTTTTACCCACAAACTGCACTGAGATATGGTTTTGCCAGTCCACCAAGGATTAATTAAGGGCGTTTATACACGACCCCTAAGCTCCGCTGCAAATGGCTCCCAGCTCCGGAGCTTAAAAATGTTTCCCCACCAGCTCCGGAGCTAACAGAAAATTAAGTGCGACCACGCCCACTTTAGCGCGTCCCAGCACACTTTTCTTGTACCTGCTCTGGGAGGGTGAAATTTTTTGATGCGGAGAGTGCCGGGCTCTCCTCGCTTATTTTTGTTGGGTTTTTTTTTTGCCTCCCGCCCCTTTAAGAGGAACCAGGAAGTAACCGGTGCTCGGAGCAACTTCCACCGGCACTGGAGGTAAGGCTTTATTCTTTTGTCCCTTTTTAAGGCTTTTTTCCCTCCCTCCCCTCACACAGACAGAAGCAAGGAAGTGCGGAGTGGTGGGGAGGAAGGAAGAGCGACAAACCCTCAAGATCTCTGGTCCGAATTTAAGGGACCAGCGGATCTTAGGGGTCGTGTAAAAAGGCCCTAAGAGTGCTTCATCTGATGAACTATACGGCTGTTATATCAGGCTGCTTCTTTTAATTCTGTCAAATTACTCCACATTTAGTTCTCAACGAATTGCTTTCCCATTTAGCCCCTCAACTTTTTACACAAGCCTTTACTTTCTGCCACCTCCTCCCTTGTCCTTATCACTTCTGTGCCCTTTGAAATGTGTGAACAATTTTCTGTGCTGCTGCTTTTGAGACAGACTGCATCAAGAAACAAGATTTTCTCCCCCAAAAAGCAGAAATAGCACATGGCTCTTGGATTGCATCCCTCTGTTAGAATTTCCTTTCCATATAACTCTTGCTTGCCGAAGCCATTCAGTGGATCTGCTGGTGCACTGCCGGAAGATGATACAACTATGGAGTTGGGGGTCAGGTTGGATGACCTCTACGGATCCCTCTCAGCTCAGAAATTCTTGACTTTAAGATGAAGACCCACCTGTGAATATGTTTCTTGTTAGTGATGATTGCCTGAATAATACACAGTCAGAGCCTTGGACTAGATGGCCCTTGAGGTCTCTTCCAACTCTATGATTCTATGATTCTATGATTCTATTTTCTGATTCATGTTTTGGGTAGCCCTAGGTCTAGATGGGTGGTATAAAAGTCGGTATAAATGTCAAATAAATAAATACATAAATACCAATTTTACCCTGCTGGACTGTGGGTAGGGCTCCCTGAATAGCTTACTTACAAAAACCCCAACACAAATAAAATCCCCAGGCTAACAATGCAAAAGGATGACAGCACAAAAGGATAAAGGGACGTGGAGGGAAGAGGAAAAAACAAGGGGACTTCCAGCAGGGCTGGTGGAATCAACCAGCCATCAAGACATGACAGAGTGTGATTCTGGGAATGTTCTCAGAATAGGTTTTACCTTCTCACTCCCTTGGCTGGGGACCATGTCATCTAGCCTGTTGTGTGTGGGGGACAACCCATTGCTTCCTCCCATGAGAACATACATGACGAGGTGGAAATTATATCTATGTGATATGTAATTGGTTTTTCTGTTGTAAGCCACCCAGAGTGGCCAGACGGTCAGGTGGGCAGGGTAATAAATCTAATAAATGAAATGAAATTATTATAACCTGCAGTGGGGCCTCCCAGTAGAGTATCATCCTGGTCTCCTCTGCCAGCCATCTAGGGTGAATCCTGGCTGCCCTGCCACTTATAGCCAAACCCTGGCTGGCCAGACTCTGAGAGGTCTTCTTCAGTTTATTTCTAGCCCAAGAACCAAAATCATCACAATTGTCAAGTGAGCTGGTGTCAGGAGATGTCTCACACCTATCCTCCCATGATCCAAGGGAGCCAGATGGAGCAGGGGGTGGGACCTGATGACCTTGTAAGCCCCTTACAACTTCACTCTTCTATGATTCGATGTGTGCTCAGATCTCCTAATAATACCCTGTAGGAGAGCTGCTATCTAGCCTTCCATAGGCTAGAGTGGTTCCCAACCTGTGGGTCCCCAGATGTTCCTGGACTGCAACTCCCAGAAATCCTGGTCAGCCCAGCTAATGATGAAGAATTCTGGGAGTTGCAGTCCAGGAAAATCTGGGTTGAGACCCACAGGTTGAGAACCAATGGGCTAGAGAAAGACCAAGAACCAACAAGAGAGGTGAACTGGCTCTGAAAACATCTGATGCTGACTGGCTGAGGATGCAAGGGAGTCGCCTTGAAGCAAACCAACATGGATGCAATGGGCATTATGGACTTCTGTCAGAGTGGGGAAGGAGCCAGGTGTAACTTGTGGACCATTTCTGGCCATTTTCGAAGGCTCCACCCCAGAGCCCTTCTGATACCTCCGGGTCTCAGGTGAGGTTGGGGACGCCACCAAGTTTGCCACTCCAGAATCCCTTGGGGGACAACAGGCTTTTGCATGAGTGGTGACAGCACCAAAAATCTAACCCTCAGCTAACCCAAAAAGCCAACCCTGGGTTTAGCTATTCAGTCCCTTCTGTTTTTCTATTTGTGCAAAAAGTGGCCTTTCCCACGTTCGGCACAGGCCCCGCCGCCTCTTCCAAATGGCCTGTTCTGGCATTAGAAGGCCCAATACTCTACTTCATCTGTGTTCACCTTCTGCATTTGTAAATGCACACCATTTTTAATTTTTTTAAATATAATTTTATTTCCATCTAAAAAGGAGGTGTATATTAACAATATTTATATTTGCGTACAGTGCAAGATAGGTTAGTATTTTCTAGCCATCTATATAGCAATACAGAATTATATCTCCTCTTTCACTATCCTGTTTCTTATATATAACTAGAGATGGGCACGAAACGAGCAATTTTTTGTTTTGTTTTTTGTTTTTTCATTTGGTTATGTAACGAAATGAAAAATGAATTTTGTCTCCAAAATGAAATGAAACGAACCGAAACAACAGAAATTTTGTCGTGCGTTTCGTTTTCGTTGCGGCAAATACATTGAACTGTAATGAATGCTAACGAAACAGCAATTTTTCGTTTTCGTTTTTGTTTTTTCATTTTGTTATGTAATGAAACGAAAACGAATTTTTTTGCAAAAAATTCACAAAAAATGAAAACGAACGAAAACGGACCCCCTAAACGACAAACGACAAACGAAACGCCATTTTTTTGAGTCGTGCCCATCTCTCTATATAACCATTCATAGAAAGCATAGGAATGCTTTCTAAATGCACACAATTGTTGTGATTGTTGTCCTTAGCCCAAGGGGCTGGGAGATGTCTGGTTTTCTTCTGGGAGAAGCCTTGCACATCTTTGCATGTGTTCTGCATATTTCCTATAAAAATGCACACAAAGTACAATACATGCTTGTTGCATGAGCTTTCACAAGCAGTGGCACCACTGTCCCAAAGGATCTACTCTGTTTGGGACCACAAAGAGGATTCAGCTCAACTCTTGGTCCAAGAAGTGGTGGTGCCGGAAAAGTAAATCCAAATTTGGAAATCCAAATTACGCTATTATGAATATTTCATTCAAGAAGGTTCTTGATCTGAGATAGAGGAACAGGCTGCCTTAAAATGGCAGTTTAAAAACCATGAAAGGGAGTTGCTCTTTCTACACAAAGTGTCCATGGCATTTTGCTTCTCGTTGATTTGCAGAACCACAGGGCATTTCTTTTGAAAATGACAACAAAAAGGAACTTTATTCATCTGTCCACACGTCTTTCACCTCTACTACTGTCTTTCCTGAATGTTTAACTTCCTTTCTTTACTCTCAAGGGGACAGAAACCCTTGTCTTTACATTGTAAAGTGTTCCCACACGCAAATATAAAACAACAAATATTCTGGCCAGCATTTTCCTTGCCAGAAAAACGTCCCCTGGGATCTCTCGGGATGAGTTTCCTGCTGTGGAGCTGGCCGTTGTGTGGTGGAAAATCTCTGGGGGGAAAGCATGAAAATATTCAAACCAACACAACTTTCAATGGGATTGGTGTCTTCGTGGGACAACAGGAATGAGAGATGGAATGTGAACAGTGGAAGGAATTGACTAATACAGATGGAGCTGGCTTAAGAGGCTTTCATTCCAAAGAAAGAAGGCAAGGTTCTTGTTGGAGAGAGAAGGAACCAGACTTCTGTCTTCTACATTATTTTCCAACTGGAAAGGATGGAACAGATTTTGCCTCCAAAGAGGGAGCTTCCATTAGGCAAGAACAGAGCAAGAAAAAAGTGGTCCTTTCTGCACATTGCTCATAACTCCCCTAGCCATTATGCATTGCCTCCTAGAAGATTCTGGGACACATGTATCTGGAAGTTGAACATAAGAACATAAGAACATAAGAAGAGTCATGCTGGATCAGGCCAAAGGCCCATCTAGTCCAGCTTCCTGTATCTCACAGTGGCCCCACCAGATGCATCTGGGAGCGCACGAGACTAGATCTCTGTCCCCTGATACCACTCCCCTGCATCTGGCCCTTGAAGGACCCCGGTTTTAAGCCTGGAGATCACACATCTCCATCATGGTTTGTCACCTGTGATGGACTTTTCCTCCAGGAATCTGTCCAATCCCCTTTTGGAGGCATCCAGGCCAGATGCCATCACCACATCCTGTGGCAGGGAATTCCATAGACTAACAACGCACTGGGTGAAAAAATATTTTCTTTTGTCTGTTCTTACTCTCCCAGCCCTCAATTTGAGTGTATGTCCCCTAGTTCTGGTATTTTGTGAGAGGGAGACTAGCGTCCCTCATGACAACTGGACTTCTTTTGCTTGAGAGATAGAAACGTTTCGCTGCTCATCCAAACAGCTTCATCAGTCTGAATACAGCTAGTGCGAGTCCTCCATCTTATAGTCCACTTTGGCCTCTTGTCACCCTGGTCTGAGATAGGCTCATAAGATGGACAATGGCCTGAAGAGGCTGGTTAGGTAGACAATTCAGGTACTGGGCAGCCTGGGGGTTTGGAAAAGTTACATCTTTTGACTACAATGCCCAGGCTTCTTCAGAGGGCATAGCAAGCAGTGGGTAGGTTGCATTGCTCCAAGGAAAACCCAGTGCTAAATGCTAGAAGTCATGTGTGCATCCTGGGAAATGGTGCCGAGAAGAACGTTAATACACTGTATAGCAGCAGAGACCTGAATTAGTCAGTGCCACCCATTGCTCAGTTCTTCCCACCCCTTTCCTTTCACCAGGCCTCCATGCTATCATGTGGTCCTCGTGTGTTTTGTCTTCTGGAGTTATTATTATCTTCGGAGGTCCTGTCAGAATACAGAAGGTCAAGCAAGGCCTGGGTTCTCACTGTGCAAGGCTAAATTGCTCATCAAGATCTGCATGCCAGAGAAATGTTCGGCTCCCAGGCCGCCTGTGAATGGATGGCTCTTGCAGGCTTCCTTGTTTAAATCACACAGTTCCTTCCAAGCTTGGGAGGGATTTTGCAAGGATGTGGCGGCGTGCCCATCCTGGTCTGATTTCTTGAGTCCAGCGTTTTCCCACTGAAATCAAGGCTGTTTTGACCCCAGGAGAGTTGAACAAGGCTCAACTGTGGGCTAGCCAGATCAACAGGTATATCGTTCCCTCAGATTTCAGGTCAAAAAGTCAAGAAGACGGGGAGGAAGAGGGGGGGAGGAGGAGGGTCTTTGTAATGTCATAGAGCAGTGGTGGCAAACCTTCGGCCCTCCAGATGTTTTGGACTACAACTCCCAAAATTCCAAGCCTGTATTGCCAATGACAAACGACTGGGGGAGTTGTGGTCCAAAACTTCTGGAGGGCCGAAGGTTCACCACCACTGCCATAGAGGCAGGACTGGTGACATCTCAAAGGAGGGGCAGGCAGGGATTGAGAGGGGGTCCAGAACTGAATTGTAGCCAGCTGATTGTGGCATCAAGTGAAAGAGGAATGGGCTGACAGTCTGGCTGAAGCTCGATGACATGACAGCCCCAAGAATGGGGAGAAATCCAATTACAGTGGTACCTTATGTAAAGGAATTAATCCGTTCCAAATGAAATTATGTTAAGCAAATTTTCCTTTATACAAATTTCCCATAGGAATGTATTGAAAACAGAGTGATCCCATTTTTACGTTGTACAGACTTGCCCCATAGGCGATTGTGTTAAGCAATTTTTCCCTATCTCTGGAATTTTTTATGTTGTACAAATTTTATGTTATACAAACTGTTTGTTATACAAAGCTCCACTGTATTTGTTGGCCATCAGTTGACACAAGCTGGGAGCCACAGGCATAGCTAGACCCATAGTCCCTGATAAGTAGTAAGAGGACAGCCCTACTGTCTTCCATCTTCACCTTGAAGAGGGAACATTATCCATAATAACACTCAGTAATTTAACAAGCCACAAAGATATGCTGGCAGATGTTCTGTGGCGGTTCAGCATGCTGGATCAGTAGGGAAATAACAAAGCCATGATAATTCAATCTTTAAATTGGCTCAGATCAAAACAAGACACAGGCTCATTCTCTCCCCCTACCCTGCCACTTAAAAAAATCAAGAATCTATTTCCTTCTTTTGCATAATTAATCCCACATCATTTCTGAGAATAATGTGTTGTTTCCCCCCCTGAAAGAGCTTGGAATTGTTTAACAAGATCTCCAAGTGGCAAGGGGGCAAGACAAAAAAGAAAGTAAGAAGAGGCAAAGAAGAAATGAAGGTTTCATTGAGTTTGTGCTTTAAGAATGTGCCAACGGCCTCTCACAACCCAGTTCATGCCTGAATAAGAGTTGATGGAGGGATGCCTGACATGCACACCTTGTGGTAATCCAGCCAATCATTGTCTGAATCCATCGTGGTATTTGGGGGTTCTACAACTCTCTGGAAAACAAGTATCAGCCATTCAATAGAATAAGCCCAAATGGCTATGTCCTGGATTTTGGTGATCGTGGTGGCAGGGTTAACTACAACACTACTGGTGTCAAAGAACTGGTAAGCCTAACCAGCAGGGTTGAGGATTTGAGGCATGGAACTCCCTGTCAACTGGGCTTAAGTTGCACCAGAAACTTGACTTGGACTTGACTGGAGTCTCCCCCCACCCCCCACCCCCCATGACTTGGGCTCAACATGGGACTTGAATCCTCCTCACCCTCCCATATGTACTGTATGTATGTATGTATGTATGTATGTATGTATGTATGTATGTATGTATGTATGGATGGATGGATGGATGGATGGATGGATGGATGGATGGATGGATGGATGGATGGATGGATGGAGTTTGAAGTTTACCCCATCCGACTAGTGCATACACACTACAATCAGGGCCGGCGCATCCATTAAGGTGAACTAGGCGAACTAGCCCCCCCACCGCGCCCCTGCCGCTGGCCGCCGCCGCCCGTCCCCCCGCCCACCCTCCCCATCCCCCCGCCATTGCTGCTGCCACGCCCCCTCCCGCCCCCCCACCCGCCGCCTAGAGCGCAAGCAACCCTAGCGCCAGCCCTGACTACAATGAGTGGTTTACCAAAAAAAGCAAGAAGCCAAACATTGCGATGATGTTGGGGGAGGGGAGCTTATTTTTTTAATAGGGACTTGGACTTGGAACACAGAACTTGGTACTAAAGTCTCAGATTTGGACTTGGGACTCAGACCAACACAGACTTCTCAACGTCCCTGCTACCCAGTGCCAACTATAACTGAATCAGTACTTCACTATATCAACTCATTTTCAGTTTAGGCTATAAGCGATACCTTTATAAGTCACGGATAAAATAAAAAAGAAGCTTCAAGGGCAATACCCTCTTTATCAAAGCATGTACCAAAAGTCCAAACATGGCAAAATATGTGGTTTGCCAGGAGATACGTCTTAAAGTTCTTTGCATGATGATATTAGCCAGGCAGTCCTCTTCGATGAGGCAGGGCAGGAAGGAGGGCTGTTGTTAAAACTGCATCCGAAGTACAGGGTTGGGTTTCCCACCCCAGCCCTCCAAACAAAGGGATGTGGGTCAGAGGGGTGGGCATGACCCACCTTTATCTGCAGGTCAGGCCAAAAGTGTTCTGCTTATATATACCGCCCCATACTACTACAAGTAGTCTCTGGGCGGTTTACAATTTTAATTACAGAGTGCAGGCTACACATTGCCCCCCCCGGCAGCAAGCTGGGTACTCATTTTACCGACCTCAGAAGGATGGAAGGCTGAGTGAACCTAGAGCCTGCTACCGGGGATTGAACCCAGGTCGTGAGCACAGTTTTACTTGCAGGCCAGGCCTAGCAGGCCTGCGGGGGGGGGGGGGCTCCTGTACTCATTCCAGGCCTGGCACTGCCCAGAGTGGGATTCTGGTGGTCTTCCCAGGCCTGTACAGAGCCCAGAAGTGACTTCTGGGCAATGCAGTAGGCATGCGCTAGGCCTCTGGTGCTTGCCCTGGGACCAGCACCATCTACCCGCTGCCCTGCCACCCACCCGCACCTGCGGTCCTGGTAAATCCACAATATACTGGGACCATAATATATGAATCATAATGTGGCAGGGGACTACTGTATTACTGAGTCAAATATCCCCCATCTTGTAACTATGCATTTTGGTGTGTGTGTCCCCCCCCCCAATAGGTGTAGAATGTTGCACTTATCCCTCTTCCATTATGCTCTGTTGTTTTCCTTAGGGTGACCCAGCCTACTGAGATCTGTTTAATGTTCTTTCTTCTTGCCAGGGTATTAACTATTCCACCCATAAGAGCACTGAAGCCATGACCGAGCATTTTGAGGAGGCATTATGGTCTGAGAAATTCCATCCTTGCTGAAGTTCTCTACCCATCCAGGACGTCTGCGAATGACAAAGAGGCTGTTGAATGTACAGACTTGGAAAAAGGAAAACAACGGTAACCTTGCCTCAAATAAAAACAGGGTAAAATAATAGAAGAGCATCCCTCCAGCTAGCCCAGGGACAAAAATAAATCCATTCATCACAGCCTTACTGATAGACAATTGAAGCGGGAGATGAGACAAGGCCAGAGATGTAGCCAATTGTTATGGAAAAGGCAGCCAGATAATGCTTCAGAGGAAGATACGAGAGTGATTTATTCACATATCAAAACAAAACACTCCCACATTATTATTTTTTAGCTTAAGAGCCTCTTAGTTTGGTGTCTATCAAACCGTTAGATTTTAGGAGGATTCCATGCAGGAATCAAGCATGTTACAATACTGGATAGCACGTATTCCCTCTTTTCTGCCTTTGAGATAAACAAATTTCTGTTCCATGTTTTGTCTCCATCCAATGTCTGAAATTCTGTTGCAAAATTAAGGAAACAGCTCAACGTTTCGAGCGGAAGTGCTGAAAACTGAGAAATCTCCATGGGCATTTTCTGTTGCATATAGAGACACACAATGACAGATAAAGGCTACAGAGATTCCTAAACTTATGAAGTTCACCTCCCAAAGTTACACTACAATAGAACCTCAGTTTAAGTAATTTAATTCATTCTCCGGGCCATTTCGTGTTATGAAAAATTCATAAACTGAAATGTGGTTTCCCATAGGAATGCACTGAAAACCAATTAATCTGTTCCGGTGGTTAGAAAAAAGGCAAACTGGGGCATTCCATTTAAATTTTTCTTAAACCGAGGACTTCCCCATCCTTTCCGTCATGCAAACATCACACATCAACTTTTAATGCCTTACGGAAAAATGTAAAGCAAGGCATTTCACTGAAAAAAAATCTTAAACTGAGGCATCCCCATTTTAAATAATTTCTTTTCTCAAATTGATTTTTTTTAACTGAGGCATTCTTAAACTGAGGTACCACTGTATTTCATAACTTATGGATTAGATTTGAGTCAACATATGGGTAAAGTATCCAAAATAGAGGAATAAAAATGTCAAAAGAAGACACAAATGCCCATAGTTAAATCTATCTAGAATCACATAGAATTACTGAAATGTAGTACTGGAAGGATCTTTTAGTTCATTGGTTCCCAAGCTTGGGCAACCCAGGTGGTTCTTAGACTCCAGTTCCCAGAAACCATCACAACCGGCTGTGCCGGCTGGGGTTTATGGGAGTTATAGTCCAAGAACACCTAGGATATGCCAGGTTGGAAACCACTGTTCTAGTTCAACACTGTGACAACGAAGACGACCCAAAATGAAAACATCCCTGAGAGATGGTCATCCAATTTGTTCTAAAACATGTCAACAAAGAAGAGTTCACCTTTTGATGCAACTGGCTGGATTTTTTAAAAATGGAATAAAATGTGCGTATTAGAGAACTCTGAGGCGAAAACCAGTTGAGAAAGTGGCATATTACAGTAATGCATATTTTGTATGTTTTTAAAATAAATCGTGGCTGACGCAGAAATAGAATGGATCAGGTTTATGGCTGGATGCCTGCAACACTGACACCAACTGGGTGTATACTGTTTTGTCCATTTGCATTCCCAGTGTATATGGAATATGGTGGTCGTTAGTAGGTATGAGACCCTGTTAGTAGTCCCGTTTTGGGTGAGCTCAAAATCTTAGAAGAAACAAAAAGAGCTTTTTAAAATATATTTTTGGTACTGACTCATGAAGGTTAACAGGCAACAGTTCAGAGGGAACTGTGTTTCTCAGCAGATTTACTGCAGCTGATCCCCACATGGAGGTCAAACTATTTCCAGGCTGTCTACAGTCCTGGCCTGATGGACAGTTTGCTGTTAACTGGTATATTTTCCTAAGTTCATGTGATGCACTGTCCCAGATTCACCGCCTGTCCCTAATCCACCCCGGCTTGGTGGTGGAACCCCTGTGTCACGACTAGAGATGGGCACGACTTAGTGGTATTCCTGTTTCTGTTTCCGTTACTCGGTTCCGTTACTCTACGGAAACGGTAACGGGAATTACTCCGCCAGACTTTGAGCTCGAACCGACGAACTAACAATTTTGGTCTGATTTGTCGTGCTCGTTCATCGCGCGATGCCACGCGGCACAGAAAAAAAGTTTTTAAAAGTTAAAAAAACCCGGTTCCCGGCCAAAAAGCAGGTGGAAAAATGCCTGCCGTGCCTCAGGGCACCTACCAGAGGGGTTGTTTCTGGAGGTCCCCGGCCTCCCCCCCATCCCCCGTCCTGGGCTGCTCTGGTGGGACTCGCCGCAGGCTCGCAGCCAGCAAAAAGCCCAGTCTCGCCGCCGGCCGCCGCAATTAAAGCGCAAGCAAGCGGCACGGACGGCACAGGAAAAAACTTTTAAACTCTCCCCCCACCCATTCCCGGGCCAAAAAAGCAGGCGGAAAAATGCCTGCTTGACTAAGGGCGCAGGGCACCTACCGGAGGGGTGGTTTCTGGAGGGGGGTCCCGCCTCCCCCCCGTCCTGGGAAGCCAGACTCGCCATGCCATGCGGTGCGGGTGGGGGATCCAAAATGGGGCGGCGAACGCAATATTGTTTTTGAAATCGTGGTCCAAAAACACACAAGCACAACAGAAACACGCGAAAATTTATAAACTGCCAGATTTTTCACAGTAGCAGTGAGTTTTTTCTTGCAACAAAATGTCTCTCCTCTCCTCCTCTGTCCTCCATTGATTTTATTTTATTTTATTTTTTGTACACCTGCGCAATGATGGGCTGGCCGAGTGGCCAGCCATGTGGGAGTGGACGACCATGCAAATTTTTGGAGCCATCCCACCAATCGCATGGCCACTTGGCCATGGAGACTTCTGGGATGTGCCAAAAAGCCCCCTAAAACCTGCCCTAGCCCCCTAACCCTAACCCTAACCCTTGACTCTGTACCCATACGTCACAAACTGTCTTCTTAGTGGGTCAGAGAGGCACCCAGAGGTGCAACCCACTAGCCTACCGTAACCTTACCCGACACTAGCCTAACCCTAGCCCTTGCACTAACCCACCTTAACCCTAAGCCAGATCTACTTGCATTGCACTACACACAAGTACAATTCCCTTCTTTGTGAGACATGGCGGTGCGAGAGCCTTAGGCATCATCCTATGGCTCTGGGTTCACTCACTGGTCTCACTGTCTGCACATTATGTTATGCAATATCCATATGGCTATTGCATAGCATTTTGCAGCAGCAGCAGGTGAGGAAGGGAGACCCCCATGTAGAGGGGTCTCTTGGAGCCTGCTTCCCCTTCCTAGTGGGTGAGGATAGGAGGCACCCACGGGTGCCTCCAGGAGCCCGCTTTCCCTTTATAGCGGGCCAGAGGAGGCACCCACCCCACAGAGGTGCCTCCAGGAGCCCGCTACCCCCCAAAAAACCCAGTACTAATGAAAACAAAAAAACAAAAAAACGAACCGACTAATTTTTGTGAATTTTCACGAAAAACGGAAACGACCCGAAACGGAACCGGCCCGACTAACGACAACTCGAAAAAAAAAATTTTCAAGTCGTGCCCATCTCTAGTCACGACCAGCCATAAAGCCTTATGTTTTAATTTTCAACAGAGGAGGGGTGGTGAGAAAGGATCATGTCTGATCCCTGCAGCAATTGCTCCAGCCTGTCCCCCTATAGAAATCACCCCTGCCACTGGGTCAGAAAGGTCCCTCTGGGGCATGGGTGAGGGTCAGCCTACTTCGTGATGCCCTATGCATCAGTTCCCTAAGCCTTTCCTCATCTGGAGGAAATGTCTTATGAGGAACAGCTTAGGGAACTGGGAAGGTTTAGCCTTTCGAAAAGAAAGGTGAGAGGGGATATGATAGCTATGTTTAAATATTTGAAAGAATGCCACATTGAACAGGGAACATGTTTGTTTTCCATGGCTTCAGAGACTAGGACTTGGGGCAGTGGTTTCAAACTACAGGGAAAGAGATTCCATTTGAACATTCGGAAGAACTTCATGACAGTTAGAGCTGTTCAGCAGTGGAATAGGCTGCCACAAAGGAGGGTAGTGGAGTCTCCTTTTTTGGAGGTTTTTAAGCAGAGGCTGAATGGCCATCTGTCAGGAGTCTTGTGATGGGGGTTCCTGCATGGCAGGGGGTTGGAATGGATGGCCCTCGAGGTCTCTTCCAACTCTGTGATTCTATGGTTGGCAAGAAATGTCTCAGAGAGTAATGGAGTTGAAAGGGGCCCATAAGACCATCGGATCTAACCCTCTGCTCAAGGCTGGAATCCAAGTAAAACCAGATCTGTGAAGTGGCTGTCTAAATTTCTCTTGAATGCCTCCAGCGATGGAATACTCACCGCCTCCCAAGGTAATTGCTTCCATTGTTATACTACTCTAACAATTTTGCCTGAGTGCCAACTGAAATCTGACTTCCTGTAACTTGAGTTCGTTGTTGCATGTTCTTCTCTCTGGGATGATCAAGAGCAGATCTGGCCCCAACTCTGTAGGACTAACTTTCAATTCTTTGAAAATTGCTGTTATATCTCTTCCCAGCCTTCCTTTCTCAAGGCTAAACAGGTCCTGTTCTTTCCATCTTTCCTCACATAGGGCTTGGTTTCCAGCCCCCAGATCACTGACATCGTCTGTACTTCCTCCAGTTTGTTGGGCATTAGAGATGGGCATTTCGCTTCGGAAGGGGACAGGTTCCGAAAAGAAATACACCAGCACAGCTGGCGCTCAGAACCCAGCCCCACCCTCGGGAACAAAATCAGCCACTATCTTGTCTTGCTGTAGCTCATTCTGGGTGAAATTCCAACCAGGAAGCAGCCTCCGATGTGTCATCTTTCCCTCTCCCTGGCGCTGGCCAATCAGATAGGGAGGTGGGATGATGCATGTTCTTGCACAGCTCCTGTTTGGCCAGCACCAGGGAGAGGGAAAAATGATGTCCAGCTGAGCTGTTATCGGCTGTACTCCGTCCCAGTTGCCAGCAGGGGATCCCCGTTGACTGGGCTAGGGGAACCGGCCTCGTGACTGGGCCATTTTTAAAGGGGTACAGCCGATGACAGCTCAGCTGGATTGCTCTGAACATGGCCCGGTCTTCACCGCAGGAGCTCTGTGCTGGCAACTGGGCCATTTTTAAAGGGGTCCAGCTGAGCTGTCATTGGCTGTATCCCTTTAAAAATGGCCCAGTCACCAGGGCGGATCCCCTGCTGCTGACTGGGCCAATTTTATAGGGATACAGCCAATGATAAGTCAGCTGGACCGCTTTAAAAATGGCTTCTGGGCACCAAATCTGGTGCCTCTAGGACCCAGGGGAACTGTTTCATTTTGTTTCATTTTGTTTCATTTTGTTTCATACAATTTTTAGAAAAAATTCATAAGAAACAAAATGAAATGAAATTGGGGTGGACACAAAACAAAATGAAACCTTATATTTCCTTTTCATGCCCATCTCTTATCTTAAGTGTAGAAATTTCATATTTCAATATTTTGCTTTAATCTATGGTATGCTCCCAAACTCCAACTTGACGACATCTTCCAGAATAAAAGGGGGGGGGGAATTCCTTACAACGAAGACTGGCATAGGTTCTTTGAACTGTGGGAGTGAAGAAAAACAAGATTGATGCACTTTCAGTTTTGTACTGTATGTTCGGGTTGTTTTTATGTCTTACATTTATTCAGTTTACCATCTGCATTGTTTAATTCACTGTGGTGGGTGTTCTCTGTCTGTCCATGCTTCCATTGACCGACCAACTGTCTCCCAGTTGGGATGGCAACTTACTGACTTCAGAGACTAGCAGGGTGACTCAACTAGTATTAATCATCTTTGTGCAATTAGAGGCAGAGACAGCCTAGCTGCATGGATCTCTAATGCTGCAAATCCCCAGACAATCAGAAATTATGAGAGATCTCTGACCCATCACGAGATTATCTCAGTTTTTTGAGTCTTCAGAGTTCACACGAGCTATATTCTGAGAGATTTATTTATTTTCTTTGCCAAGGCTGGGCTACAAAACAGCCTGAATTATGACAAGAAAGAAGAAGAGAGGGGCTTTTGAGGGTGTTGACAATAGACACTGTTTGTTGTCACCACAGTTCATGTTACTGCATTAGTCATATTAAAAACTGAGTAAGAGCCAATGTGGTCTCAAAGTTAGGGTCAGAAGCACTGCTTTAGAGACAAATGTAGGGTCCTGCATCTAGGCAGAAAAAAATGAATTGTATAGATATAGAATCGGAGACATCTGGTTGGAGAACAGTACATGTGAAAGGGATCTGGGAGTCTGGGTGGACCACTAATTAAACATGAGTTGGCAGTGTGATGTGGTGGTCAAGAAAGCCAATGCAATTCTTGGTTGCATCAACAGAAGCATAGTTTCTAGAGCAAGGGAGGTGATAGTGCCACTCTATTCTGCTCTGGTCAGACCCCACCTGGAGTACCGTGTACAGCTCTGTGCTCCTTAATTTAAAAAGGATGTTGACAACCTCAAGCAGGTACAGAGGAGGGCAACCAGGATGGTTAAAGGTCTGGAACTTATGTCTTAAGAGAAGCAGCTTAGGGATCGGGGAATGTTTAGTTTTACAAAGAGAAGGCTGAGAGCTGGTATGATAGCCATGTTTAAATATCTGAAAGGATGTCATAATTGAAGAGGGGGCTGTCTTGTTTCCCATGGCTTCAGAGACTAGGACTCGGAGCAATGGTTTCAAATTTACAGGAAAAGATATTCAATTTAAACATTAGGAAGGACTTCCTGATGGTTAGAGCTGTTCAGCAATGGAATATGTTGCCAGGCAGGGTGGTGGAGTCTCCTTTGGCGGTTTTTGAGCAGAGGCTGGATGGCCATCTGTTGGGGGCACTTTGATGAGGGTTCCTGCATGGCAAGGGGTTGGACTGGATGACCCTTGAGGTATCTTCCAGATCTAGGATTATATGATTCTAGAATGGAATGGAATGGAATGGAATTTATTGACATTGTATAAATACAAGGAGATTAAAAGTGCCATCCAGTCAGCTCATTCACACACCCCAGTATAAAAATCCAAGACATGAAATCTACCATTTAAGAACAAACATCCATACACATATTCCTACATTCACACACATAATATCACTTATAGTCATTTAAAACTGATGTCAAAACCAGACATACACACATAGCCCTACACTCTTTCAACTGGCAGCATTCATACACAATACATAAAAACTACGATTTTAAAAAAACAACAGCCATACACAATCCCCCATGCAATATATATGTTACACATTCAACACTGATATTACCCATCAACTAAATTTTTAACAGAAATTATCATGGTTACAGCTATTGGGTAAAAACTATTTCTGAATCTTTCTGTCCTTGTTCTAATAGATCTATACCTTCTGCCTGATGGTAACGGTATAAACAGAGAGTGTCCAGGATGAGAAATATCTCCTACAATATTCTGTGCTTTCTTAAGACAGCGGGAGCTGTGTAATTCCTCCAATGTGAGAAGTGGGCATCCGATGATCTTCTGTGCCAGCCAAGGACCTACTTCCAAGCAGTTCCAGGAACAGACAGATGGGTTCTAGTTTGGAACACACCCAACTCATGCCTGGATCCATGTATGGCCAGTGGCCACCCTTCGACTTTGTCTCCGCTGCTGAACTTAGGCGGAAATATGTTCCACTGGAAATCAAAGATCTTCCATAAAGTCTGCCTTGGAAATGGAACGCATTTGGTGTCACATTTACACTTGTTTCCATGCACCTATCCAGCTTCAAATAATATTTCATGTAGAACTGAATGGATCCATAAATTTTCACCTCATGTTTAACTAGTTTAAACAACAGCATGGGTGTCTTGGAGTTCATAATGACCAGAAAATTTTAATATCTGAAACTGACAAATCCTCCCACCCCAAGCTATAAATATCCAATAAAGAGCAAGGAAACAATATCTAATCTCCTTGGAAGCACAGCTCTGACATTTGAGCTCATGAAGGAAGAATCTTCATGGGGTTTGCAATTAGGCTCTAATTTGAATTGCAGCAGTTGTATTTAATTATTCTTGTGACTTTCCAGCAGACAGAGGCATTTTGTAAATCTCTTTGTAAACCAATCAAGGTACCCTCCTGGCTCTACATCTTGTTTATGCGCCTAACATTTGTCATATTCAACGTGACGCTAATGGATAATCCTGTTTGACCTTATCCATCACCATGGGTTAGAGCCTCTGTTTAATTTGCCCTACTACATTGAAGGAAGAAGATATTCAACAAGAGATGGGCACAAAGTTATCCCACTTCACCAAAATTAATACGCACCCCTAGGTTGGGTGCCCCACTCACTAGTCAGAACTTCCCTTCCCTGACTTCTCCAATAGCTGCCCACTCAACAGGAACTAGTTGCTACGATTCAACTTCCAGATAAACTCAGCTGGATGACTGAGAATCTTCACAATCAACAAGACCACTGATGCAGTCCCTGACCCACCTCCTCATCTGAGTGGGTGGCTGCTGGAGCAGGCAGGGAAGGTGTGTACGAGTTTTTACAAATTGGGACATCTCTGTTTGTCCCCATCTCAATTTCAAGCTCATCCAATAATGGAATTGGAAGTTATTTTTTGGAATTCTGGCAAAGGTAGGACCCAAGGCAGCTTACATTAAAGAAGCACAACATTTAAAGCTGAAAACACAGAGTGTACAATGATTGTTTTACATCATTAAAGCAACATTTAAGGGAAAGAGCAATTAGTGTAAAGAGGCAGCTCACATCATTAAAAGGCAATATTAAAGCTAAAAATAAGTATACAAATACCAAAAAGGAACAAACAAACAATACTGTGTAAAATGGTAAACAGAAGTGCTACTAAAACAAACAAACAAAAACCCCAGCCAAAACAGTAATGCGCAACGTTCGATCTAAAACTCACACACAGTCAGCTTGTCATTGAGGGTAAGCTCACCTGAAGAGAAAGGTCTTTTCCTGCTTGCAGAAGGACAGCAAAGATGGAGTTAGTCTGGCCTCCAGTGGGAGGAAGTTCCAGATTCTGGGAGCAGCAACAGAGAAGGCCCTCTACCATGTTCCCAGCATATTCATCTCTGAAGGACGTAGGGCTTAGAGAAAGGCGTCTCCTGATGATCAAAGCACCTGAGTCAGCTTTAGACTCAGACTGCATCCTTATTCCTTGAGCTGCCTTTTATGTACCACTTTGTCACATGGCATCCATGATAGTCAGCTTGTAGACTGGCATGAGAGAGCATCTCACACCCAATTAAGTTTTTTTTGGGGGGGGGGTGCCCCTGTCATAAGCTATCACTGCTTCCACATATACTCATCAAATGGATGCCCTCCATAGCTTTATTGCCAACTTTCCCCTGCTACTAGGAAGCAGAGAATAGCTTGGGGGGGTGGGAGGAGAAACATAGAATATTGACTGCAATGGATAATTCTTAATGCTATATTTCTATTTCCAAAATGCACAGCTTTACAGTATCTTATGCAGTGACTTATCAGTCAGGTAATGAATTTCCTTTCTTCTCTTCTTTGTATAATAGCATCACACAGCTTAAAATTACAGGTGCTTGTGAAATATAAATACAGTTAAAACAAATAAATTTTTTAAAGATAATTGGAATAATTTTGACCAGAAGTGGGCTATTTCCATAGGGCAGGGCTGCCCAAATGTGAACAGGCCGAGGTCTACTTTTTCTGGCCCAAAGTGCCTAAGGGCAACTACACTAATACCTCTACTTACAAATTTTATCCATTCCATACACATGCTCATAAGTAAAAAAAATTGTAAGTAGAGCAGCGGATCCCCATAGGAATGCATTGAAAATCAATTAATCCATTCCAGAGGGAATGGATTTCAATGCATTCCTATGGGAAGGCTGACCATGCACACGCTTCACTTGCACCCATTCAAGCTGGTGCAGGTGGGTGCAATGGAGGTGTGTGCATGCTTGCAGATCACCCCTTCCAAGGTGCAAGCCATGCAACCATGCACAGTCTCCCTTGTATCCAGCTCGAGCAGGTGCAAGTGAGGTGTGTGCATGCTTGTGAGCAGCCTGGGCAAGCAGCGGTGGCGGATCTGCCATCGCCGCTTGCCTGTGCTGCTGGAAGACTTTTTTAAAAAGGTGAGCTTTCCCTCCCAACCCACCCAGAGCCCAACTTGACTCTCCTCCCCCCTCCAGCATTCCTCCTCCTCCTCCTCTCCTGCCCCTTCTCCTTTCCAGCCCCCTCGCTGCTGCCATCACTGCTGCCTGTGGCTCTCACTCACCTCCACCATGTTCGCCATGCAACTGGGGTGGGACAATCCAGCAGCGGGGCAATCACATCGCCGCAGTGGCGCAAGGAGGAGGGAATGTCTCAGAAGCAGAGCAGCAGGAGGAGCAGTGGTGGCGGGTCACAGTCTCTGGGAGGAGGCCATGGAGGAGGGAGGAGGAGGAGGGAAGAAGGGTGGGAGGAAAGAATTCTTCAGGAGGGAAAAAGAGGAGAGATGTCACTGCGCAAAGGAGGTGGGTGCACTGCAACCCTGCCTCTCACTGCCCCTTCCCCTCCCCTCCTTCTGTTCCTCGCCAGCAACTCAACTGGTCACGAGACAATGGTGCACTGAACATGTGGCTGGCAGGGGGAGCAGGGGACTGCACCATGGCCCTTGAACTGATCCGCTCAGCTGAGACAGTGACCTGGCAGACCCAGAACTTTGCTGGGGCAGTGGTGGTCCTTGGGATGGGGGAGGGAGGGGTGAAGAACTTATCCCCTCCCTTTTTTATTGGTGGCTGGCAGGCTACTTTTGAACACTTTGTGGGCTACCGGTAGCCCGCGGTCCATCTGTTGTGCAGGCCTGCCATAGGGTTATCTCAGCCATTTGCTAAAGTTTGTTTTGTATATATGGTGGGGCATACATTGCATGCACAGAAGAACTGAATTGAGTGAATTGCTCCAAAGTCAAAGAAAAATTGTAATTTCCAAGTAGCCCCCTTTTACTTGATTATTCTTTGATCATACTGCTTCACTTTGGAGTCTTTTAAGTGGCTTGCAGCTGGTTCAGCTAGTTTAGTCCTGGTGGGGGACCCTCTTAAGCATTCATCCATTTTGCAATGTATGCTGTTTCTGCTCTCCATAGATTTGGCTTAGACTCTTCTAGTATAATGTTTAGAGCTTGAGATGTGTGCAGAAAACCTTCCCTCAGTTTCAGCCATTGTCTAGGGCAGTGGTGGTGAACCTTTGGCACTCCAGATGCCTTGGACCACAACTCCCACAGTCCTTTGCCATTGGCAAGAGAGGCTTGGAATTCTGGGCATTGTGGCCCAAAACATCTGGTTCGCCACCACTGGTTAAGGGGGTTGGTATTCACAAAGTGGGTGGGTTCAGTGCTGCATTATGTTATTAGCTAGCTGCTACACCTACACTATAACCTTTCAAAGGAGGTCATTTTATGATCCATCTTATTCTTATTGGTTTTTAATTTGTCCTGAAATGCTATCCTGGCACTGAAAACCAAAATGTTCTCCTATTGTGTTTCTGTGTTTCTTCCTCTCCCATTAAAATACTTGTGCAACATTAATGAAATAAAAGTAGCTAAATAACTTATTAAAAACACAAACATACATCCCCACAAATAACACATTCCTGGTGACTTCTAATTAAATGCTGCTGGTTTGTATTTCTGATCTAAAATTAAGGACTTGGTTTTCTGATGTTTCATGATAGGACAAACCATTTTGGCACTGATTAAATAACTGGTGCTTCTTAGAAAAAGATCATAGGAGGCATGGAAATCAAAGCGCTCCTCCAGACTTACTGAGGCGAAGCACAGAACAATATTGGGAATAGTTTTGGGAGATATTTCAGCTTTTAAGGCAGGAGAGAAGTCAGTGCCTGGGAGACATTCTCATTAGGCACACAGCTCATTGGATATTAAACGACTGCATTTGTTTGGAAAGGGGGAGGTAAATGAACAGGGATGTTGTGTTCAAGTCCCAAGTCCAAGTCTGAATCTTTGGAACCAAGACCCAAGTCTGAGTTCCTATGAAAACTGTGCCCCCCCCCCGAAAAAAAGGGAGGGGTGGGTTAGTCACTGGGGGGGGGAGAAGAAGTCACCAGTGACTGAAGTCTAACTTGACAGCAGGTCCTGAAGTTTGAGTCCTCCTCATCCCTGGAGATGACCTCATTGATAGCTTTCCTGTGAGCTACTTGAAAGGTCCTTCTTGTCCGTATCAATCAACAACTCAGGGTTTTCCCATTTGATGTGAAGGTGACAAGTAGGAACGGGACTTTCTCAGCAGTGGTCTCATCTTTGCAGCAGCGTAGCAAGGTGCTGAAGTGCCTGGGGAAAAAGTTGTTTCTGCGCCCCTCTGGCCCTCCCCAATCCCATTGCATCCACCCAGCAAGGGGGGCAATCCTATGGGCCTGGGGCGGTCGGGCAAGCATGCACGGGGATGTGTGTGTGTGTGTGTGTGTGTGTGTGTGTGTGTGTGTGTGTGTGTGTGTGTGTGTGTGTGTGTGTGTGTGTGTGCATGCACATGCGTCCGGTAACTCGTGTGCACCTTACCTCTCCCATGGTGAGCAAGGCGAGGAGGAGGAGGAGGAGGAGGAGGAAGAGGAGGAGGAGGAAGAGGAGGGCACCGCAGCCACCGTGCTCCCTGCACGTTTGCCTGCCTGCTTGTTTTGCTGCTCGCCTGGCTTGCGGTGCTGGTGTCAGTGGCGGAGTGTGTCCTGTCACCAAGCCTTAGGTGGTGGGGGAGGAGGGCTGCCGGTGGGAGGGTGCATGGCTTCCTCCTCCTGCCCCTCCTCCAGGTGCCCCCGATTTGCTGTGCCCAGAGCAAAAGCACCCTTCCGCCCCCCCATATGCCCTTGCATCTTTGTGGACCTCGTTTCCACCTGATATCTGTCTCCCACTAGGTCTTTCAAAAGTTGGTCAAGACTTTGACAGCTTTTAATATAAGCTTTCAGTGGTATCCTTCCATTATTGTTGGGTTTTTTTCCGTTGACCCTCAGTTGCATCATCAGCTGTGATCACATGGCTTTCCTGTTACTGTCTTTCTTATGTTGTTTTTCTGATTAAATTTAATTTCATAGTTTGTAATTGGAGGTGCGGCTGAGTTTTAACACTTGTTCATCCCCCAGGGCAGCAACTTTTTTCTGGCTGGGAGGTATAGAAATTAATTAAACAAACAATTTTGGACCTAAACATGTGTATAATGGTTACAATTGCATGGTTGATTTTTGCTAAATATTGGAAATCTAATAATCAATTAGTGATGGAAGAATGGTATAAAGAGTTATGGAATTTAGCTATTAACGATAAACTGACTTGTGAAATTAAAATTAGGATAGGGCTGAGCAAGTCTAATGACTTTAATTTATTATTTATTTATTATTTATTTGTTATATTTATATCCCGCTTATCTACTTGGTACTCTAAGCGGCTTACAAAAAGGCTGCAAAACCAGCAAAATACAATAAATAATCAGACAGACAAACCTATAAACACCCTAGACACTGTAAAACCAAATGACACCTCGACTAACGCGCGAATTGAGATGGCGGGGGAAGAGAAAAAAAAAGGTTTTAACTATCGCCAAAGGCCTCACGAAAAAGGTAGGTTTTCAGCACCTTTCGGAAGGCCAGCAGGGACTCTGCAGAGCGCACTTCACTGGGGATGGAATTCCAGAGGCTGGGGTCCGCCACAGAGAAAGCCCGGGTCCGAGTGCTCGTCCTCCGGGCTTCCCGAGGGGTGGCGACCCGAAGCAAGTGCGCTCGCGCCTGCCGAACGGGACGGGCCGAAGTTGACCGCTGAGCGATACGCTCTGCCAGGTAGTCCGGTCCCAAGCCATGGAGGGTTTTATAAACTAAAACCAGGACCTTGAATCTAATCCGGGCTGCAACGGGCAACCAGTGCAAGCGGGCCAGGACTGGGGTGATGTGGTCGTAACAACGCACACCAGCCACCAGCCTGGCCGCCGCGTTCTGGACCCGCTGCAAGCGCCGGAGAAGATTCAAGGGCAACCCCATGTAGAGCGCGTTACAGTAGTCCAGCCTCGAGATCACCAGAGCTTGGACCACTGTTCTCAAGGAGTTCGCGTCGAGGTATGGGCGGATCTGGGCGATCCGACGGAGATGGAAATAGGCGGACCTGGTCACCGACGCCACCTGGTGCTCCATGGCAAGCGCCGGGTCCAGGAACACACCCAGATTCCGCACCCTCTCCGCAAGCTGGAGGGAGACTCCCCCCAGACAGGGAAGAGGGCCACCGTACCCCGACGGCGAGCTCCCGAAGAACATAACCTCTGTCTTCTCGGGGTTGAGCTTAAGCCTGTTCGCCCCGGTCCAGGCCAGTACGGCCTCCAGGCACCCGTCGAGAACTTCCACAGCTTCCACAGCAGAGGTGTTGAAGGAGAGATAGAGCTGCATGTCATCAGCGTACTGATGACAGCAGACTCCAAAACTCCTGATGACCCCCGCCAACGGCCTTACGTAGATGTTAAACAGCATGGGGGACAGAGACGACCCCTGTGGAACCCCACAGGGGAGGATCCAAGGGGCCGATAACTCCCCCCCATGCTGCACGTACTGTGGCCGGCCCTCCAGGAAGGAACGGAGCCAACTGCGAGCAGTGCCTCCGATTCCGACCTCAGAGAGCCGGTCCAACAGGATACCGTGGTCGACGGTATCAAAGGCCGCTGACAGATCCAGGGGGACCAACAGGGAAGAGCAACCCCTGTCAGCCGCCCTGAGAAGGTCATCTTGCAGGGCGACCAAAGCTGTTTCGGTACCCCGGCGGGGCCTGAACCCGGACTGGCAAGGATCGAGGCACTGCCGATCCTCCAAGTATGACTGCAGCCGGACCGCCGCCACCCTCTCGATCACCTTGCCCATAAAGGGGACATTGGCGATAGGACGATAGTTTGTCAGATCATCCACCGCCAGGCCAGGTTTTTTCAGGATGGGCTTTACCACCGTCTCCTTCAGGCGAGAGGGAAAAACCCCCTCGCTGAACGAGGCGGTGGCGATGGCGGAAGCCCATTCGGCCATGGTCCCTCTGGCAGCTCTAATTAGCCAGGCAGGGCAAGGGTCGAAAGGAGTGGAGGCAGGCCGGCAATGCACCATTGCCTCGGAGACCTCGACAGCAGAAACAGGCCCAAGCGCATCCAACCGAGGCGACGAAGGCGGATCAGCAACTGGAGATGGCGGGACAGGACGACTGCAACCGGAGTCAAAACCAGCATGGATGGCCTCAACCTTAGTTCGAAAAAAGGCTGCGAATTGCTCACTACTGAACTCAGTAGGAGGAGGCCTGGCCAGACTAGGATTGCTGAGGTCCCGAACCACCCGGAAGAGCTCCGCCTGGCGGTTCGAGGCCTCAGCAATTCTCAGGGAGGTGAAAGATGTTCTAGCCTCCCTTATCGCGATGATATAGCGACTAGACTGGGCATCAACAGCAGCCTTACTCAACGCCGTGCGGGATTTCCTCCAGCTGCGCTCTAACCTCCTCCTAGCCTGCTTCATTGCCCTAAGCTCCCCCGTGAACCATGGGGAGGGCCGGGCTCGGCAGCGGAGGAGGCGCTTGGGGGCGATCCGGTCAATGGTGTGGATAGCTGTTTCATGCCAAAGGTTCGCCACACCCTCGGCCGGATCGTCAGTCATTCCACCAGGAAGTCCCCCAAAGAGCTCACTGAACCGCTGAGGGTCCATGAGCCTCCGGGGGCGGGCCAAGATAATGGGCCGATGGTCCCCGCGGGGAGGAGCCGAGATCGCCAGGGAAAATGAAAGCAGGTGATGGTCTGTCCATGACACAGGAAGGGAGACAAGGTCCCCCACCTCCAGACGCGAATCCCCCGACATGGAGGTAAACACCAGATCCAGGGTGTGACCAGATCTGTGGGTGGGGCATAAAACATGCTGGGACAGACCCATGGAAGCCATGGATTCCATGAACTCCAGAGCTGCACCAACAAGCCCACCATCCGCATGCACGTTGAGGTCTCCCGCAACCAATAGGCGCGGGGATCTCAACAATGCAGCGGAGATGAACTCTGTGAGCTCTGGGAGGGATTGTGCAGGGTTGCGGGGAGCTCGGTAGCCCAGCACAATGCCAAATCTGTCCCGCTGTCCCACCAACAGATGAAGTACCTCCAGCCCCTGGCTAACCAATGTCGAGGACCTGCTGACGTGTAAAGAGTCCCTGTAGACGATTGCGGCCCCTCCCCCCCTTTGACCCCCCAACCTTCCCACTCCCTCTACCAGGTACCCGGGCGGGCAAAGGAGAGAGAGGGAAGCCCCCCCCTCCATGCCCACCCAGGTCTCAGTGATGAATGCCAGGTCGGGCTTCCCATCCGCAATGGTATCATAGATGAGAGGGATCTTGTTATGAACCGACCTGGCATTCATCAGGATACAGGTAAGGTTGGGGGCGCTGGTGGAATGACTCCCGGGCACGTGGCAGAGAGCCGAGGGGTCAGAACGAGGGACAGACACGAGTTGTCTGGCCCGAGTTCTTCTAGTCTGACATACCCAACGGCTACCAGCGTACCGCCCACGGCCCATCACCGTTGGTATATGAGCCCCTGCATTCATGGCGAGAGGAAAAAAAAAAGGAAAATATATATATATAGGAAGTTACAACAACAGCAATATAAAAATATAAAAATTACAATAACAATGAAAATAACAAAACAATACAAGACAATAATGCACTAAAATTACAAATTGCAAACTACAAACAACAAATTAAAGGGCTGACCGCAGGGCAAATGGAGAGGGACAGGGGGGGGGACGCAAAGATGGTTCACAGGCAGTGAGTGAGCAGCGATAACTGGTATGGCAGCTGATGTCATGAGTGGGTAAATACAAGCACGAAGTGGGTCAGGCCATCAACTGTCGGTGGGCCGGCAGCGGCCTCTAGGCCTGGAAGGGCCCAAACACAGCAGCCGCGAGCTAACCCCGAGCCTTGGTAGATGGAAGGCCCACTGCCGCCAAACAGTCCAGTGTCCTTAGGAAGCAGCACGGAGGATAAGAAAATTAGATGAAAGGGGGAGCGGGATAAGCACCGCACCCCCTAGTCCACAACAGTCAGAGAGAACCAACAGACAAAGGGAGAGAAAAAGGGAAGGGCAAGGGTGGAAGAGGGAACAGTCCCCCTCCATAGCCAAGGCGGGCCCCCACAAAAATTTAAAAGCAAACATAAATGAAAACATAAAAACAAGGCAGCAAAAATAAAAATAGAAAACGCAGCCGACACAACCCGCTGTTGCTGCCGCCCGCCTGGAATATGGGATAAATTATTGGTATATGTATTCCAAAAGGGTAAAGGGTATACACCCGGAGAAGATTCAGTGTACTTCTGGAGGGAAATGGGCTGGTCATTATCATCAAAGTTGTAATTCTGTTCAAGTCCCGAGGGTGGTGGGTTGCACGGGGTTTATGTTTGTTGTATTTGTTATATTATAGTTATATTGATGTGTGTTATTTTTTTCTTCTTTATGTTATTTTGCTGTTTTTTTCTGTTCTTTTATATATATATAAATAATAAAAATATTTTAAAAAAAGAACTTAAAAAAAAGGAAATGTCTTTTTTTTCGGGGGGGGAAGGACTACAACGCCCCAAATCTTCAAGTGATTCCATAAAAGCAACATGGAGTGATCTTGCTTTTCTTTTTTTTTAATAGCTCCAAAGGTAGGCCTTTGGCTTGTGAATCATAAGAGGTGTTTACTGCCTGGATTAGGTATCTGGCTAGGACACTAGAGGTTGGGAGTTCAATTCCCCACTGTACCTCCTGTAAGTACAACCAGATTGTGTAGCCTTGGGCCAGCTGCGCAGTCCCAGGCCGACCCCAAAAGAAGGGAAGGGTAAACCATTGTTCAATTCTATATAAAGGTCTCCAGTTCTAAACGTGTTGTTTAATGAATTATAGGCCTTTTGTTTACTATCTTTGTTTAATATTTAATTTCAATTATAGTATATTGTTTACTATTTGTTTTTTAAAAACTAGTATCTTGTGTTGATGTAAACTGCCCAGAGTGGCATTTGCTGCTAGAGGGGTGGAATATAAATGAAACCAACCAACCAACCAATTAACCACTTCTGAGTATTCTCCATGTGGAAAACTCTGGGAAAAGGTCTCCATAAATGAGAATTTATTTATTTATTTTATTTATTTGTATATTTGTATGCCACAACCAATTTTCCCACTGGGAACTCAGGGCAGTTTACATAGAAAACAACACATGTGCAATTAAAACCAACACAAGAAATTAAAATCTAACCAATAATACAATAAAGAAAACAAATATATAAATAACCGGACAGGCACAAAACCAAGTAATGAGGAAACAAACATTAAATCATGGGGGAACACAGGACAAACATTAGCGTTCACCAAATGCTTCTTTGAAGAGCCAGGTTGACTTGGCAGCACATGGTTCTTCTTCTTCTTCTTCTTCTTCTTCTTCTTCTTCTTCTTCTTCTTCTTCTTCTTCTTCTTCTTCTTCTTCTTCTTCTTCTTGATGATGATGATGATGATGATGATGATGATGATGATGATGATGATGATGATGATGATGATAGGTGATTGAAAACAGAAGGGGCTACCTCAGAAGGTGGTGGGTGTCTGTCATTGAAAAGAACCACCCGTCATGGATCCTTTAACTGTGGATTTTGTGTTTTAGCAAGAAACTGGACTCAGCAGTCCTTGGGGCCCCTTCCAGCCTGACACTCCACCAATGTCTGTGATGTTTAACCATGGTGTGCCCTTTAGGCCTGACTAGGCTTCATGCTCATAATATTCTTTATCTTAGCACATCTTGACATGTTGCACCTAGGGCTATAGGACTCTTACGAAACACAGTTCTCTCTATCCAGCCTGCATGCTTCCTTATGGTAAATTGTAAGGCATGCCTTATTGATGGGGCCCACACATCTAGCTTTGGGCTAGGAGAAGCAGAGTTGTCAAACTGACTCCTAGATGCTGTTCATATTGCCAGCACAATTTATGATACTGTTCCCTCTTTCAAAAAGATCCATAAACTTACAGTACGTGCTGCCAAAGGAGAGTCATAAATTTCCTCTATGTAACTTTACATGCACTGCTTTTTTAATTCACATACTGTCAGTCCCATCATGAAAAGACTATTATATTTCTCTAAAGCAGCAGTGGGCAATCTTCAGCTCTCCAGATGTTTTGGACCACAACTCCCACAGTCCTTTATGATTGGTATCGTATGCTCAGAATTTTGGGAGTTACAGTCCAAAACATCTGGTAGGCTGATGGTTCCCCACTCCTGTTCTAAAGAAGGCAATAATAGAGATATGTATATGCTACAGTACACTGTTCCAATGTTTCAACTCGCCATGAATTTGTCTGGTTTGCATTTAGAGTGACCAAGTTGGCCAACATAGCTAGGTATGAGATTTTTGGGTTCTCTCTCTCATTCTCTCTCTCTCTTGGATTAAAAATCACATTATATTTCATTCTGGGATTTCTACCTACCTGCCAGGAATCCAAATGTGGCTCACCTGGGGGGGGCGAGCCTGAACTGGCAGGCTCCAAGGCTTAACTAGGCCAAGCTCTGTCCAAACACCTGTTCCTATCCCAGTGCTAGACGGGAGTTTTCTTTCTGATTAGATTAAACTAGGTCTAGCTAAATTTTGATGCCTACCAGTTGACACCTGTCTCTCAGACGAGCCACTGTAAGGTAAACTAGGTGACCCCTAAGATCCGCTGGCCACTTAAATTCGGACCAGAGGTTCGTCGCTCTTTGGGCGTTCCCACCTCCTCCGCACTTTCTGGTTGCTGGCTGCGTGAGGGGAGGGAGAAAAAGAGAAAGAAAAAGCATGCCGCTCACCTCGTTCTGCCTCTCGTCTCTGTAAAAGTAGCTCTTAAAGGGGTGGGAGCCAAAAAACAACAAACAGAAGCGAGGAGAGCCCCGCACTCACTATCCTTACACCGGATCAAATAATTTTCACTGTCCCAGAGCAGGTACAAGAAAAAGTGCGCTGGGACGTGCTAAAGTGGGCGGGGTCGCACTTAATTTCCTGTTAACTCCGGAGCTGGTGGGTAAACATTTTTAAGCTCCAGAGCTGGGAGGCATTTGCCCTGGAGTTTAGGGGTCGTGTATAAACGCCCTAGGTGACGGGCTCATGAGCAGCAACAGGATGTGAGAATCCAAATATTTTGGAAGGGACAATATGGCCACTTCAAAACAGTTCCCACATACACCTTTCACTTTGATCTATGTTGGTTTGTTAAGTTTCTCAACACTAGAACAATGAACGGGGCAATAACCCTGCCTATGTAAGCAGTCCAAGTGTGGCATCACAATTTTACATAAAGTGCTTATATTTTGTTTACAGTTCCTTCCTAATGAAAAGGCTTCATTTACTCAACTTAAGGAGCCCTGTGGCACAGTGGTTAAATGCCTGTACTGCAAGTAAAGCTGTGCTCACGACCTGGGGTTCAATCCTTGGGAGCAGGTTCAAGGTTCACTCAGCCTTCCATCCTTCCGAGGTCGGTAAAATGAGTACCCAGCTTGCTGAAGGGGGGGCAATATGTAGCCTGCATTACTGTAATTAAACTGTAAACCACCCAGAGTCTACTTGAAGTGGTATGGGCGGTATACAAACAGAACAAGCAGAACACTTTCTACATGTGTGGCTTGGTTCTCTAGTTATCCTTGCATGGTTATATTTATATATTTTGCCTCTGATCTTTTACACTTTATAGAAAGTCTCATTTACCTCCTTCCATCAGCTCCTGTTATGGAGATTTATGTCTAAGTTAAGAATAACACTGTTGATTTATTCCACCTGGCAATGCAGACACCGTCCCTTGCCATGATAGTAGATAAGATTAAACCCTTGATTCATCAGACATCCATTTTCAATGAGCAGAGCCTTTTTATAGAGATTTTTTCTTTTTTTTAAATCAATATTTCTTTGTCTTCTCAAATATGAAAAATTGGTTTAATACCATTTCCACTTTTAAGAGCAAACATCTATTGTGTGCTCTGTATTAGATTTAAGGGCACACACCTTATCCTGGCTTAATATTTGCAACTACCGTGTGTGATAAACTGTTGGGTTTCCATACCACAAAATCCTGGGAGAGCCTGACCTGGAATGGAACATAGTTTTTCCCTCAACCCTTCAGAAATGTTGAGAGTCAGGACACAGATGTTGAAATGTAATAACCAGGGGAGTAAGGCAGGTGTGATCTCTGTGGGTTGTGGTGGGTGTGCCTCTTCATTCTCTTGCAATTGGATACCTCCTCTGCCTTTGCGTTTGCATTTGCATTTCAAAAGAAAGCAGTGCAAAGGGGGAATGGCTGGCCGCTTCAGAAGCAAAATGCAATATGGTAGAGCATACAGTATGATGGTGATGGTAATGGTGATGGTGATGGTGATGGTGATGGTGCTGGTCATGGTCATGGTCATGGTCATGGTCATGGTCATGGTCATGGTCATGGTCATGACGACAATGATGACAATGTGTTTTTCAATGAACTTCAGTAGAGAAAGAGAAAGTGAGCTGCCTAGATCAGTGATGGCGAACCTATGGCACGGGTGCCAAAGGTGGCACTCGGAGCCCTTTCTGTGGACACCCAACATTGCCCTTTCATAGCCACCTACTGTATATACAGGTTAAATTACTGTATTGGCACTTTCCAAAAAAAATTAGTGGGTTTTGAATTGCAGTTTGGGCACTCGGTCTCTAAAAGGTTCGCCATCACTGCCCTAGATCATCTCTCTGCTTCTTTAGGAGAAGGGTGCTAATATTTCTGAGTAAAATAGCAACAATCTCTTGGCCATATTAAGGTGGATCTAATTGTATTGTAGGTCAACACATCTGGACAGCTGTCACAGGCCCATCTTTTCTTCAACAACAGTTTCATCGTTAAGTGACTGTGTTCATTAGAGATGGGCACGAAATGAACTTTTGGTTCATTTCGTTATTCATTTCATTACTGAATGAAACAAATAACAAACCTCAGAGTGGATCCAGAAAGAAATGAAGCAAACCAAAAAAATGTTTCATTTCGGTTTGTTTCGTTAATGGCAGCGATCAACGGAAAAAGCTGTTTTTAAACATTTAAAAACGATGTGAAACACTTCAAAAATATGTGAAAATTATTTGTATGCCTGATTATACCTATTAAGTTGATGACCAGTGCTTAAAACATCTAAAATGTGTTTTTTCAAGAGATTTTTTAAAGGGAAAAAAATGGCTGCCACATACTTTTGTTAATGGTGGCAATCTGTGCAGAATGGCATTTTTAAGTTATTAAAACATTCTTAAAAGACTTAAAACCCTAGCAAAATTAATATTTCTGGCTGATAATACCTAGCTATAACGACCAGTGCTTAAAACATCTAATTATGTGTTTTCTCAGATCGCTTTTTTCCCTAAGAAATCTTTGGAGGCTTAAAGTGGCAGGCAGGGGCAAATATGTTCCCTTTCCTTTTTATTATTTTATTAGGGTTGATTTGGGTGTACTGTACCATTTGATTATATTTTTATTTTATTTTTATATATTTTTTAATGTGCAAGGGGGGAAAGCGGTCATGCACGCATTGCATACACTTTAGGATTAGGCTAAGTTGTTCCCTTTCCCCCTCGCTCTTTCTCATTTTATTTGAATTAATTTATAGCATTTTTGGATTTATTTTTATTTTATTAATCATTGATTAAATTGTGCAAAGCAAGAAAAAGCGAATAACAAATCAAAATGTACCAACAAAATGAATATTTTAAAAAATTCATTACAAATGAAACGAAATGAAACTAACCTTAAAACGAACCCCACCAAAACGAATCACCATTTTTTCCCCAGTTCATGCCCATCTCTAGTGTTCATGCTTTGTGCAGCTTATTAGATACAATGGACCCTTGTATAACAAACAGCTTGTATAACATAAAATTTGTACAACATAAAAAATTCCAGAGATAGGGGAAATTTGCTTAACATAATCGCCTATGGGGAGAATCCGTACAACATAAAAATGGTATTACTCCGTTTTCAATACATTCCTATGGGAATTTGTATAAACGAAAATTTGCTTAACAAAATTTCATTTGGAATGAATTAATTCCTTTATACAAGTTATCACTGTATATACAGGACAGTACATGGTTTTCATGTTGAAGATCCCAGGCTGATTTTGAGTAAGCCATGTCTCAGATGGTTTGCTCTCTGTCTTGGAACTAGTGACACAGAGATACCTTCTGAAGCTGATAGCCAGCGGCCTGGGTCACATCTTCCAAACATGGTTCTACTTTCTAGGACAGCTCTAATGTGTTCCCAGGGATTGAAAACAGAGGAGAAAATGATTTGCACTCTCACGCCACTGTTGGAATTTTCCATATTTTTTTATTGTGTAGATGGGATCAACATTTGCCACGAGCCATTACTCAAACGTTTAGGAAGGCGCCTAGCTGATCTAAACAGATGCATGTTACGTGATATGCCTGACAGTGTTAACAGATATGTTAGAAATTGGACCAGCTGACTGTTAAGGATGTGGCTGTACTCACTGAGAATTAAGGTCTTCCTCGTTAAGCCACAGACTAATAATGCCAAAGACATGCTATAAATTATCAGCATCGCTGTGTAGGCATCTCATCAGACCAAAGTTGTATAAGGGCATAAATGTGCCCAGAACCTTAAGTTCGTACTTCCAAATTCCACTTCTTATTCTTCTGTTGTCATAGATTGGATGCCGTCATAGCTATTTTGACTTTGGGTGTTGAATTGGACATTATGGTAGTGTTGTGTAGGGATGGGATTTTATTTTTGAGCTACACAACCCACCCTTCTGCATTCTAGGAGTTCTACTGGACAGCCAGACACCTAGATTTGGCTTTTTGGCAGGGAAGGCCCCTATCTGAGAGGCTTTGAGGCTGAGTTAGGCCTTGGTCCTCTTAAGTTCCTTTTCAGAAACTAAGCTCTGGACCAGCATTGGGGCAGGAACAGAAAGCCTGGTCACAGCTAAGCCTAACTCAGTCTCAAAGCCTGAGGCATTTCCTTTCATGTTTTTAAACAGTGCATTACAAAACTTTAGCCGCCTTGTTTTACTTCTGTGTTTGTCAAGTTTTTGGAAATGATTATTATTATGCAATTTTTTTTGCAAGTTTACCAAACAAGGTATCATGAGCTGCTAAATATTGGGGGTCTGAGCTGGGAAAAAGTGTTAGTAATTCAAAGAACAAGTGCTGCCCATTTACAGTATCCTATCCATATTCCATTTTCCATCAGACCACTTTGATGTGTTATGCCTGTTCGTTATTGATACCGGATGGTTCTCCCATTAACTCTTCTAGCAAAGTCTTCACTTCTTCTCCTGGGAAGAACAAAGTTCTCACGCTTTCAGCATGCTATGGTTTTGAGCTAAAGGGTGAAGGGGAGCCATCTCGTCTCGAGTGAATCATTCCCCTTGGAAAGGGGTTATATCGTTTTTAACAACAGCACAAATTCACTCTCATGTGGAATCCTCTCTGGGCCGTTGCTCTTGCCAAGATCAATACAGGCGTAAATTCTGCTGGAGCCTAACTCTGAGAACAAAGCGAGAACTTGCAGGCAACGAGTAAAGGAAACTGGAGAGACGTGTGACCATGCGGACGTAGAATGGTGGAGCAAACTCATGTTTGTGCACAGCCACAAAGCCAAGGATGTAGTACAACCATGCAGACATGAAGTTGTAAACTCCAGTGGAAATCTGATGCAAAGAGGAATCCTAGAACCCGAATCAGAATGGTGGCTCCCAACCCTGGATCCCCATATATACTTGTATTAAAACTCCCCAAACCTCTCTCACCATTAGCTGTACTGGCCAGGCTTTCTGGGAGTTGTAGTCGAAGAACATCCAGAGACCCAAGGTTCGGAACCACTGGTCTAGATGGACAGGTCTCTCCTTTTAGGTTTTTCTCAAGTTCAAGCATTTTTATCCTCAAGTTCTTCTGTACTTGCTTGCTTAGCAAAAGTGGTCTGCTTGTATACCACCCCATATCACTTTAAGTAGTCTCTGGGTGGTTTACAGTTTTAATTAGAGTATGCAGGCTACACTTTGCCCCCCTCCCCCAGCAAGCTGGGTACTCATTTTACCGACCTTGGAAGGATGGAAGGCTGAGTCAACCATGAGCCTGCTACCTGGGATTGAACCCCAAGTTGTGAGCACTTGGGTAATCAGATGTTTATGATTATTGCCTACAACAAAACAATGAGGTATGGAATGGCCCCATCTCACTGTCCATTCCATTTGTCAATACCAAGCAAGGAGCTAATGAACACTGGTTGATCTTACCCAAACAAACAAACAAACAAACAAACAAACAAACAAACAAACAAACAAACAAACAAACAAACAAACAAACAAACAAACAAACAAGTGATATTGAAAATTCAAAGCAGGACACACACACACACACACACACACACACACACACACACACACACACACACACACACACACACCCCTCCTCTTCTGTTTTAGGCAGCTGCAGATCTCAATCCAATTGACAGATTGTGTGTCACTGTAGAGGAATTGTGTGGGGAAAGTTGTAGGTAACGTTAGATACCTAAGTGATCTAGTGAGAAGATGGGAGAAGAGGAAAAAAGTGGTGGGAGTGTTGCCTGCATACTTGAGGTCTAGAAGTTTTGGCCCTTGATGGGAAAATGTGTCCCAACACACCCTGGGGGGAAAATGTATTGGTAAAACTAAATTCAATTCAGAATCTGGGAGGATGGTGCAGTGTTGAAAGCAAGGAAGAACTGGGGAGGGATGTCTAAAACAGAAGAACACTTCAAGCTGGTGAAGCGTGGCAGATAAGAGTAATTCCCCACTCCATTTGCAAATGTCAAGCATTTAAAAAAAAAAGAAATGTCAAGCATTGAAATGGAAACTCTCCCCCAAAAGACTGCAAGACAATTAGTATGCAATTAATTAGTGGTAATTTAACAATCTGTTGTAGATGTTTGATGCTTCAGCACTCTCCCCATAGGAAAAGATACCTTTAAAAATACAAATTAAAATAGGAAGCAAACAGGCATGGGAGGTGATGCAAGATATTTCTAATTATGCTAATTGCATTATGAAATGCAAGTAAGATACTGCATATAAAAAACCCAGCAGTTTGTTACCACAAAAGAATGGTGCCTGGTTTCAGGGGACCAAAGGCAGAAAGTGTTGAGTTTTTCAGTTTTTCAACCATTATTTTTCACTTGGTTCAAGACAGTAGTCCCCCGCCCTTTCGCAGTTCATGTACTACAGTCCTGCTATATTGTGGGACCACAGTATATGAAAAAAGCCCCCCCTAGGGTAAGGGGGGAAAGTCCTGTTTCAACCCTCCCATACTTACCACAGGACTGGAGCTGCCCCGAACAGGCCTATGAGGGCCTTTCTGGGCCTTCTGGAGGCCCCAAACGGGCCTCCCTGAGAACCGGAAGTGACTTCTGGATTGCTGAAAATCATTTCTGAGGCCTCTGAGAGCCTTTCCATGCCTGTCAGAGGTGTCAGGAATGATTTCCAGTTTACCGGAAGTCACTTCCGGTTTGCAGGGAAGCCCTTTTGGTGCCTCCAGAAGGCCTGGGAAGGCTCTCACAGGCCCGTTTGGGGTACGGCCAGGCTGGGGGTAAGTACAAGAGCCCCCAGCTAGCCCCCCCTCCCCAGGCCTGACTCGACCTGCATCCTCAGATAGCAGATTTTCAATTATCGCGGGTCAGGTCAGGTCCCTAACCCCCACAATAGGCGGGGGATCACTGTATTTTCCTCCTCCTTTCTAATGGGGGGAGTTCAAATTACCATTGAATGATTTTAAAAAAAATAAGTATCTCACTATTCTATCTTAGAATATAGTTAGACACGTTGCCTACCTTGGTTCAATCACCAAAGCAAATGGAGATTGCAGCTATGAAATCCGAAGAAGAACTGACACTCAAGGGCAGTAATGAAGGAGTTGGGTTGAAAAATCTTCCCATCTAACGATGTGTTGCTGAAGACTCAGACCAAGAACATGAACCCTCTTGTATTTCCAGTCACCATGTATAGGTGGACAGGAAAATTAAAACGATTCCCTTGAAATGCGGTGCTGAAGGAGAGCTTCGCAGCTTGCTGGGGGGGGGCAATGTGTAGCCTGCACACTGTAATTAAAAATTGTAAACCGCCCAGAGACTACTTGTAGTGGTATGGGGCGGTATATAAGCAGAACACTTTGCTTTTGCTTTGGAATGCCAGAAAAACCATCAAGTGGGTCCTAGGGCAAGTCAAGCCTGCGCTATCCCTGGAGGGAAACAGGTTGATGCTAAGACTGACCCACTTCGGGCCCCTCATGACCAGGCAGGATGCTCTGGGAAAGACACTAATGCTGGGAAAGAGGAGTAGATACAAGACGGACGGACTCCCTAAAGCAGGGGTCTGCAACCTTTAAGACATAAAGAGCCACTTGGACCCGTTTCCGACGGGGGGAAAAACTGGGAGCCGCAAAACCATTGCGACATCACTGGGCGGGCAGTGTGGAGCGGAGCGGCGAACCTGTCACAGTCACCTTCCGGAGCCGCGGCAAAGGTTCCAAAGAGCCGCATGCGGCTCCGGAGCCGCGGGTTGCAGACCCCTGCCCTAAAGGAAGCCAGAGGGTTGTGTTTTCAAGAGCTTAACAGGGCTGTTGAGGAGAGGCCCTTTTGGAGATCACTGTCCAATCCCCTTTTGAAGGCATCCTGGCCAGATGCCATCACCACCTCCTGTGGCAGGGAGCTCCACAGACTAACACTTTAACAACATCTAAAGTCTTAGCAGGATCAACCAAGGTAAAAAGACCAAAGCCAATACAACCAGAGAAAGGCATTCAAGGCCTACAACAGGAGGGCCCATTTGGTGTGGCCTTTACTGTCCAGAGCAGCCTCATCTCAATCATATACCCAAGGGTCTCTACTTTGACGCTTTTCCTGTGGTTGTAAAACAAAATTTTCCTTGCTTTCTCCTTCTTCCTGAACATTGAGGGAGCCCACGCGTCACCTGAGCTCTTGGAGATCTTGTTGCTTCTGTGATTGGAGGAACTTCTGAAGGGTAGCCGCCGAGGAGCAGTGGTACCAAAGGGCGATGGAGGATTCTTTTTAAAATCAGTCATAGAATCATAGAATCCTAGAGTTGGAAGAGACCCCAAGGGCCATCTAGTCCAACCCCCTGCCACGCAGGAACCCCATCACAATATTTCTGACAGATGGGCTGTTTACATTCCTCAATGTTGTGCTTAAAGCTCTCTCCGAATTAAATTAAACTATTTAATTCTGCCAGCTACACATTGTTGCCAGTCTAATTGCAGGTACTCATTTTATTGACCTCAGAGAGATGGAAGGATGAATCAACCTCGAGCTGGCTACCTGAGCGCAGGAAAGAACTCAGGCTCTGAGCAGAGTCTTATCTGCAGTACAGTAACCTTCCACCTATCACGGGGGTTAGGGACCCACCCGACCTGCGATGCTGGAAAATCTGCGATATGCGGAAGTGGGTTGGATGGAGCCTGGGGGGAGGGGGGATCAGATCCCCCTGCCGCCGCTGCCGCACGCCGGTCCAAGAAGTCTTGGGGTGGCACACGCCAGCAGTGGCAGGGGGATCTGACCTCCCGCTGCCGTCCCGGCATCTCCAGTGAAATGCATTGGCTCAATGCATTTCAATGGAGATAATTTCCCCCATTGGAATACATTTTCTCAATGCATTCCAGTGGGGAAAATTTCTCCATTGAAATGCATTGGCTCAATGCATTTCAATGGAGATTGTAGGGCAGCGCCCAATGCCGCCCCCTCGCGCTCCTCCGAGAAGCCTCGGGGCGGGGGGTAGCGTCACGGGGCAATCACATCCCCCTGCCACCCCCCCCCGCACGGCCCTGAGGCTTCTCTGAGGAGCGTGGGGTGGCGGTGCAGGGTGATGCGATCGCCCCCCGCAGCCCCCTGGCATGGCCCCGAGGCTTCTGGGAGAGACGGGGGGGAAGCGAAGGGCGATGTGATCACCCCCCACCCCCTGCGCAGCCCCAAGGTGCAGGTACTGCAATCCCACAATATACTGGGACCGCAGTACCTGAACTGCGAAATGGCAGGGGGTGACTGTACTGCAGTTTAATCACTGTGCCATGAACTCCCAACCCCCACCTTTTCAGATTGCTCGATGTCCTCTCCTGATAGAAAAGTTAGCCACTTTCCCCACAAAGGTATATATTTAGGAGTGGGATTCTCGATACAAATGATAAACTGCCCAGAGTGGCCTTTGTTGCCAGATGATGCAGCATACAAATTTAATAAATAAATAAATAAATAAATAAATAAATAAATAAATAAATAAATAAATAATGCTCTCCGAGGACTGTATGTAAATGCTGTATATAAATTTACAGCACACTGCTGCAAATGCTTGAACAGCAGAGCAGCAGAGTAGGACAGTTGTGGGAGTCAACGGGCAAGTACAATCTTATTTGTGGCTGATTTCCCCGGAGGGAAGCACAACTCATACGCGAGAACTTTCTGTATTTGTTTACGCCTATATGGTCCTTAAAGTTTCCCAGGGAAATCTAGTCACAGGTTACAGGGAGGTTATGTTTCCTCTGAGCTTCAGCCTCCCAGATGAAGTAACAGCTTGGCAGAGGCAGAACCTGGGTTTCCATTCGGTTTCTCATATGCAGAAGGACTGGGTTGTCTTAACAACCTGCAGCGGTAGCTGAGGAATCTCTGCGAGGCTTCCCATCTTAGGCCGCGGTCTCACCATGTTGTTGTTGTTGTTGTTGTTCAGTCGTTCAGTCGTGTCCAACTCTTTGTGAGCCCATGGACCAGAGCTCGCCAGGCCTTCCTATCTTCCACTGCCTCCTGGAGTTTCATCAAATCCATATTGGTTGCATCGATGACACGGTCCAACCATCTCATTCTCTGCCGTCCTCTTTTCCTTTTGCCTTCCATCTTTCCCAACATCAGGGACTTTTCCAAGGACTCCTCTCTCCTCATGAGGTGGCCAAAGTATATGCAGAAAACTATAGAGAACGGTCTTACCATAGTTTTCTGCATATATAAATTCCATGCATATTTTTTCTAGGCGGTCACGTGGTTTTTTAATGTGCAGTCAGTGTCCTCTCTTCTGCGTCGTATTTTCCTATTCTGGTTCCATCTCTACCTGTCTACTTTGCATTTTCCCCTTCTTTCTGACTCTACTCTCTCTGTGGTGTTTAACCTCAGGAAGCTGCAGGAAAAGGGGAACAACAGATTTTACTGCATATTTTCAGGGTCCTGTCGTGGTTACAGAAGCAAATATGTAAGCATTTTCAAGTGAAGTTTCTAAATCCAGCCCCTGGCGGTGGTTTAGGAAACTTCACTGAAAATGATGTTCCAGGGGTGTGGTCAGCCGGGACCGGAATTTACTTCTCTTTGTGGTTAGCACATGATCTTTTTCTGTGCAGTTCGCCACCGGGAAACTACGCAGAAAACGCTGGTAGGACCGCGGCCTTAGTCTGTAGGTTTGAGGGCTCTGCAGAGAAACAAATTCCTAAACCAGCAGAGGTAGCTGATGGTCCCTGTCTGTGTGTGCATATACCCTACTCAGGAGCTGACATGTTGGACCTGACTTATAGCCACCCTAACTAGGGCTTTCAAGGTAAGTGAGACATTTAAAGAGTGGTTTTACTGAGTCCACACTCCTAGTGAGTTTCTGTGACGGAGCAGGGATTTGAACTCAGCATTCCTGGGAGTTAGACTGTTCCTCTATCTGCTACACTGCACTGGGTACTGGGTACCATATGCCTCACTTCAAAATCCAGGGCTGAATCATTCCTTCCCTGCTTAGCCCACGAGACAGTGAAAGTCATCGTCTGAGTAGGGTTTGGGGTTCCTCTTTGAAGGATCTTCCCAATAGGGAGATAATCAAATTCCCTTTGAAGATTCAGTGAGTTTTTAAAAGAAAAGAAAAAGTTATACCTGGATTTCAAAATTTAGCAGGATTCTCTTTCTCATGCCTACATTTCCTCAAATAAACTAAATCGGGAAGCATTATGTTATTGTGAACCATAGCTCAGTCTTTACCTGATCCCGCAACACAGACTATTGTGCTCTAGGGGAAATAGAATCAGACTGATGTATTGTCCCAGTACAAAACCAACAGGAGAAAGTAGGCTGGAGCACCTGTTAGCAATTATGGAAATGTGATAGTGTGAACCTGCTTTACACTATTACAACATCTGACTGGCATATTGGGTAAGCTGTGTTGATACAATCTGGAGCTTTTAGAGGAACCACCATGATTAGGTGGCTGTGGACGCATGTGTCCTTCACTTGAAGGGTGAGGCATGGGATTTCTAGAATATAAAAAAGGCAAAGGTTTCCTCCTGCACATGCGTGCAGTTGTGTCCGACTCTAGGGACGGTGCTCATCTCCATTTTCAAGCCAAAGAGCCAGTGTTGTGCAAGTCCGTGATCGTGTGGCTGGCATGGCTGAATGATTTTCTGCACACAGAACACTGTTTACTTTCCTGCTTTTTTTATAGCGGTACCTATTTATCTATTTGCATTTGCATGCTTTCGAACTGCTAGGTTGGCAGGAGCTCGCTCTACTGTTTGGTACCTGGGATTTGAACCGCTGAGCTGTCGACTTTGCTGCTGACAGTTTCAGCGCTCTAGCCCACTGACCCACCCTGCCCACCAACTGTGCCACCACATGTTGTATTTTAGAATACAAATCACATAATTCACCATCCTGAGAGTTTTACCTAGCAACTCTGGCCTACCGACACCCAACTATGGCTCACCTGGAAAAAAGGCCTCTCTGTGAAGGCTTTATGGCCAAGCATAGGCCTAACCGTGCTCTAGATTCTTGTTCAGAAAGGAAGTCACCCCAAAATTGTAATCTGTTTTAGTGGATATTCAGGAGTAGAGATGGAGACGGATTATTTAAAAATGGTGATGCATCACAGGAACATCATGGAGCCTAGAGTTAAGGATAGGGATGGGCATAAAGTGAAAAAATAAAGTTTTATTTCACTTCATTTTGTTTTTAAATGAAGTTTTGTAAAAAAAATAAGTTGTAACAAAATGAAAGAATAAACTATTGGTTACTCAATAAAATGGCTCCCCTGGGTCCTAGGGGCACCAGATTTGGTTACAACGGAGCCATTGTACAGAGTATCGAAATGTTTCATTTTCAAGGGGAAAAAAGATGTGTTTCATCTTGTTTCATAACAAAAGGCTGTTTCCCATTTCGTTTCTTTTCACAACATTTTGAAAACTTGCGAAATGACAAAACAGTGTGTTGTTTTTCGTAAGGTGCCCCTCTCTAGTTAAGGACAGATTTGTCACAGAACAGCATGAGCTGTCCTGGCTGCTCTTGGGGAATTACTTGCCATCTATGGAAGCCACTGTGTTCTCCTGAAATCGCTTGTGCTATCCAGAGGTGAAAATTAAAGGGAAGGTTGCTTGTGAAGTCTTGAGAGTTTGAAACCTTAGGGCAAGTAGCAGGAGACAGATGCAATCACAACCTGTTCACAGAAATCCCCAGCAGCTTGCAAGGCGAGAGGATAACCTGGGAGTTGTGAAGACAAAACATACCGTCTGTCACAACGTGATAATCAAGTTTTTTTTTTTAAACTGCTAAAGCCCAAGTGAGGAAAAACTAATATTGGCTCCATCCACTCTGGCATATGGTTGTGGTATATGGTTGTCCAGCAACACTTTTTGGCATGGAAAAAAAGACCTGATGTGATTGTGTTTCTACATTAAAATGACCCATCCTTCAACTTTAAGAGCTGACCTGTATCTTCTTGGCACAGGGCTAGGACATGCAATCTTTTTTGCATGCTTTCACTCATTTAGCATTCTACTCTGCCTTCACAGACAAGTACCAAAGAGCTAAGTAAAAGATGGACACAGATTCAACCATGAACCACCACCACCCCATGACGAAACAGGCTGGTTAATGATTTCTTTCACAACTCAGTTCAGGGATTGCATTTTGCAGAAGCGAAACAAACCACAACACTTTTTTCCCTTTGGCATTTCGTGTGCTTTGAGGGGAAAAGATGCCCACCTGTTCCCTTCCCGCTGCTCCTTTTGCCTCCACTTATTTGCTCTTGACACCATGAACAAGTAAGGCCCCCCACCCAAAGTTAGGAACCAGAAAAACAAACCACAACCCAGTTTTAGACATGGGCACGACTTGGCGAAATTTCCATTTCCGTTTCCGTTTTTCGTTTCCGTTACGTAATGGAAACGGTAACGATAATTAAGCCGTCAGAACTCGAACTTGAACCGAAAAAAGAAAAATTTGGTCGGGTTTTTCGTTTTCGTTTGTGGCATCATGGCAATCGCACAATGCGAAGCACAGAAAAAGTTTTTAAAAGTTTTTTTTTAAAAAAACCCAACTCCCAGCCAAAAAAGCAGGCGAAAATATGCCTGCCTGAGGCTTTGCCACCTACCAGAGGGGTGGTTTCTGGGGGTCCCCGGCCTTTCCCCCCTCTTCTCCTGTCCTGGGCTGCTTGCACCAGACTGGGGGGGGGTCATCCTCGTCGTCTCGCCATGCCATGCGGTGGGGGGGAAATCCAAAATGGCGACCACAATTTTTCTTTTGAAATCGTGGTCAAAAAACACACCAAATCACCACAGAAACATGTGAAATTTATTTATTTTAAATGCCTGATTTTTAATAGTAGCAGCAGTGGGTTTTTTATAGCAATAAAACGTCGTATTGATTTTATTTTATTTTATTTTATTTTATTTTATTTTATTTTTTTAGACCTGCCTATTTGGGCTGGGCATGGGATGGGACCATGCATTTTTTTTTGAACCATTCCACCAATGGCATCACCAGGTTTTTGACTGAAACTTCTGGATGTCTCGGGGGGGGGGGGAATAAAAAGCCGAGGCACCTTCCAGAAATCGCAGTTGGGTGTATGGATGTGGTTGAGGGAGGAGGGCTGGCTGCTGGTGCTGGTGTGATCCGATCGAGATTGAGGAGGGAGGCTGGAGGCTTTAGGATTTAAGTTAGGCAGGCAGGGAGGGAATTGAATTTAGAAAATAATTTCTTTAATTCCCTGCAGCTTTGTCTGCTGAAGGGAATAGCAGTTTATTCTTTATTTCTTCTCTGGCACTTTGTGATGATTTTTTTCTGATATTGGATAAAGGGGGAGGTTTGACTGGGAGTGGGAGGTGTGGATTTTTTTAAAAAGTATATTATATACTACCATTTATTTTCTATTTTCCCAACGTCAATTTGCTTGCACACACACACATTTGGGGTGCAAGCCAAGACCTAAGTGATATCCTAACTGCCCACTCGCCCGCCCGCCCACGCCACCACCCGCCTGCGGCCTGTGCTGCTGCCCGCCCACTTGCCTGCCCGCACCTCCCCCCTGCTGCTGTCACCACCCACCCATGGCCCCCGCCACCACCTCCCGCCCGCACCTCCCCCCCGCCGCCCGTCCCCCCGCCTCGCCCGCCGCCTAGGGCGCAAAAACACCTAGCGCCGGCCCTGATTGCGGGACACCCCTATGCTCTGGGGGAAGTCAAATCGCGCTAAATCACGGTGGAAATGACAAATGACAAACGAAACGACAAAATGACAAATTGTTGAAAAATTTCGCGACAAACGGAAATGACCCGAAATGAACCCGTTCCGACAAACGAAAACTCAAAATGTCATTTTTTCTTGTCGTGCCCATGTCTACCCAGTTTGTTTTCCCGGTGGTTAATGGTTAGCCACAACCATGAACCATCACGAGCCACCAGTTTTCTGGTTTGTGCCAATCTCCAGTTAAAATAGCTTGCACTGGAAATTTTTTTAAACACAGACCATATCACCTGAAATTCCACAGTGTGGAAAGGCCCATTATTGTGGATAGCAGTTCTCTGTCTCATGGCACCGAAGAGTACTGCTGTGCTCCTTCGTCCTGGAGAACAAGGAAGTATGGCAACAGCTTCTCCGTGGTTGGTTTGATTTAGAGCAGGGGTTGCAGCTTGCGGTTGAGGGTTGCGTGCATGGTTTCATGGTTGTTGTTGTTGTTGTTGTTGTTGTTGTTGTTGTTGTTGTTGTTGTTGTTCAGTCATTCAGTCGTGTCCGACTCTTTGTGACCCCATGGGCCAGAGCACGTCAGGCCTTCCTATCTTCCACTGCCTCCCGGAGTTTGGTCAAATCCATATTGGTTGCATCTATGACACCGTCCAACCATCTCATTCTCTGCCGTCCTCTTTTCCTTTTGCCTTCAATCTTTCCCAATATCAGGGACTTTTCCAAGGCGTCCTCTCTCCTCATGAGGTGGCCAAAGTACTGGAGCCTCAGCTTCAAAATCTGTCCTTCCAGTGAACATTTGGGGTTGATTTCTTTCAGGATGGTGGAGGGACACAGAAAGAGGAAAGTAGAGGAGAAAGGAGGGAAGGATAGTCAACATGGGTGCATTGATGGAGGACCTGTCATCAGAGACATGCTCAAGTCCCTTCCAAGAAAATGGAGACAACCTTGGAAACATGGAAAGATGAAACTGAGTGGTTGGAGCACCTTCTGGAAGTGAACAGTTCTGACCTCTGGAAAGGGGAAATCTGTCCCTTTACTTACAGTTTCCTGAGCAGAAAGGAAGAAGGCAAGGGAAGAGACAAAAGTGTAAGGCCAGGTTTTAGGGCACCAGCTAGATCAGGGGTGTCCAAACGTTTTGCAAGGAGGGCCAGATTTGGCAAGGTGAAAATGGTTGGGGGGCTGACCATTCAGACGCATTTGGCCCCCAGGCCGGACTTTGGACAAGTCTCTATAACACACAAGGAGGCAGGGATGACGCTGCAGCAACGGAGCCGGGGGCGGGTAGGCTGGGAAGGTGGCTGGGTGGTGGTGGACAGAGGCAGGGAGGGCAGGCAAAACATAAAACTGCAAGCTGATGCCTCCAACTGGTATGGGGAAGGGCCAGCTGGTGGAAATGCATGACAGGCTGAGCCGGTGGGGAGAAGAGGCTGCGGGCCACTCAAAATTTGTAAATGGGCCGCATTTGGCCCCAGGGCCTGACTTTGGACATGCCTGAGCTAGATTATCCAAATATTTAAAAACCAATCCCGGGGGGACTGGGTGTCAGCCAGAAAAGGATGGGTAGCACTGAGCCCTAGGAAACAGTGAAATAAAATAAAATAAATAGTGCCAAAAGCACAATACCCTGAAGAACAATCTGACAAGACCTGGAGAACTTTAGAAGGTATGGTTTCTCCGACCCCTTATGGCTGAGAAGGCATCAATAAGAGGATTGAATGGCCTAGAATAGTAACTTCAGAATGGGTCAAATCCATGATAAGCATTGGTCACATGAGTCAATCTTGAGCATTCTCTCAGCCACTGAAAGCGTCCTAGCTCTGGCGTAAGATGGAGCAGCACTGTTATTTCATTCTCTAACTATTATCTTGCAATGTATGTGAAGTATGCTTTCTGGGTCGATGGATGACTGCACCCAGCTGTCCTTGACTATGATGTTGTATTTTACCTTATATTTTACTACTATTTGCCTTCTTGATGGAAAGACATGATATAATAAATACTTAATAGTTGCTGAAACAAACATACTCTTTTCCTTAAACATTAGTGGACATCATCCTTAAGCTGTGATCGTCAAGTTCACGAAGCCCTTCTTCCTGTATGAAAAGGTCCTTTCTTCTGTTTGTTCTGAACATGCTGCCATGATTGCTTTACTATTACGAGTGATGGGTAAACAAATTATCTCTATGCCACCCATATGTTACAATCCAATTTTATGGCCCCACCGCTCAATATCAATATCACCCACTCCAAGTACTTTAGCCTCTACTTGAAGGCAAATTGTTTGTCAGTTATAAACACCCTTGCTTGTCTTGTTCTTTTGCATGGGAATGAGAAATGTAACCTTTTTTTTCTCCTCATCTGCTGTTTTTCTTAAAATTGGCCTTAAATTTGTTTATTTGCAAGAGTAGATTTTGTTCAGATTGCACCGCTGTGTGTTTATGCAACTAGTAAAGCTAGGTTCATTGACGATTTTCTTCCTGGAACTTTTCAAATATACTGTACAGGCACTGGGTGGATGTTTTTTGTGGTTTTGGTCCGCCAGAAATCCCTTCTATGCATTTATGTGCTTTGCATCTCAAAAGGAAAAGAGAGCATTGCACAGATACATTTTTGACCAAAATGCAGACAATTTGACCAAAAAGAAGAAAAGAACAAAAAAGGAAAGGAAAAGGAAAAGACACCTTCACCAGAAACACTCAGAAACACACACACACACACACACACACACACACACACACACACACACACACACACACACACAAACCTCTGGACCTGTCGCTGCAGGCCATATACCTCTGTCAGGCTGTGCTTCTCTCCCCCCCCTCCTTTGCTCTCACCTTAGAGTGGGCAGGCAGGCGGATGTGGGGGGGATTGTGGACGGGGACAGAAAGGGTGCATGCACAGGCCACATGCCCCACTTCGCTCGAGCCCCAAATGGAATCTGGAAAGTGTGTAGGGGCTCTAAGACCAGCTTTCCTGCTCTTCCTTTTCCTCTTCCTCCTCCCCTCACAAGCTGAGGAAGTGGCTTCTGACCGTGGGGACAGATTGAAGAGTAAGACTGCAGCCATGGACGTGGGGACAATGGAAGCGCCCCTTCAACCATGTGATCGTGGAAGGGGTGAAGGTGACTTTAAAAAAAATCGGATCTTCTTAAAGGAAGCGAAACACGAGCCTAACCTGTGTGTGGTCACCTGCGGACTTGCACAGATGGTTTTCAATTAATTTTGCATTCTAAAATGCAGAGTTTTTTTTTTTTTTTTTTAAGAAAAAGACCTGATCCAAGTCTCCATTCAGCCATGGGAATTCACTACAGGGTGAAATTCTTTGAATATGTCACAGATCCCAAAACTCCTTTTAGGGTCTCCCTGACTTAGAAATGAGAGGTTGCTTAAACAGACAGCAAAAATAAAAATGCCTCGATGTTAGGAACATGAAAATTGATAGTTCATTAAAGTGTGTGTTTGAGAGTGAGAGAGACCTATGCATTTTAAGGGGAAGAGAGAAAGAGAGAGAATGTTTTTGTAAGGAGCTGTTTGTGTTAATAGTTACTTGTCCACAGGTGTTATAATTATTGTTGTTCCTATTTTGATGCCAGTGTATTATACTGCATTCATTGCATTATCATTTTCATCAGGCCAGGGAAAAAAGGAGAACTTCTTTTTGGTTCCTTTTAGTGGCTAGTTCTGCTATTGCACTTTGGATATACAAAAAGATTCATACTCCTCCCTCCAAAGCCAAATGGGATTGATTAAAAAAATGACCTAAATCTTGAAATGTGCTTAACATGCCTTATATTTTTGAAGATTATTGTTGCTTATTACTGGTGGTGGGATATTGAAGGGAACTTGGAGAGGCTGAATGGAGGCCTTGACTTATCTTTCCCTGATCTCTTCTCTGTCTTTTCATCGGGATGGCCAACCAGGTGCCTTTCAGCCTGGGGCATTACCTGGAACCCTCCCGCCCGCTTTCAAACAAAACTCTGAATCCTGACAGGAACTGAAAAGGACCTAAATGACGCCTTTGGAGACAGAACACTCAGCAAACGGCTCTAATAAATCTCTGTGGTGAAAAACGAAACTGTTAATTAAAAGCTGCTTTTCTGACATTGTAATCAAAGGCAGCTTTGCTATCTGGAGGATTGCTTAAATGCCTGGAGAGTTCTAAGGCCACCAGCTGGAATGTCGCTTCTGAACACTTCCTTTGTCATCATTCCAATAAATTAAATATGCCTCATACACAAACTATTAGGGTGAAATAATCCATCTTGGATGAGGGGATGTATGCTGATAGAAAATGCTTATTTCCATTGCATAGAAATCTGGCTGAGCACTAAAAGAGACACAATGTGAATAGCAATCCTTGGTGAATAGTCATCTTTGGTTCTTTCCAGTATCTAGAGATGGGCACGAAACAAAAAAAACCCGGCGTTTTGGTTTTTCGTTTGTCGTTGAGAGGTCTGTTTCGGTTCATTTCCGTTTGTCGCGAATTTTTGGAAAAATTTCATTTCTGTTTTTTGTTTTTTCGTTTGTCGTTTCTACCCGCTTTTTGCGCGATGTTTAAAGCATTTCCGTGTGCAGGCATCCTCCAACGCCCCAGACCAGAGGGAAAACACTAAAAAAAATGGATGCTGGCAGAGACACAGTATGGACTAGGTATGCAGGGAGGCTGCAAAGGCAGAGGCGGGTGTTGCCCAGGGTGCAAGGCAGCCGCAGAGTGACTGCACTGCGGGGCAAGGGAGGGTACTCACCAAGAGGTACGCAGCACGCACACACACAGGGAGGCTGCAGGATTGAAGCTAGAGTCGCAGAGACAGCAATCCCACCCTAAGTCCCACCAGAGACTGCAAGGAGGATGGGGGCTGCCAGAGTTTTTTATGCCCTCTGTGGCTGCCAGACCTGCTCAGTCTGCAACCTGGGCATGCTATTGGTTGAACATGATCTCATCACATGGCTTGCCTCCATTTTGTGGCTGGTGGCGACATCCATTTTAAAGGGAAAAGAAAAATACATCGTGATGGGAGAAGACAAAAACAAACATTTTAAGGACCCCAACCCCCTGGTAGGTAATAATTTCAAATAATTATCGCATTATCGCTGCATTTTTACAGATGTCCAGGGTGTTTTAATACCCAAGAAATCAATCAATATTAGGCATCTGGGAGCCATTTTGGGTCGATGTCCCCTAACTCCCCTTAAAGGGAAAAAATACAGCAATCTGAGAAAAGACATAAATGCACCTTTTAAGGTCCCCAACCCCCCTGGTAGGTACAATCAGACAATATAAATAATTATCGCTGCATTTTTACAGATGTCCAGGGCGTTTTTTAACATTTAAAACAGCTCATTTCATTGCGCGTCGCCATTAACGGAAACAAAACATAACAACCACAATTTTCGTGGATCTGTTCATTTCATTGCATTTTCATCACAATTTTTGTTTGTCGTTTCGTTACGTAACGGAACGACTAACGACTAACGGAAACGAAAAAATGTTCGTTCCGTGCCTATCTCTACCCGTATCGGTTAACCACAGACTCTATAATCGAGGCATAGATTTGATTAGAGATAATCTTCTGACTTCCTCATTTTCTCTTGGTGCATGGAATGTACCAAGTGTGGCGGGGTGATTCTTCAGAATGACATCACACATCATTGCCGTTTGTTTGCAATTAATGCAACCCTGCCTAGACTAGGTTCTTGGGATCTTATTAGTTTTTGCTTGCTTGCTTGTCAAACTTTAATGGCACCCATCTAGTGAATATCTGCTCTTGGTGGTGTACAAACAAGATACAGCAGACCTTCGTATAACAAGCGGATTGTTTAACAGAAAATCTGCTTAAAGGGAAAAAAAATTCTGGAGATAGGGAACATTTGCTTAATGGAATTGCCTATGGGGCAAATCTGTACAACAGAAAAATGGTCACAATTAGGGATTAATCCATTTTCAATGCATTCCTATAGGAAATGTGTACAAAAGGACAGATTTTCTTAACATAATTTCATTTGGAATCAATTAATTCCTTTAAATAAGGTACCACTGTAAATAATACCATCAGAGTACAATATAAACAATTAAATCATAGAATCATAGGATTCTAGAATTGGAAGGGGCCTGTAAGGCTGTAAGGGAATTTGAAGTAGAGAGTAGCAGTTTAGCTAGGGCCATAACTAAACATTGTATACTAAGGTGCAAGTTTGTGCTGTAGCTCAACTCTTAATTGAGTCCAACCCCCTGCTTAGTGCAGAAATCCAAATCACAGTAGATCTGACTAAATAATAATACCCCCATTAATAAATCACATATAAACTAAAATAAGCAAACAGACCACATTACAAACATTTCCCTCCCAGTAGTAATCAGTCATGGAGAGCTGATTTTTTTGGAACCACAGTGCCCAGTATCTGGGAGATGCAGTTCTCAAGTAACTTTTCCAAGCTTGGGTCCTGTTGACATGGTTGCAATGCACGTGTTGGTGTTTTATTTCCAACCTTGCATGCTGCCTTTGGTTTCAGCGACTAGGGGGGACTTTGGGGGGATGGGGAGTTGAACTGTCAGTCTATCCAGCACTAACCAATCATTTATTTATTTATTTATTTATTTATTTCCCTCTTACCTCTGAATTCAGAGGAGGGACAAGTTTCGTTCTTGATCATCCCAGAGGGTGCAAAACTCACAACGATGGACTCAATTTAAAAGAACCCAGATTTTGGCTGAATCTCAGGAAAAACTTCCTAACTATTACAGCAGTACGACAACAGAACCAGTGACCTTAAGAGGTGGTGAGTGCTCTAACACTGCAGGCATTCAAGAGGAATTTGGACAACACCTAACAGATATCCTTTGATTTGTATTCCTGCAAAAGGTGGGGTGGGTGGGTGGGTGGGTTTGAACTTGATGGCCTTATATGCTCCTTGTAACTTCACTGTTCTAGAGAAGGTCCTGAGAATCTAAAACAAAGCAAATAAATAAATAAATATGGTGGTCATTGAGAGTCTGCCACAATCCTAAGGCGGAGACTATACCTTAATGGGATTCATTGTAAGGTAACTGAAATGCTTCTTGGGGGATGCCAGCCACATCCAGGCACATGTTAATAGATTGACACTTACCTAAGAACATAAGAACATAAGAAGAGCCAAAGGCCCATCTAGTCCAGCTTCCTGTATCTCACAGTGGCCCCACCAGATGCATCCGGGAGCGCAAGAGACTAGATATCTGTCTCCTGCTACCACTCCCCTGCATTTCGCCATTGAAGTAGCCTGGTTTTAAGCCTGGAGATTACACATCTCCATCATGGTTTGTAACCTGTGATGGACTTCTCCTCCAGGAATCTTTCCAATCCCCTTTTGAAGGCATACAGGCTAGAAGCCATCACCACCTCTTGTGGCAGGGAGTTCCACAGACTAACAACACGCTGGGTAAAAAAAAATTCTTTTGTCTGTTCTCACTCTCCCCGTGCTCAGTTCTTACTCTCCCAGCCCTCAATTTGAGTGGATGTCCCCTAGTTCTGGTATTTTATGAGAGGGAGAAGAGCCATCCCTCTATCCACTTGACTCATGCCCTGCATTATTTTGTATGCCTCAATCATATCCCCCTTCAGGCGCGTTTTTTCCAGACTAAGGAGCCCCAAATGTTTTAGCCTTTCCTCATAAGGGACGTGCCCCAGCCCAGTAATCATTTTAGTCGCTCTCTTCTGCACCTTTTCTAGTTCCACTATGTCTTTTTTGAGATGTAGTGACCAGAATTGTACACAATACCCCAGGTGCGGCCTTACTATCATTTTGTACAATGGCATTATAATGTTGGCTGTAGAGATGGGCACGGCTCAAAAAATGGTGTTTCGTTTGTCGTTTGGTCGTTTAGGAGTCCGTTTTGGTTCGTTTTCGTTTTTGTGACATTTTTTGCAAAAAAATTCATTTTCGTTTCGTTAGGTAACGAAATGAAAAAATGAAAATGAAAACGAAAAATTGCTGTTTCGTTAGCATTCTTTTTAGTTCAATGCATCTGCTGCAATGAAAACGAAAAACACGGCAAATTTGGTCATTTTGTTTTCGTTTTCGTTTCATTTTAAAAAAATTTCATTTCATTTTCGTTGCGTAACGAAACAAAAAAATGAAAACGAAAACAAAAAATTGCTCGTTTTGTGCCCATCTCTAGTTGGCTGTTTTATTTTCAATCCCCCATTGCACAACAAAGAAAAAATGTTTGTCAAACCAAGTTGGAGGAAGAATTTTGTCTGTATTGATACTCCATATTTGCACTCCCTATTTTTCTACCCACAACAATATTCCTATACTTATTCCCAGTAGGCCTTCTAAAGTCAATCCACCTCATGCGTGCATGCATACAGGATGATGCTTTATGTTAATATCAAAATGAATATCTTTGGAGAAATCTCTTTCTGCATGGTATCTCCCAATAGTTAATCACGTAATGTTTCCTCTCCAGCTAGAATGGTGAAGAAGACCTCTCAAGACAGGCTTTTCTAAGACTTCATTAACTCCCACAAGATGAAAATGAGGCATGGAATGGATCCCCCTGGCAAAGTTCTACAGACTGAACTAAATATCTATGTGAGGATTTTTCAGATCTATGAAGTAAAGGAAGTCCAGAGGGGAAAACTGATTTTAAGCGAGTGACCCCCTCTTAAGCTTGCTTGCCTCCTTATTAGAGATCATTTTCTAGCCCCCCTCTGTGGATGTCATAAGTTCCCTAGATGGATCTTCTGGTAGGAATGAACTGGTGTTCTTCTACAACCCAACATGGCTGAGGAACAGTTGGACCTTGCAAATTCTTGACCCTTGGGGTCCTAGAAGGTTGAACCTGCAATTGAAGATGACTCTGAATGAAGCCATCCTGTCTTCTCTGAATTTTGCATGCAAATGTGATACATTTCTCTCTCTCTCTCTCTCTCTCTCTCTCTCTCTCTCACACACACACACACACACACACACACACACACACACACAATGCATCTACGCAGTACTACGCAGTAGAGATGGGCATGAAATGAACAATTTTTGTTTCCATTTTCGTTTTTTCGTTTCATTACACAATGAAACGACAAACAAATTTTATCTCTAAAATGAAACGAAACGAACAGAAACACCAGAAATTTTGTCGTCCGTTTCGTTTTTCGTTACGGCAATACATTGAACTGCTTTGAATGCTAGAAAAAATCACAAAAAATTGACATAAATGGTAAACAAAATGGTAATGAAACGAACAAAAACGAAAACGATTTTTTTTTGCAAAAATTCACAAAAAATGGAAACGAACTGAAACGGACCCCCTAAACGACAAACGACAAACGAAACACCATTTTTTAAATTCGTACCCATCTCTACTACACAGATTTTCAACATACATCCTCATGTTCCACCCAGAAGAGGAACTTCCGTTTCAAAAACAGAAATACTTTTCTGGACTGGATACCTAGTGCTAATATGGAATATGAGAAATGTTCCCTAAATTGCTGGTCCATATCCATTTAAGCTATCTTGATTCAAGAAGACCCTTTGTTGATGCCCTATGAGATCTCTTGCCTCATTATTCAAAAGTAAGACAAAAAACTGGGACTTCCTCACCCCAAAACTTTAAATTTATCTTGTTTGAACAAATGCACACAAAACAATGTCTCCTCCCCCCTTCCCTGTGAAGGTGTACCTACGCCTTCCCATTTGGCCCTTGAAAGAGATATGTTCCTGTTTGTCTGGGCCTGTGTGTGACACAGGGCGTTTATACACGACCCCTAAGCTCCTCTGCAAATGGCTCCCAGCTCCGGAGCTTAAAAATGTTTCCCCACCAGCTCCGGAGCTAACAGAAAATTAAGTACGACCACGCCCACCTAAGCGCGACCCAGCGCAGCTTTTAAGTACCTGCTCTGGGAGAGTGAAAAATTTTGATGCGGAGAGTGCCGGGCTCTCCTCGCTTCTTTTTGTTGTTGTTTTTTTTGCCTCCCGCCCCTTTAAGAGGAACCAGGAAGTGACCGGGGCTCGGAGCAACTTCCACCGGCACCAGAGGTAAGGCTTTATTCTTTTGTCCCTTTTAAAGGCTTTTTTTCCTCCCTCCCCTCACGCACACAGAAGCAAGGAAGTGCAGAGTGGTGGGGAGGAAGGAAGAGCAACAAACCCCCAAGATCTCTGGTCCGAATTTAAGGGGCCAGCGGATCTTAGGGGTCGTGTGAAAAGGCCCACAGAGAGCCTGAGTCCTCCATCTGGTAGCTGGGGTGATAATTTAGTAAACTCATTTGGTTTAGCGAATTGGAGCCAGATGAATGCTAAAATGATATTGCCTAGTGGCTGCTGTACTGCTGCTCTGGACTGTTGAGAGTCCATGTGTCTCTTTGTTGGTGTGGGGTGGTGGTTTCACCCTGGTACACACCAGATAAAGTTATTTTATAAATGGTGCTTTTTTGATGCATGGTGTATAAAGTTATTGACTATTTTTGTGTTTTGGACCACAAGGTACCCTTTACTTCAGTGACTTTGTAACTCTTCCTCCTCAGCAGGAAGGGGGAGAGAGAAAGAGAGAGAGAGAGAGAGAGAGACCCACAGAGAGAGAATAACCAGCCATGTATAACAGATGGGTCTGAGAAAGCCTAGAAATAGGACATATTCTAGTAACATTTGGATAATTAGAAGGATGGAAACCAGAGAGGGCTCAGCATCCACTTTATAGATTATGACACCATTGTTCAGAACAAGAAGATATGGGGAAATGACACATGTTAATTATACTGGGAACAAAGAGGAAGAGAAAGGGGACAGCGAGGAAGAGCTGGTGCAATATGTAATGGAAGAGAAGAGAAAGCTTTCACAGACTACACTTAAAATCATAGTCGGCATTGGTGGGGACAAAGGCATGCCATGTTATCTATTTCTGAATGGGTTGATTCAACAGGAGGTGTTTGGACCTTCTCGTGTTGTCTCTGCTTTTTCTGTTTCCCTTCATTCTTCATAAGCACAAGCGATACCCATGAATAACATCTCATGCACCACCCCACACGTTTGTGCTATGTCTCCTCCCTCCCTCCATAATAATGATAATTAGACAGTAACAATATAGATGGTGCTCTGTAACATAAACAAAATGGAGCAGAAACAACCAGAATATCCACATGACCAAATGTGAGGTTGTGTTGTGTGTTTTATCATGACAGAAAAAGAGATGTATGTGTGTGTATTGAAGGAAGATGTTTAAAGAAGAGATGAGTGAAAAGAGAAAGAATAAAGGGAGGAACAGAAAGAAGTGGTATCAGAAAAGTTGACCTTGCTGTGATGTTATTGCAACGGAAGGTGGAAGAAGTTGAGCATGTGAACAGCTTACATCCTGGACACTAAATTAATTAATTTAGACATACCCAACAATGTGCTAAGTTGCAGAAAGGTACAGTTGTCTTTGGCTTCTCCCAACAATGAACCCAAGGAATACGTGTCTTAGAATTTTATTGTACCCACTTTAAAGGGGGAGGGGTACCATATAACACAAACTGTTGAAAGGAGTAGAGTCATCATTTTAGAATCTGCAGAACTGTAAGGGACCCTGTCAAGGCCACTTCCTGTCAAGGAGACACACCGGGAATCAAACTCCCCAAGTCTAAGGGCGCTTTTACACGACCCCTAAAATCCGAGGCAAAGGGCTCCCAGATCCAGAGCTTTAAAATGTTTTCCCACCAGCTCCGGACTTAAAAAAAAAAATTTAAGTACGACCATAACCACCTAAGCGCGTCCCAGCGCACTTTTCAAGTACCTGGCCTCCAGGAGGTAAAAAATATTCTGATGCGAATTGTAAAGCAGTGAATGCCAGGCTTCCTTGCCTTCTGTTTGTTTTTTTGTCCCCGCCGCCCCTTTAAGAGACAGGAATCACTATGGGGCAGCTCGGGGCTGCTTCAACCAGCAGACGAGGTGAGCCTGCATTTTTTTCTCCTTTTCTTTCTCTCTCCCCTCACACAGAGATGAATAATGGAGTGGAGAGGGGTGGGAACACAGGAAGACCGACAAATCCCCATGATCTCTGGTCCGAATTTAACTTGTCACCGGATTTTAGAGGTTGTGTAAAAGCACCCTAAACCACTCAGCTTTCCAGCAGTTCTTGGACCTTAGTTCTCCTTCTACCATCGTACACTGTTTATCAGGGAAACACACTTGAGAGCAGAGATGATATTGAGCAAGAAATGGTGGAGAAGGAGGAAAATGGCCACCTACCTGCTTTTCCCTTTGAATTCACATCTACAGCGGAGCTCTCAAAAATCTTAATCTGGGCTTGAGAAAAGAATTTTGTTCTAGGAAAAGGAGGAGTCAAATGTTACCAATAAAATTTATTATACCTTTCATGCTTCCATTTCAGTTTAGGTCTACCTAACAAGGAAATCTTGTCAGTTAGAGGTTTGTATTGAAGACGTTCACACAGTGACTTCACCAATCTAAGTGGATGATGGATGAGATATGGTTGCTAAGGCAATCACACCAGGAGGAGCACTGGGAGTCTAGAAGGACAGGCCCAAGGAGGATGGCATACAATGTGTTCATGGTAGACAGATGTCCAGACCTGTCTTGATGGGACTTGATGCATTGTGATTAGAGATGGGCACGACTTGAAAAAAAAAATTTTCGAGTTGTCGTTAGTCGGGCCGGTTCCGTTTCAGCTCGTTTCCGTTTTTCACGAAAATTTGCAAAAATTAGTCGGTTCTTTTTTTGTTTTTTCATTGTCATTAGTACTGGTTTGGGGACGGGGTAGCGGGCTCCTGGAGGGAGCTGCAGGAGTCAGCCAGAGCCACAAGTGACAGACTGGCAGACTCTTTGCACCCGCTGTGTCTCACGTACTTGCATGTAGTGCAATGCAAGTAGATCTGGCTTAGGGTTAAGACGGGTTAGCGCAAGGGCTAGGGTTAGGCTAGTTACGGGTGAGGTTAGGGTGAGTATTGGGGTGCACCTCTGGGTGCCTCTCTGACCCACTTAGAAGGACAGTGTACTGGCGTATGGGTTAGGCTTAGGGTTCTGGTTTGGGCTACGATTAGTGGGCTGTTTATGCCTGATTGGCACATCCCAGAAGTCTCTGTGGTCAACCTGGCCAAGTGGCCATGCGATTGGTGGAAAATTTGCATGGTCTACTCCCATCATTGCAAATGTGCAGGTGTAAAAAAATAAAATAAAATAAAATAAAATCAATGGAGACTTTTTTTGCAAGAAAAACCCACTGCTGCTACTGTAAAAATTCAAGCATTTAAAATAGCTAATTTTCGCATGTTTCTGTGGTGCTTTGGTGGGGTTTTGGGCAACGATTTAAAAAAAAAATTGCGGTCGCCATTTTGGATCCCCCCCCACCGCATGGCAAATGGATGCGCCCTCCCAGCCTGGTACAGTCAGCAAAACCTGGCCATGCGATTGGTGGAATGGCTCCAAAACTTTGCATGGTCCACTCCCATGGGCGAGCCCATCATTGCAAATGTGCAGGTGTAAAATAAAATAAAATAAAATAAAATAAAATAAAATAAAATAAAATAAAATAAAATCAACGGAGACTTTTTTTTGCAAGAAAAACCCACTGCTGCTACTGTAAAAATTCAAGCATTTAAAATAGCTAATTTTCGCATGTTTCTGTGGTGCTTTGGTGGGGTTTTGGGCAACGATTTCAAAAAAAAATATTGCGGTCACCATTTTGGATCCCCCCCACCGCATGGCAAATGGATGCGCCCTCCCAGCCTGGTACCAGCAGCGCAGCAGTAGCAATAGCCAAGGAGAGGGGGGCGGGGAACCCCCCCCCCCAAATAAAACACCCTTCTGGCCTGGTAGGTGCCCTCAGACAGTTTTCGCCTACTTTTAGGGCCGGGAATCGGGGTTTTTTTTAACTTTTAAAAACTTTTTTTCTGTGCCGCTTGGCATTGCGCGATCACCGCGATGCAAGTAACGAGCACGACAAATCAGACCAAATTGTTTGTTCGTCGGTTCGAGCTTGAATTCTGGTGGAGTAATTCCCGTTTCCGTTTCCGTAGAGTAACGGATACGAGTAACGGAAACGGAAACGGGAATACCGCTAAGTCGTGCCCATCTCTAATTGTGATGCAGTATCTCCTTGCCAAGTCTGTAGGTTTCTGATAAAACAGCCACAAACACAGAGCGAACTACCAAAATGCAAGAAACAATGGAAAAATAAAATGCTTTCACCATGCTAACCCAAATGGTACATTCTTCTTCTTCAAGTGCCATGTCCTTGTAGAATGTTGGCGATCAATAGCCTGAAGTGGTTTCTATCTAAAGCTATTCTCAATAGAGCAGTTGAGCTCACTGCGGAACATTGGCTTAAGTTCTTTAGTCAGAATGTTCTTCTATGCCCTGGGCCATGCTTCCCATCTCTTTTTCCTTGAAGGACAATTTGGAGCAGATGGTATTTCTTATTGTGCATTATGTGTCCAACATACTGCAATTATCTTCTCTTCACAGTATTGAAGATTTCTAACTTTTTATTCATGCGCTGTAATACAGCCACATTAGTGAGTCTGGCTGTCCAAGGTTATCTTCAAAATTCATTTGTAAATGACACATTCACACCCATCAATTCATACTTGGGAGGTATCCTGCAGAACAAAGTTTGATGAAGTCGTGGCTCCGCTAGCAGAGTAACGAGTATTGGTCCATTTCCCCATTCTTCCTGGCTATAATGAACCTGTCTCAGTAAGCCTAGGATGGGCTGTATTCCCAGACATATTGATCCAAGTGAGTTTATATATTTTTAACCCAAGGAAGGCTTTAAATCAAAGCCGCACTTTCAGCTGTGGCTGAGTACTACAACTGGGTGGGTGGGTGCATGGAAGAGCATCTACCTGCTCGTTGGTAGTACCCTATTAATTTCAATTAGATTAATGTGTGTAATTTGTATCCTCTCTTTCCCCTGCCCTGAAGGGATCCAAGCTGGCTCACTCACAACATTAAACTGGGTAAAGTGAAAAAAACACACCCACCAATAATTTACTGATTAAAAAGTAATTAACCCCCACTGCTAATTTAAAAACTCAGTAACTCATTTAAAAACATTTCAGACTATAAAATCAAACTTGAAAAAGCAATAGACCAGCATCCAGGACTCAGTTACAGCTATTTAAAGTTTGCCTTAGGAGGTGGACCCTCAAACCGTCAGCAGAAAGATGGAAAAGAGAAGAGTAACTTACTGTATATACTCGAGTATAAGCCTACTTTTTCAGCCCTTATTTTTGGCGGAAAAAATGCTCTTGGCTTATACTCGAGTCAATAAGCTTTCCCAGTTTTTTGGGGGAGGTAAAATTAGGTGTTCAGACAGCTTGGGGAGGGCAGCGAAGGGCAAGTCCTGATCGGGCGAGCGATAGCGGTGCCTCCACTTCCCATATGATTCCAATGAGAAGGTTTAGGGGCCACCCCTTTGGAGCTTCATAACTCAGCCCCCTTATCCTCAAAGTTTCCAAATTTCAGGGGATTCCCTAAAATCACTTTCTGAAGGTACCCCTGTTACTTTGGTGTTCCCAATGTAAGTCATTTTGAGTGCATCTTTTTTTTAAAAAATACGCACTTGAAAAATATTTTTAAAATATGCAGTCAAAATTTACTTACCTTGGGACTCCAAAGTAGCAGGTGTACCTTCAGAAAGTGATTTTAGGGAACCCCCATGAAATTTGGAAACATTTGGGGGGGGGGCAAGGGGACTTAGTTATGAAGCTCTAAAGGGGCTGATGGTAGTATTGGCAACTGTGCAGGGACTGTGGAGGCAATCAAGGAGTTTACTCTATGGTATTAACTTCCTTTTTGCCTCCACACTCCCATCACACATTGCCAATTACTACCCCCAGCCCCTTTAGAGCTCGGCCGGTATACTGTATATACTCGAGTATAACAACAACAAAAAAAACACCCTCCACTTATACTTGAGTCAATATGTTTTCCCAGATTTGGGGGGTAAAATTAGGCCCTTGGCTTATTCTTGGGATGGCTTATACTCAATTGTCCTTTGTTTATTAATGCAGCTGTTTGATTCCCCTTGTGTTTTTCATCTACATCAGGCATGTCCAAACTTCGGCCCTCCTGATGGTTTGGACCACAACTCCCAGAATTCTAAGCCTGTGTTGCCAATGACAAAGGACTGTGGGAGTTGTGGTGCAAAACATCTGGGGGGCAGAAGTTTGGACATGCCTGATCTACATGATGTCTGCAAACTTGTCAACATATCCTTTAAATGGTTAAGACCTGGGATCCACTTGGTAGGAAGTAGGGGATACATACACACATGCACACAAGCACACACACAGACACGCACGAGAGAGAGAGAGAGAGAGAGAGAGAGAGAGAGAGAGAGATTCTGAAAAAGAAATGCCAATTTCTACTCTCAATAAACGTGTACAGCGAAAACACTGTGATTTCAGGGTGGCATTCACTGGAATGTAGCCTGGGGCAACAAAATCAAGATCCTTTGGAGGTGATGTAAATCACCAGTGTTCTTTTCTGGCAGATTGTTTTTTTTTTGGGGGGGGGGATGCACTTTCTGCTCACAGACAACTACACTTGAAAGCTTTTATTTATTTTTTATTTATTTATTTATTTATTTATTTATTTATTTATTTTTTATTTTAGGGCTTATATACCGCTCGTCTTCCAAGAAGGAACTCCTTTGCTGAAAGAGGACTCCTATGTGTTGAGCATAAACAGCTGAAAATCAAGGGACAATGACATTTTAGGCAGTGCAGATTGTGAGCTTATGGTATCAGCAGCAAGCCGTCCATGCTCAGAGAGAACAAATGGCTTAAAAGCTTTCAAATATTTTGGCTTTTCTTCATTCAGCTGCACCGAAGCCCAGGAAAAGCTCTCACCTCTAATGCCCTTGAGAATCCGACAATGGGCTTTGTAAGAGGATTCTTGTGACTAATTACACTGCGATAATGCCCAGTTATAAGTGTTGGAGACAAAACTGGCTCTGAAAGAACTGAGAAACGGTAATAAGGCTGCACCAAGATGTTTGCCAAGACAGGGATGAAAGACCCCCCGCCCCCCAAAAAAGAAAACCGTACAATTTAGAAAACATAGCTGTCACTGAAGGAAGTGAAAAAAAGTCTGCTTTCTGATGAATTCAATATGGTTTAGAAGGAGGATGAGGAAGAATGAACTCTGCATCTTTGGAAGTGGGCCATCACTCATTTATTGAGAACCTGTATTTATAGAAAAGCTGCAGAGTTCCTTTAAAATGATAATACATTATAAGTGCAATCCTAAATTTCCCTCCCTGATGTAGGGTTAAGGAACGGTAAAGGTTCCCCCTGCACATGTGTGCTAGTCATGTCTGACTCTACGGATGGTGCTTACCTCCATAGTAATCTCCGTATTATGGATGGTGGGTCCATCAGTCCCAGAGGGCTTCAGTCTTAGTTCTCTGGATGCTGTTGCATCATCCCACTGTTGAAGCCAGAAACACCAGTGTTTTCTGCATAAAATGAAGTGTGTGTGGAAATGCACAAGAAACACATGAGAAAATGCATTTGGGCCAACTAGAGGTAGGTTTTTACCCATTTTTCAATTGTGTGCACTTGCCCTAAGCACATCCAATCTCGCTTGATTTCAGAAGCTAAGTAGGGTCGGCCCTGGTTAGTACTTGGATGGGAGACCTCCAGGGAATACCAGGTGCTGTAGGCGCCTGGAGTAGGAACTGGCAAACCACTCCAGTATTCCTGCCAAGAAAACTCCATGGACATGGAATCACGAAGAGTCAGTCACGACTGTAACGACACAACACAACACACTGAATGCTGATGGCAAGAGACAGTGGTGATGGGGAAGCAACCTGCAGTGGCCTCTGGAAAGGTGAGTAGAAAGTGAAACTGGTCAATTCAAGCGGTCTGCTCTGCTCCAGGTGTGGAGCACCAGGTGTTCAGCTCTTTTTAATGCTTCTTGAAACATATTAGATCAGGACTTGGACTCCTCATTTAAAGCTTCTGTTTGCTGAGACTGATGCCACTCTGCTTTAACAGCAATCAAGGATGATGATTTGATAACAACAGTAAATCCGCTCCTGTTTTTTACCTAAACGCTGGAGGGGCTGCCCTGGCTTCCTGAGCCTTTCGTGGGAATTGGGTTAAGGATAGACATAAGGACTATGTATATGTTTCCTTGGGTATATGAATAGGAAGTGCCCATGTCTAGTTCAGAACCTCAGATAGCTCCTGTAAAGACTCAACAAAATACAGATGGAATTCACTGTCCTTTTGAAGTCATCATCAACTTGCGCCCCCATGCACACCCTTGAGCATATGAGGAGAATTTTGGAGACCATTTTAAAGAAATTAAACTATCTGTGGGGTTGTTGAGGGCCAGATAGTGTCACTGTCCACCCCTGTCTTAAATGATAGCTACATGGCAGGAAGATTTTTGGAAAGGTGATCCTGCATGGTTGAAATCTCTGCTCAAATGTTAATGTTTTCTGGTTGCATTCTTCAATTATTATTTCTGAATGCATGTTTGTCTCCTTGATCTTAATTTTTCCCCCTACTAAACTTTCTGGGCCTCTTGTAGCTTCTTGATATGCAGCAGTTTAAGTACTTGAACATGTTCTTAATTGGTTAAGTGCTGTCTGCAAGTCTAATGACAATTATCGTTCTGAAGATTTATTTAGGAACTCCTCCTACCATTAAAAAACCCTGTGATTTTGAGCTGAGAAATTATGATTTCCTTCAAGATCCACCTAATACAAAGGGAGAATTATGATCTTGCCAACATTTTCTCTGCCTGCCTCTCTCCTCCACCTCCAACTTTGTCTTTTGAAGGATCCCCCCAGCTGTGGAAATGAGCAGGGAATTTAAGGCAAAGATGAAAGGAAGACATTTATGAGCTGTGTTTTAAAAGCCCACAATAAGTGCAAATTAATACCATTCCCATTCCCTCTTGATGAGGTCTTTCATCTCACAGTCTAGAAAGCCATTCTCCGAACGTTAAGAAACCAACTAACTCCCTAAAGTTGGAAGAGGTGATGCTTAAAGGTGTTGTGATGAAAGGTGATAAATGAATAGGTTTTCCCCCTACATTCTTTAAAGCAATTTTCTATTTCCCCAGACCACTCCATTGTGATACAAAGGCAGAAAGACAGAGGTTGCTACTCATAGAATCATAGAGTAGGAAGAGAACTCAAGGGTCATCCAGTCCAACTCTCCTGCCATGCAGGAACTCCCCATCACAGGACTCCTGACATACAGCTACCCAGCCTCTGCTTAAAAACCTCCAAAGAAGGAGACTCAACCACCCTCGTTTGTGGCAGCATATTCCACTGCCGAACAGCTCTAACTGTCAGGAAGTTCTTCCTAACCTTCAAATGGAATCTCTTTTCCTGTAATTTGAGACCATTGTCCCGAGACCTAGTCTCTGAAGCCATGGAAAACAAACCAGTCCCCTCTTCAATGTAACATCCTTTCAAATATATAAACATACCTATCATATCCACTCTCAGACTTCTTTTTGTAAGGCTAAACAATGCCAGTTCCCTAAGCCTTTCCTCATAAGACATTTCCTCCAGACCCTCAACCATCCTGGTTGCCCTCCTCTGGACACGTTCAAGGTTGTCAACATCCTTTTTCAATTTAGGTGCACAGAACTGGACACAGTACTCCAGGTGGGGTCTGGCCAGAGCAAAATAGAGTGGTACTATCACTTCCCTTGATCTAGACACAATGCTTCTGTTGATACAACCAAGAATCATGTTAGCTTTCTTGGCCGCCACATCACGCTGCTGACTCATGTTCAATTTGTTGTCCACCAACACTCCCAGATCCCTTTCACAGGTACTATTTTCCAGCCTGGTGTCTCCTGCCCTATATCTGTGCAATCCATTCTTTGCACCACCCTACATTTCCTTCTTTCTCATCTTGCGTTTGAATATGAACAACTCTACACTGCATCAATTGTAAACATGATGTGATTCTTCCTCCGACACCCTGCAATCAATAACAGTGATTGATCACTCCAAAGTTGTAGATCACTTTCTAGGCATGGTGATAAACAAAGCCGAGTTCCCCTCCTGCTTTTCTAGGCCTTGCAGGATATATATATATACCCACCGTTAAAGCTCACCATTCTCCTTTTCTCCAAAAGATGCTCTTACGCAAAGTGTCTTTACTCTATGCCAAATGTGGGCTGGGCAAAGAAATTCTGGGATCATACTTCTCATAGACTCGGGGGAGTGAGGGAACTCTCAGTTGTCAATGATCCCCAACATCATATCTTTGGCTTTCAGGGATGAGGTGGGACTCAGGAACAAGCTAAAGCCCTGGATTCAAGGACAGCTAAAAGATACAGGAACACCTCCATTTGTACTCAGCAGTACACCGCCATTTGAAGGACAAAGGGCACTCTTTTAAAGATGAGGATGTACACATATTAGACAAAGAAGAGAGATGGTTTGAGAGAGGAGTAAGTGAGGCCATTCATGTGAGCATCGAAACCCCCTCCCTCAACAGAGGTGTTGGCCTCAGGCATCGTCTATCTGCTACTTATCAGGCTGTGCTTTCCAAAGTACCCAGACAAATAAAAAAGCCTTCACCCACCAAGGCCATAGCTAATGACCCATTCTTGATAGGTTTCAGCACCTTAGGCCATTGTTCACCTTAAGGCTATGGATACTATTGTCTCCCTAACAAGCCTATTCAGGCCATTGTTCATCTTATGAGCCTAATTCAGATCAGGGTGACAAGAGGTCAAAGCTGGACTGTAAGATGGAGGACTTGCACTAGCTGTATTCAGACCGATGAAGCTGTTTGGATGAACAGTGAAACATTTCTATCTCTCAAAAAGAAGTCCAGTAGCCATGACTCAACTTCCAGATAAACTCATCTGGATGACTGAGAATCTTCACAGAGATACAGGAACACATTAAACTTCAGGAGGACGATATTGTACAAGTGAAGTCTCAGCTAGAACAGCAAAGCCTACTAATGATATTAGCTGGGGTGTATCTGGGGAGGCAGAAGGGTACATCTGCCCCAGGCTCAGAAATCTGGGGGTGCCTGGAGGGGGAGCAGCAGGAGGAAGCCATGCACCCTCCTGCTGCCCAGCAGTCTTCCTTTCCCTAAGGCTTGGTGATGGCACCCCTTTTACTGCTGCAGGCAAGCAGGCAGGAGTGTGGTGGCCACAGCACCTTCCTCCTCCTCTTAATTAAGCACTTAATTAAAAAATTAGCTATTCCACTCAGTTTTGTCTCATTTGTATATTTGACAAGCATTCTCTGCGCTCCCTTGTCCAGGTCATTAATAAGAATGTCGAAGAGCACCAGACCCAGGACTGAGCTTTTGGGCTAACCTATTTGTTACTTCTTCTCACTTAGAGAAGAGACCATTAATCATCACCCTCTGAGTGCAGTTCTGTAGTCAATTGTGTATCTACTTACACTTGATCTATCCAGCCCACATTTAGTTAGCTTGCTAATCAGGATAAAGAGTCACTTTAAGGGAGATTACTCCCTGCAGTAAACTCCCTTTATGGTGCAGGCAGGTATGCATATACACTACCTGGTTCTTTCTGCCTGTCTTTCTGTCTGCCTTTAAAAAAAATACAGCAATCTGAGAAAAGACATACATGCACGTTTTAAGGACCCCCCCCCAATTATTTATCAGGCAGAATAAATAATTATTGCTGGGTTTTTATGGATATTCAGGACATTTTTCAACATTTAAAACAGCTCTTTTCATCGCCCGTCACCATTAACAAAAACAAAATGTCATGAACCTAATTTTCTTGGTTCAGTTCGGTTCGTTCCAATTCCATCGCCAGGTTCGTTATTTATTTTGTTACATAATGAAACAAATAACGAATAATGGAATGAAAAAAATCATTTCGTGCCCATCTCTAATCTGGGGCTTTGTTGTTGGCTTCCAAGAGAAATTTGAATTATTCTTGGTTTCATTATACAGGTCCTGCTCTCACCCTGTACCCATTATACCATACAGTTTTGTTGTATCACTATTGTTGTTTTGTTATAGAAATGCATGTGTGCACGCTTGTGCATAAACATTTGTATTTGCAATACTTATTTCCTTTAAGGGGAGTTAGGGGACATCGACCTAAAATGGCTGCCAGATGCCTAATATTGATTTCTTGGGTATTAAAATGCCCTGGACATCCGTAAACACACAGCGATAATTTATTTATTTATTTATTTATTTTAGAGTATTTTTACCCCACCTTTCTCCTTGGAAAAGGACCCAAGGCAGCTTACAGTAATGAGGGAGAATACACAGTCCCGTACAATTAAGACATGTTCAAGTATTTGAGAAAAAGGAGTTGAGGGACATCTTACAGCATTAATAGACAACATTACATTAGTTATTTATTCTGCCTAATAATACCTACGGGGGGGGGTCCTTAAAATGTTTGCTTTTGTCTTTCTCCCATCACAAAGTATTTTTTCCCCTTTAAGGATGACACAAAATGGATGCAAGCCATGTGATGGGATCATGTAAATTCTTGGAGAACTTCAACCAATAGCATGCCCAGGTTGAAGACTGGGCAGGTCTGGCAGCCACAGAGGGCATAAAAAGCTCTGGCAGGCCCCATCCTCCTTGCAGTCTGCGGTTGGAGTTAGGTTGGGGTGGGACTTCTGTCTCTGCAACTCGTTATTTTCACTTTAGGCCAGCCAGGCAGGTGTGTGTCTCTGTGTTCCTGCTGGCTGCAGCCTGGCTCTTAGGGAAGAGAAAGAAGAGATTTATCTCTAACTTCAGTGTTGCAGCCTCCCTGCTTGCGTACTGTGTACCTCTCGGTGAGTACCCTCCCCTGCCCTGCAATCACTCTGCGGCTGCCTTGCGCCCTGGGCAACACCCACCGCTGCCTTGCAGCCCCCCTGTGTACCTAGTCTATACTGTGTCTCTGGCAGCATCAATATTTTAAGTGTTTTCCCTCTGGTCTCAGGCGCTGGGGGACGCCTGCACACGGAAATGCTTTAAAAATCGCGCAAAGCGGGTAAAAATGAATAATGAATTAACGAACCAACAAAATGAAATTTTTTGTGAAAATTCGCATGAAAACGAACCGAACCGAGCCCCTCAACGAATGAAACAAAACAAAACAAAACATCATTTTTTCAATTTGTGCCCATCTCTACCCCAGATATATTTGTTGATTGAGGCAGGTTATCTACACCATAAAGGAATTGGCTCCAGTGGACTAAATCTTCAAAAAATTGTCAGCTGCAAAGTCAGCCACTCAGAGTTTCAAATCCCAGGTGCCATGCAGCGGAGCGAGCTCCTGCTTTTAACCCCTGCTCCTGCCAACCTAGCAGTTCAAACGCATGTAAATGCAAGTCAATAAATAGGTACCGCAGTAAAAAGCAGGAAGGTAAAACAGTGTTTTCTTGCACCCATGCCGGCCACGTGGCCATGAACTTGCACAACACTGGCTCTTCAACTTGAATACGAAGATGAGTACCACCTCTAGAGTTGGAAACGACTAGCACGCATGTGTGAGGGGAACCTTTACCTTTTTATACAGTCTCTGGAGCTCAAAAATAAAAAATAAATGTGAATGCATGAGATCACAATATAGAGTCCCCCCTTCCAGTGTCCGTCCTGCACACACATATTGAAATTCTACCTTCTGAACCAAGGTTCTCCTCCTCCTCCTCCTCCTCCATGGGAACAACAGCTGCTGCCTCCCCTGCTCTCATGCTGTTTCTGACTCAAATCCCTTCCTCATAGGATTTCCTGAAGCCATTGGGTTGTACTGAATAATCCATCAGGGTTCCATGCACCATTATAGCTGTCTGATTGCACACACACACACACACACACATACATTTATAAGCTTTTCAGAGCAGGGATCTTTGGCCTTCCTACTGCATCATAGCCATTGCTCTTTAACCCACACAGTTTGATACTGCTTGGCAACTTCTTTCATAAAGTTTTCTTTTCCTAGTTTCTATGTCATTCAAGTTGAATTTTGTTTGCCTGGAATAGAAGGTGCTAGGAAAAGAATTACGATGTTCACTTGCAATGTTTTCCTGGACATAATAGATCCAGCACCATAAACGGATGTCTTAAATTGGTATTTCCTGCTCCCTCTCCCTCTCCTTCCCTCACTCCCTCTGTTTGAGTGTGCTCGCCTATATGTCTGTTTTTTCTCCCTTCCAACTCAGTTATTCTATCATTATATGATCATCCCTTCTTATATAAGCTCTTAAGGACACTGAAGAGCCTCAGTGAATATCTGGTTGTTCGTCACACCTGCAATATGTATTTACAGCTTTCCTCTTTGCTACCTTTTTGTGAACCTGGTGACACATCTTCCCGCTCCTTCCCCTGAGGAGAAATATCACACTATCCCATTCTTCAGCCTGGCATTATACTGAAATTCAGAGCTTCATCTTTCGTACTTAGGTCTCTTCCGTTGACCATTTAAGCTGTAGACAAGGTTGGACCCCTCCCAGGATGATGCTGATGATGCTGATGATGCTGCTGATGATGATGAGGATGAGGATGAGGAGGAGGAGGAGGAGGAGGAGGAGGAGGAGGAGGAGAGGATTGGTGGTGGTGGTGGTGGTGGTGGTGGTGGTAGTAGTAGTAGTTGTAGTAGTAGTAGTAGTAGTAGTATTTGGTAGGACATTTGAGGGGTTGCATCCATCCAGCACCCATCCCCTTTGGCCCTCTGCAGCATACCTCATTCCCCTCAAATATTTTAAACACAGACAGAGGCAGCTTTCTTGGTGTGGGGAAGAGCAATGAGTCAGTCTACCTGTTGTCGGGTGCTGGACTTGTTTTAAGCCCAGGTTGAAGTGACCTTGAGGTCATTTCTAGTCACTCCTAATGTTCACTCCCCAGTGCTAAAGCAAGGACAGTGAAGGAGGTCAATGGGTCCTGATGGTCAGCTGCATCCCTTCAAATGTAGATGAGCAAAATATGATGCTGAGGTCCCATTCTTCTCCTGCCAGCCTATCTCCGGCCTCCCTGAGTGCCTCCTCTTTTTTCTAGCAAAGGGAAAAGTGAACTGCCAACCCTAGAATGACAGCTCTTTATATATATATATATATATATATATATATATATATATATATATATATATATATATATATATATATATATATATATATATATATATATATATATATATATATATATATATATATATATATATATATATATATATATATATATATATATATATGCATGTTAGGGTGGATTCGGGTTTCTTCCCGTGTAGAAATCTGGTGGTTTTGGCGACGTTTCGACGAGGTCTCACTCGTCATCTTCAGGCTGGTGTTCTGGATACCTACTAGATCAAACCAACAGAGACCTACTCACTCTCCACCTCAAACTCAGCAACAAAATCCACCCAACACTCTGGAACAAATCCAAGCAACTCGCCGCCTGGAGAGCTGAAACAGAGACCTCCCACAAGACAGACACACACACCAACAAACTCCACAAACTGGAAAAACGCCAGAAGCCCAACCCCCCACAGCAGCCCATGAAACAAACAGTTCACAACATATCAGACAGGACACTCACCATCGCAGAGACCAAAGTCCTGTCCAAAGGATTCAACTTTGCAGTCGCCCCCAGACACATCCCCACTGAAAACATCATATGCGGAGTGGAAGCCAGCCTAACCAAAATCAACCCAGATGAAGCCAACAAAATCAGACTTGAAGTCACCAATATCCTCTGCTCCAGCAAACCACCCAGAAGCAATTTACACAAAGAAGAACAAAAAGCCCTCACCAACCTGAGGAAAGACAACAACATAATCATTCTCCCAGCAGACAAAGGCAATGCCACAGTGGTGATGAACACATCTGACTACCAAGCCAAACTATCCAACCTACTACAAGACCCTGCTTACATACCTTTGAACACAGACCCCACCACCTACCTGGAAAAAACCACCAAAGCCAAAATAAAAGCCTCACCCTTAAGTGAAGAAATCAAGCCAAGCATCATCCCCAGAGAGAAATCATCCAGATGCCCCAAGCTCTACGGCCTCCCCAAGATTCACAAAGAAGGAACACCTCTCAGACCCATAGTCAGCTCCATAGGCTCACCCCTACAAAACCTCGCCAAATTTCTTGCCAAACAACTCCAGCCCTATGCAGAATCCATCTCTTCATACGTACAAAACTCGTTCCACTTCATAGAAATTATAAAGAAACAAGACCTACAACCCAATGACCTACTCGTGAGCTTCGATGTTGTTTCGCTCTTCACACAAGTGCCCATTCAAGAAGCCTTGACAGCTATCCACAACAAATACAACCCCCCCAAGCACATCCTAGATCTGACCAACCACTGCCTAACCAACACATACTTCATCCACAATGGACAAAGATACAAACAGATAGAAGGAGCACCCATGGGATCACCCCTCTCACCGGTCATCGCAAACCTATATATGGAACACTTTGAAACCAACGCGTTACAGAAGTCCGAACATAAACCCAAACTCTGGCTCAGATATGTTGACGACACCTTTGTTATCTGGCCACACGGGAAAGACAAACTGAACAACTTTCTCACACATCTCAACAGCCTACACCCCAAAATACAATTCACTATGGAAATAGAAGCCAACAACCAACTTCCCTTCCTGGACGTCCTAATCTACAAAAAACCCGACGGCTCCTTAGGACATACCATCTACCAGAAAAAAACACATACAAACCGCTACTTAAATGCACAATCACACCACCACCCTGCACAGATCAACTCCGTAGCAAAAACCCTCATCTCCAGAACCAAACGCCTCGCTGACAAAGACCACCTAAAAACTGAATTACACACTCTCTCGAATGCTTTAATTGCGAACGGATTCCAAAAAAACACCATCACCAAACTAATCCAAAAAGAAACACCCCCCAAGAACCAAGAAACAGAAGAGAACAACGGCACTGCCCTCCTCCCTTACATCAAAGGCACCACAGACAAAATCAGCAAAATTCTCCACAAACACAATATCAAGACAGCCTTTTGCACCGAACAAAAAATAGCCAACATTTTAAGAAACCCCAAAGACAAGATTGAGCTAGAAAACCAAGGAGTCTACGAAATACCATGCAAAGTCTGCCCAGCCACATACATCGGACAGACAAACAGGAGAATAAGCGCACGCATCGCAGAACACAAGAACGCAGTCAAAAAAGAAGAAAAATCTTCCTCTCTCTTCCAGCACATAAAAACAACAGGTCATGAAATTGATTTTAAAAGAACCAAACTCATCTCCAAAACTGAACACTTCAACAGTCGAATAATCATGGAAGCCATTGAAATAGAGAAACACCCCAAACAACATGAATAAACGTGATGACACCTCCCGCTTGCCTGACATCTGGAAACTAGCCCTGGTCAACAGACGAGCCTCTGTCACAAAGACTGACACCAGGTCCAAAAGGACACAAGATGCCACCACCTTCCATCCACACCAAACACAAACCCAGACCCTTCCCACAGATGAAACGAAACCACCATCCAATAACAAAACCACGACTGCACCATCTACCGCTACTCCCCACTCCAGCCACCACATGGAGCACACTTACACACGCCAAAAAAACATTGGGAGACCACAGACACGCAGCCAGACCAAAATGAATTCACAAGACACAGGACCCCACTCCACCAAAGCCCAGGATGCTGCCGGAACACCCATCACCAAGGTCGTTAAGAAACAAAAGGCTAATAGACACACATCCAGCACCTCACCCACACATGATGTCTCTAAACAGCCATCTAACCCACCAGCAGTTAAGCCCTTAACGATCGCCTCAGCCACACAGCAAATCACAAAAGAACAAACAAACCTACAATCAACAACAGAGCAAACAAACCACACACCCCCCAGCAGTATTTATAGAAGGACTTCAACTGAGATCACGCTCTGCTTCAAGAAGAAAGAAGCCAGAACACCAGCCTGAAGATGACGAGTGAGACCTCGTCGAAACGTCGCCAAAACCACCAGATTTCTACACGGGAAGAAACCCGAATCCACCCTAACATGCATACCTATACCCGTGAAAATCTACGAAAAACATATATATATATATATATATATATATATATATATATATATATATATATATATATATATATATATATATATATATATATATATATATATATATATATATATATATATATATATATATATATATATATATATATATATATATATATATATATATATATGTTAGGGTGGATTCGGGTTTCTTCCCGTGTAGAAATCTGGTTGTTTTGGCCTGCCAAAGCTGCCTACCCTTGTCCTAAGGGCTACTGGGGCCATCATTGTTTATTTTTATGACTTTCTTTAGTGGGAAATATCAGGAAATCCTCCCCACCCACCCACCCACCCAAGTGGCTTGACGGCACAAGGGGCACAGTGGGAGTGATGGCATCTGAGGTTGGCAGCCTTTGCTTTTGCTGAAGTTCATTGCAGATCTCAGCCACAGTCTGTCTATAACCGTCACTTGAGTCAATTCAAGAGCGTGGAATCAAGAATCCACAGGATTGGCTCCAACCGGCAGCCAACCACCACCAGGTGGAGAGCAGCCTCAAGATATCAGTTGAGATCTCTGGTCCTTCTCATGTGGAGTTGATGAACCTGATGAAGGGAAGGCACAGGCTGCTTCTCTGGTGGGCAGGACAGTCAGTGACTTCTTTTGGGTTATCCTGGCCAGAGGAAAGAGCTCCGCCATCTTTCTCAGACACAGACTATGAATCTCCATTGGATTCTATAGTCCTCCGCCACAAAAACTGAATGAGAACAGTCCAATTAGCCCCTCCCGGAGTGACAGTGATGACCCAACTCTAGATCTTATCAGATTACATAAGGTTTCAGTCGATTTGAGCTCCTTCCTGGCTCAACCTCCCTATCTTCTCCTAGCAGAAAAGGGACAAACTCTCTCTCTGTGTTGTGTCATTACAGTTGTGACCGACTCTTCGTGACCCCATGTCCATGGAGTTTTCTTGGCAGGAATACTGGAGTGGTTTGCCAGTTCCTACTCCAGGCGCCTACAGCACCTGTTATTCCCTGGTGGTCTCCCATCCAAGTACTAACCAGGGCCGACCCTGCTTAGCTTCCAAAATCAAGCGAGATCAGATGTGCTTAGGGCATCTAGGCAGCTTTCTGCAGACCAGGGACAAACTCTACCTTACAGATAACCCCACCATCATCAGAGACAGCAGGTCTTGCTGCCCTTCCTGGAAGCCAAGCTGATGGCTCTGCACATGTTTCTGTCAAGTAATGTAGTTTTGACAAAATGTCTGTAACTTGATATTTAACAGATTCATAAAATGGTGTCTGTGTAAAATGCATAGTCATTTGCTAGATACAGGTGTATGGAATAATCACATGATAAGGTCAGAATGATTATGTCCAGGTGCCATGGATAATCACCTAACACTTGTGTGATTGGTCTAAGCCAGGCATGTCCAAACTTTGCCATTTAAGATATTTTGGACCACAACTCCCACAGTCCTTTGCCATTGGAAACACAGTCTTGGAATTCTGGGAGTTGTGGTCCAAAACATCAGGAGGGCCAAAGTTTGGACATGCCAGGTCTAAACCATGTTGCCAATGTGTATAAAAGTCAGCATTGAAATCCCTTAACTTTGGGACGGCTTTTGGTGAGTTAGCAGTTTTCCACTACTCTGTATATATTTTCTGTGTCTTGATGTATATTGTGTAAATATGTAATAAGTTTTTATGCAAAGTATTTGTCTCCTAGCTCCAATCTGTATCTTGCAATTATCTTTCCACGCCACTGTGCTACTCTGCAAGTTGTTTAAACCACATTTTAAATCTCATTCATTTATTGTAACAGTTTCCACCTATCCGTAGAAGAGTCCTCCACAAGGATTAAGTGATTTAAATGTTTGCTTGTCACAGCAGGGACCTTCCATGCTTAGTTTCCTTTTCTTTGTGACTGGGAAGGGACCACAGGCTTTGTCTGCAAGTATGATTGCTTGTGAAGGTCTGACTCACATCCCTGGAAGACAACAAGATTTCAGTGTCTAATGGTGGTCTGTTCCTGCTGTGTGCCATCAAGCTGCATTTCACATGCGGCGACTTTAATGGGGCATTAAAACTGGGTGAGATAGCTAAGGAATTGTTTTACCAGCTCAGTGCCCTGAAGTAGTTTATTTACTATTTTTGCTTTGTTGTATTTTTCTTACTGTTGTAAACAATAGCCTTGTAAATAGAGTAGCCTTGTAGGTGAATATTCAACATTACCTGGCACAACAAAGTTCCAAATAGCATAGTCCTGAAATGAGCTGGACTCTCTAGCATGTATACTTTATTGAAACAGCGACGCCTACGCTGGCTTGGACACATTGTGAGAATGGATGATGGCCAGATCCCAAAAGATCTTCTATACGGAGAACTAGTGCAGGGAAAGTGCCCCAGAGGGAGACCACAGCTGTGGGATAAGGATATCTGTAAGAGGGACCTGAAGGCCTTGGGAATGGACCTCAACAGATGGGAAACCCTGACCTCTGATCTCACTGTCTAGAGGCAAAAGATATAGCATGGTCTACATAAATTTGAAGAGGCATTTGTCCAACAGGCAGAGGAAAAGAGGCAGGCACGGAAACAACGAAACCCGGGGACTGGGCAAGAAACAGAATATATCTGCCCCCAGTGCGGTAGAGACTGCCATTCCCAAATCGGTCTATTTAGTCACACTAGGTGTTGTTTTTAGGATCTCTACTCCAGGCATGATACCATAGTCTTTTGAGACTGAAGGGTGCCAATGCCAATGATGAAAATGTCCTCCAAGGCACCTAGAGACACTGAAGCTTTCTCTGTAGTAGAGATTTTATTTTTGATGTCTAAGTTATGAAACCCAAATAACCCCCTGGAAAGTTCTCCTCAGAGATGCCTTGGGGCCATTTTATAGCATCTTAAATTGGAGATGAATCAAGTCATCGATTCATCTGTTGGTCAGCCTCAATGAATCATGATGAATCACCATTTTTAAAATTCATTCTCATTCATCCAAAATCTGCAGAAGAAACCAGGAGCTATCCAAGGTTCTGTCCTGTTCTGCCTTGACATTGCTGGTCATGTCTTGATCTGTATACCTTTGAGCTTAATGTGACCTTGCCTAATGTGACATGACCAGGCTAGCTGTGCCTTGACCTGGCTGCCATTGGATGAATCTGGCTTCTCTGACTCCTCAAGTAACCATAGAATGGAACCAAATTCACTCACATAGGAAAGGTCTTGTGGATTCATAAAACATTTTAATCATAGTTCCAGTATTGGGTGTAGGTGCAATTGAAGGCTAAACCTGAACGTTCCCTAGAAAATGCACAGGGCATATATTATGTCCTCTTTGGGCCACTTCCCCATTCCTGATTGTGACTGCAATATTTCCCTTTTTAAAGTAGGACCATTGTGATACCATTACATAGTCTATGGGGAGCACACCATGGACTTCAGTGGCAAACCTGTCCCTAAAACCCATGATGACAAAACAGCAAATAGAACAGGAGTGCACAAGCTTTTCATCTCTGAGGCCTCCATTAACAACATTGCTACCTACTCAATACAATTTCTACTTCACCTGCCATTAATTTGCCTAATATGTTGTTCAGTCATTTAGTCATGTCTGACTCTTCATGACCCCATGACCAAAGCTCACCAGGCCTTCCTGTCTTCCACTGCCTCCCGGAGTTTGGTCAAATCCATGTTGGTTGCATCGATGACACCGTCCAACCATCTCATTCTCTGCCGTCCTCTTTTCCTTTTGCCTTCCATCTTTCCCAACATCAGGGGCTTTTCCAAGGACTCTTCTCCCCATCCGAAGTTGAACATAAAAGTTGCCAAGAGAGCTGCAAAACATGCAGTTATTTCTCATTGCACTGATGTGAACATTGCACTGTGCTGTGGTGAGGGCAGCATGAACTAAGCACACAAACCATCTTGTATTCATCACAAGCCATATCTCAAAATCTAAGTTGCCAGTGCTGGTTTAATTAACCATGAGGCAATGTGAACAGTTGTATGGAGCAGTAGATTCTGTAAGTTCGACCACTTGCTTGATTTCATTTCCTACCTCTAGGCTCGGAGATGAAACCCTGTATGGAGGAAGGTCAGATGTACCTGCCACTCACACAAAGTACTCTCCCATGGCTACCATTTTTCTATCTGGAGACCACACTTTATTTGCTATTATTCTGCACTCCCTTCCACTGGTTAGATCAGAACACCAAAACATGCGCTGTAGCAAGCAACCTGAAACAGTGGGGGAGGGCTTGGCCATATACCATAATAAGTTGAGGCCCCTAATTTAACCCCCCAAAACTGGGGAAACTTATTGACTCGAGTATAAGTCTAGGGTGGGAAATGCAGCAGGGCCTGGCAGCTCCTCCTTTGTGAGCTGGGGGAGCAGTGTGTGATCTTTAAAATGACTTTTACCAACCAAGACAAGCGCTTGCCTCGGTGGCTTAAAGTCATTTTAAACGTCACATACTGCTTCTCTGCGACGCGGGGGGGGGGGGGGGGGGGCGTCAGGAGAAGCGGCACACAATGTTTAAAATGACTTTTAGCCACCGACCCAAGCACTTGCCTCAGTGGCTAAAAGTATTGATCTGAAAATAAGTCGAGGGCCCCTTTTTTCAGCCCAAAATTAGGGCTGAAAAACTAGACTTATATTTGAGTATACAGTATACAGTAAAGTGTGTGTGTGTGTGTGTGTGTGTGTGTGTGTGTGTGTGTGTGTGTGTGTGTGTGTGTGTGTGTGTGTGTGTGTGTGTGTTCAATAAAGACATCAGCCTGCAATGAAATGCAGACTATTTAATTCAATCATATTTCCAATAGCATGGTATGGTTGCAAAGCTTGGACTTTGATGAAGACGGATAGGAAAAAGATAGATGCATTCAAATTGTGGTGCTGGAGATGACTACTATGCACCTCTCGGACAGCAAGGATGGCCAAGAAGGAAGTCCAAAAATAGAATCAAAAATATCTCTGGAACCCAAGATCACCAAACAAATGCCATCATACTTTGGTTACATTATGTGAACCAACTCATTCGAAAAGTCAGTTATGCTGGGATTGGTCAGTGGTAGAAGAAGGAGCCTCCCAAGGGCTAGTTGGCTTGACATCATCAGAAGGGACACTGGAATGACCTTGATGGAATTAAAAGAAGCTGTAAGAGATTGAAAAGCATGGAGAGTATTGATCCACAAAGGGACCAAGAGTCAGACACGACTAAACAGATAGAAGAAGTTTTTTCTTCTTCTCTTTTTTTTCTCTATCTCTATTTGGATTGCTCCTCACTGGTTCTCTTCCTTCCTCCTTTCTCTGGGATTACTTCCAACTTCTTTTTGCTCCACCATTTCAATGAGAGGCAGATCAAGGCTGTCAGAAATCCTCAATGCATAGAAGCTGGCTGTATAATCTCAGATTACTCTTTTCCTCTTGAATCTTAAGAAACAAACAGTAGGTTCTCCTTCTTTCTTATTGCACTTTCCAGAGTGACGGTTCCTTTTCACTAGTCATGAAGTCAGCATTAAGCAACTGCACCTAGGGCAGATAAATACCAAATAATCTTCACACCCCAGATACTCTCCAGATGAATGCACTTGAGCACCTTGAAGAACGATGTTATCATCTATGGTAACGGAAAGCAGTCTCTTCATTCCCAGTCCCCCATCCCCGAAAATGATTGCCTTGTTGGGTCTCTATATGTGTGTGCACATGTTTGTATGGTCATAGTTGAGAATCTGCAAATACACAGAATCTGCAAATCTGCAAGGTACTTACGAATTTAATCTGTTCCGAATGCATGCTCTTCAGCTGAACAACTCTTAAGCAGAGGAGCCCTATCTAAAAATAAAAAATAAATAAATTTAAAAATGGGGGAAAATTAAAAAAAATTGTAAGTAGAGCAGACCACATCTAAAATTTGTAAGGCAGCAATTAAAACACCAACTATTTTCTGCTCTTAAGTCGAATTGCTCTTAAGACGAGCTGCTCTTAAGTAGAGGTACTACCTACTTAAGGTAGTACCCCTGTACCACCTCCCTCTTATATCCCAGTAATTATGCTGGCAAAAGGATTAGAGGGTTCTGGGAGCTATAGCTCAGAACTTGATCCCAGTGGTATAATTGGTGGGAAAATTTTTGGGATATTAATTTAAAAGCTTACCCCACCCATCCCAAGACTTCCAAAAGATAAGAGAATGGTAAGAGAATGGTGTTATCTATCTATCTAGAAAACCTTGGTCCGACCCCCCACCTATCTATCTATCTATCTATCTATCTATCTATCTATCTATCTATCTATCTATCTATCTATCTATCTATCTATCTATCTATCTATCTATCACAAGGCAAACACTAAATACTATGTCTGTAAGGATTCTCAATCATCCGGGCCTTGTGGTGCAGTGGTTAAATGCCTGTACTGCAGTTAAAAACTGTGCTCATGACCTGAGGTTCATTCCTAGGGAGCTGGCTCAGGGTTGACTCAGCCTTCCATGCTTCTGAGGTCAGTAAAATGAGTACCCAGCTTGCCGGGGGGGGGGCAATGTGTAGCCTGAACAATTAAACTGTGAACTGCCCAGAGAGTGCTATAAGCGCTATAAGGCAGTATATAAGCAGAACACATTGCTTTATTGAGTCATGGCCACTGGACTTCATTTCCTCAGACAAATCAGAAGCACTTCACACCTCCACCAGTAAGGCTATAGCTAACAAACCATACTTCATGGGTGCTGGGAAAGGTTGCATAGGTGAGACTTTCACACACCTTAGGCCATTGTCCACCTAATGAGCTTATTCAGGCCATTGTCCAATGTTTGAGCCTATTCAGACCAGAGTGATGTGAAATGAAAATGAAATATAAAATGGAGGACTTGCAACTAACTTCCCTCAGACTGACAAACCTGCTAGGATGAGCAGCGAAATATTTTGATCTCCCAAGAAAAGAAGTCCAGTTGCCATGACTCGTCTTCCAGGTTACATACTGTGCCAAACAAAATCCAGATCTCTTATACATTTTTCCACCTCTCACTGGGCCCATTTCTAATTATAGTCAAATGAGGAGACAAGACAATGAGAAACGTTAGAAATATATTCAAAAGATGAATATATACAGCTGAAAAAACATGGAGTCTTAACAATAAATTAGTAGCATTTAAGCAGCTGAATTTCTTCAAACTAAGAAAATGCTGTCACTGCCCCAGACATAACTTTTGACAGCTTAGTCATAGGTTTAAGGGAAAGCATTACAATTAATGTCACTTTTTTTACCAAACAGTGTTGGTTGGATTGTAACTTAAAGGTAATTTCTCTCCACATCGTAGAAAAAACAAATGGATGCTTTTTTACTGTCTAAGCATTCACCACAACAAGGAAAACCTGCTTGTCCTAAGCTGTAAAAATAGATGTTTTGGCCTGGTAGATCGAAATGTGAGCCATCAAAGGGAAATAAAAATAGGATGTGTTTTTCAAAACAGAAGTTAGCAGAAATCTTATTCAACTGCTAAGAACATCCTCCTAGTAATGATCTCCAAAGGCTTCATTGTTTTCTGCTAACAACCCAATTCATTCTCCTCTGTCTATTTCAGTATCTTTCCCAACAGAATTTTGGGGAAATACACCAGAATACTAACTAGATTTCAAACAAAATATTTAACATGGTTTTCCAAAGACTGTGGTAAAGTGTACTTGGGAACGCAGTGTAAACACTTCTGTCAGAAATTAGATTTTGTCATGTTTTCTACAGCACGATTATTTATTTTCAAGAAGGAGCTGAAACTCCTCTGTTAAGTAGGAAGAAATCATTGTTGTTGTTCAGCTGTTCAGTTGTGTCCAACTCCTCGTGATCCCATGGACCAGAGCACGACAGGCCTCCCTATCTTCCACTGCCTCCCGGAGTTTGGTCACATCCATATTTTTTGCATCGATGACACCGTCCAAACATCTCATTCTCTGCTGTCCCCTTTTCCTTTTGCCTTCAATCTTCCCCAACATCAAGGACTTTTCCAAGGAGTCATCTCTCCTCATGAGGTGGCCAAAGTACTAGAGCCTCAGCTTCAAAATCTGTCCTTCCAGTGAACATTCGGGGTTGATTTCTTTCAGGATGGGTAGATTTGATCTCCTTGCAGTCCAGGAGACTCTCAAGACTCTCCTCCAGCACCACAGCTCAAAAGCATCAATTCTTCAGCGATCAGCCTTCTTTATAGTCCAGCTCTCACTTCCATATATCACTACTGGAAAAACCATAGCTTTGACTATCCTGACCCATGATAGTAGGAAGTAATCATACATCATCCCAAAAGGAATTTATTATTGCATTGAAAATTTCTCTGAAAATTGCTTTATTCTTAATAAGAAGACTGGTGAGCCACTCAGTGAGAAAACTCACAGAGCGCTTGGGCTTGGAAAGTGACTTGAAGATCATCCTATTCCTGGAAAATGGGCTGGACTCTGGAATCAACCTCTCTGAAAAATAATTCATTCCCAGTAACAAAGACATAACGGATACATGCAAATCTTCCATCTGTCAAAAATAAAATAAAAATAGTAATTGCTAAAATACTGTGTCAATCATATTCTTTACTGAGCAAGAATATCATCTCTCATTTTTTTCATGAGAGAAAAAAGGAACAAACAAATAACAGAGAGGTTGTACAAAAACATTTATATTTTGCACAGAAAGTTAATGGTTATGTGCAACAAAACATATATATATATATATATATATATATATATATATATATATATATATATATATATATATATATATATATATATATATATATATATATATATATATATATATATATATATATATATATATATATATATGTTTTCGTAGATTTTCACGGGAAGAAACCCGAATCCACCCTAACATGCATATATATATATATATATATATATATATATATATATATATATATATATATATATATATATATATATATTTATATATATATTTATATATATTTGTTTTCGTAGATTTTCACGGGTATAGGTATGCATGTTAGGGTGGATTCGGGTTTCTTCCCGTGTAGAAATCTGGTTGTTTTGGCGACGTTTCGACGAGGTCTCACTCGTCATCTTCAGGCTGGTGTTCTGGCTTCTTTCTTCTTGAAGCAAAGCGTGATCTCAGTTGAAGTCCTTCTATAAATACTGCTGGGGGTGTGTGGTTTGCTTGCTCTGTTGCTGATTGTAGGTTCGTTTGTTCTTTTGTGATCTGCTGTGTGGCTGAGGCGATCGTTAAGGGCTTAACTGCTGGTGGGTTAGATGGCTGTTTAGAGACATCATGTGTGTGGGTGAGGTGCTGGATGTGTGTCTATTAGCCTTTTGTTTCTTAACGACCTTGGTGATGGGTGTTCTGGCAGCATCCTGGGCTTTGGTGGAGTGGGGTCCTGTGTCTTGTGAATTCATTTTGGTCTGGCTGCGTGTCTGTGGTCTGCCAATGTTTTTTTGGCGTGTGTAAGTGTGCTCCATGTGGTGGCTGGAGTGGGGGGTAGCGGTAGATGGTGCAGTCGTGGTTTTGTTATTGGATGGTGGTTTCGTTTCATCTGTGGGAAGGGTCTGGGTTTGTGTTTGGTGTGGATGGAAGGTGGTGGCATCTTGTGTCCTTTTGGACCTGGTGTCAGTCTTTGTGACAGAGGCTCGTCTGTTGACCAGGGCTAGTTTCCAGATGTCAGGCAAGCGGGAGGTGTCATCACGTTTATTCATGTTGTTTGGGTGTTTCTCTATTTCAATGGCTTCCATGATTATTCGACTGTTGAAGTGTTCAGTTTTGGAGATGAGTTTGGTTCTTTTAAAATCAATTTCATGACCTGTTGTTTTTATGTGCTGGAAGAGAGAGGAAGATTTTTCTTCTTTTTTGACTGCGTTCTTGTGTTCTGCGATGCGTGCGCTTATTCTCCTGTTTGTCTGTCCAATGTATGTGGCTGGGCAGACTTTGCATGGTATTTCGTAGACTCCTTGGTTTTCTAGCTCAATCTTGTCTTTGGGGTTTCTTAAAATGTTGGCTATTTTTTGTTCGGTGCAAAAGGCTGTCTTGATATTGTGTTTGTGGAGAATTTTGCTTATTTTGTCTGTGGTGCCTTTGATGTAAGGGAGGAGGGCAGTGCCGTTGTTCTCTTCTGTTTCTTGGTTCTTGGGGGGTGTTTCTTTTTGGATTAGTTTGGTGATGGTGTTTTTTTGGAATCCGTTCGCAATTAAAGCATTCGAGAGAGTGTGTAATTCAGTTTTTAGGTGGTCTTTGTCAGCGAGGCGTTTGGTTCTGGAGATGAGGGTTTTTGCTACGGAGTTGATCTGTGCAGGGTGGTGGTGTGATTTTGCATTTAAGTAGCGGTTTGTATGTGTTTTTTTCTGGTAGATGGTATGTCCTAAGGAGCCGTCGGGTTTTTTGTAGATTAGGACGTCCAGGAAGGGAAGTTGGTTTTTGGTTTCTATTTCCATAGTGAATTGTATTTTGGGGTGTAGGCTGTTGAGATGTGTGAGGAAGTTGTTCAGATTGTCTTTCCCGTGTGGCCAGATAACAAAGGTGTCGTCAACATATCTGAGCCAGAGTTTGGGTTTATGTTCGGACTTCTGTAACGCGTTGGTTTCAAAGTGTTCCATATATAGGTTTGGATTCCAAAAAAACACCATCACCAAACTAATCCAAAAAGAAACACCCCCCAAGAACCAAGAAACAGAAGAGAACAACGGTACTGCCCTCCTCCCTTACATCAAAGGCACCACAGACAAAATAAGCAAAATTCTCCACAAACACAATATCAAGACAGCCTTTTGCACCGAACAAAAAATAGCCAACATTTTAAGAAACCCCAAAGACAAGATTGAGCTAGAAAACCAAGGAGTCTACGAAATACCATGCAAAGTCTGCCCAGCCACATACATCGGACAGACAAACAGGAGAATAAGCGCACGCATCGCAGAACACAAGAACGCAGTCAAAAAAGAAGAAAAATCTTCCTCTCTCTTCCAGCACATAAAAACAACAGGTCATGAAATTGATTTTAAAAGAACCAAACTCATCTCCAAAACTGAACACTTCAACAGTCGAATAATCATGGAAGCCATTGAAATAGAGAAACACCCAAACAACATGAATAAACGTGATGACACCTCCCGCTTGCCTGACATCTGGAAACTAGCCCTGGTCAACAGACGAGCCTCTGTCACAAAGACTGACACCAGGTCCAAAAGGACACAAGATGCCACCACCTTCCATCCACACCAAACACAAACCCAGACCCTTCCCACAGATGAAACGAAACCACCATCCAATAACAAAACCACGACTGCACCATCTACCGCTACCCCCCACTCCAGCCACCACATGGAGCACACTTACACATGCCAAAAAAACATTGGGAGACCACAGACACGCAGCCAGACCAAAATGAATTCACAAGACACAGGACCCCACTCCACCAAAGCCCAGGATGCTGCCAGAACACCCATCACCAAGGTCGTTAAGAAACAAAAGGCTAATAGACACACATCCAGCACCTCACCCACACATGATGTCTCTAAACAGCCATCTAACCCACCAGCAGTTAAGCCCTTAACGATCGCCTCAGCCACACAGCAGATCACAAAAGAACAAACGAACCTACAATCAGCAACAGAGCAAGCAAACCACACCCCCCCAGCAGTATTTATAGAAGGACTTCAACTGAGATCACGCTTTGCTTCAAGAAGAAAGAAGCCAGAACACCAGCCTGAAGATGACGAGTGAGACCTCGTCGAAACGTCGCCAAAACAACCAGATTTCTACACGGGAAGAAACCCGAATCCACCCTAACATGCATACCTATACCCGTGAAAATCTACGAAAACATATATATAGATAGATAGATAGATAGATAGATAGATAGATAGATAGATAGATAGATAGATAGATAGATATAGATATAGATATAGATATAGATATAGATATAGATATAGATATATAGATATAGATATAGATATATAGATATATACTAGATATAGATATAGATATAGATATAGATAGATAGATAGATAGATAGATAGATAGATAGATAGATAGAGAGAGAGAGAGAGAGAGAGAGAGATGTGAACTGTTGGAAGATACAAACATTCAAAATGAAGTTGCATTCATTTCTGGTTCTAAAATGTTTGGGGATAAGGAGACTGTTTTAGGTGAAGATACACCATAGGTCAACAAGCTATTAATGAAACATTGATTCTAGAATTATTATTGTTGTTTGGTGGTATTAATGAGATATTATCAAACATTAAAAAAATTAATGTATTCTCGAAGGCTTTCACGGCCGGGATCTGATAGTTTTTGTGAGTTTTTCGGGCTGTTTGGACATGTTCTGGAGGTTTTTCTTCCTGATGTTTCGTCAGACTCTGTGGCTGGCATCTTCAGAGGGCTAGGAGCCCAGAGCACAGAGAGAACACTTAGTTCTCTATGCTCCTTGCCCTCTGAAGATGCTGGCCACAGAGTCTGGTGAAACATCAGGAAGAAAAACCTCCAGAACATAGCCAAACAACCTGAAAAACTCACAACAACTATAAAACATTGTTCTCATCTTTCCCCTTTTGCTGAACAAGCATGGAGATCAAAGCCACCTAGAAAGAAAACAAATAATCTGCGTCACTAATTAGTGGTCAAAAGTAATAGATAACTAATGCAACATAGTAGTGCTATGACCAGGTAATTATATTTTTTTACATGAACAAAGCATTTTAGTGGGAAAAATGGAGTTAGGGCCTGTCCACAGTGTGAAATTTATTGTGATCCTACTGGCCCTTCAAAGGTCCTTATCTTCAGTGCAATATATTTTAATTCTTGGTACCCAACTGGAAAGACCAAAAAAAAAAAAAAAAGACAGAGAGCAAGAGAGAGTGAGAGAGAGAGAGAGAGAGCGCTATTTTACATCTCAATGAATCATCCCCAAAAGATTGCATGCCCTAGTTATGTGCTAGAAAGATATGGGACAGCTCTTAAAGGGAAAGATGGGAGTTCCCCGCTGTGCTTCCTTGAGTGGGGCTTGGCTTGATTATTCATGGGGTCCCTTCCGGCTCTACAGTGCCAAACTGATTTGTTGTTGTTGTTGTTGTTGTTGTTGTTGTTGTTGTTGTTGTTGATGATGATGATGATGATGATGATGATGATGATGATGATGATGATGATGATGATTTCTTTGTTTGTTAGCAGCAGACAAGGTCTCCCCCCCCCATGCCAAACAGTGTTATCCAGAAACCAGATAACATAACTAAATGCACTGTGGACATGCTCCTAGTTGACTTCTTTACTTGCTGGTTTGTGGTAGGAGAATTTATGCTGGAGATATTGAATTCACACATATTGTGGTTGTGTGTTGTGTGCTCCATTTGTATCGCACTGCTGTTATTTTTTTTAAAGGCACTTCAATAGCACCCTTCCCAACTCCTGATTCTTTTATTGATATCCAACGGTACAGACACCATGGCTGTGTTCGTGATTTACCATGGCACAGCCGTGACGTAACAGTTTTGGTAACATACGGCATCACTTGGGGGATGTGTAAGAATATTACCCAAGAAAAAAGGAGGAGAAGAATACAGCCTCCAGCTCACCGAGGGGGGGGGGCTATACTTGGGATCCTTAGTGTCCAGTGGGAGTCACATTGCTTACTCTTGTCCACCTCTGGTGCTGGAGACCCCGCGTCCTAGTTTCTGAAGCCATGGAATGGTTTATTTTCCATGGCTTCAGAGACTAGGATGCAGTGCAATGCTCTCAAACTACAGGAGAAGAGATTCAATTCAGACATTAGGAAGAACGTCATGACGGTTAGAGCTGTTTGGCAGTGGAATATGTTGCCATGGGTTGGTGGTGTAGTTTCCTTCTTTTGAAGTTTCTAAGCAGAGGCTGGATGGCCACCTGTCGGGAGTCCTGTGATGGGGGTTCCTGCATGGCAGGAGGTTGGACTAGATGGCCCTTGAGGTCTCTTCCAACTCTATGATTCTATGAAGGGTTAATAGCTGCAGTGAAGGAGGCTCTGGGAAAACCCACATGGCACAGCCCTGTCCCCATCACCTCTCCCTACAAGGCCCAGATCAAGACTCATATCAAGACCGGTTCTCTAGATATTTGGGAACCTCAGTGAGGTCAACTGGGCCCCCAGCTAGGCGGACAGGGGCCAGGGGATTACTGCCGGACACTCAGCCCGCTGGGACTGTGGAGATGGTGCAGTAGAGGCTAACTCTGTACTCTCATAAAAGCTGCCTTGAGCGACCACAACCAGGCGGGAACCCATGGAGTTTTTGCCAAGGGGACTTCACAATCCCTGAGCTCCTGGGAGGAGCAGCAGTGGGACCCCCACCCTCACAGAATAATAAATCTTGATTTTGAGGAAGGTAGAAGTGCATGACAGAGAATAAATCCTTGCCCCCCCCCCATGGCTCTTTCTTCTTCAGCTCCTTTCTGGATGAATGCTCACCTTTTTAATAAAAGAGCCTCTGTTGTCTTTCCCATTGCCTGGCTTTTAAATGTTTTCCTTGAGGCTTTTGGCTTGCAAAGTGGAATGGCAAAGTTACAAAGAAAACACTGGAAATCTCAATCCCTGTTTTTATTTGTTCTTTCTCTGGCTACACTCCACTGATCCACTCTTAGTTGGAGAAAGAACTATATTTCTTTTTTCAGCAAGCCGGCTGGGGTGTGTGCTTGTGTTCTGTGCCAAGCTTCAATATGTCACCAGTTCTCTTTCTGTGTGCTAACGCAGAGCAACCAAACCGCAGCCCTGTGAGGCTTGCTAAAGCCTTAGCTGCATTGCATTTGCATTGCACCAAAGTGCTAGAGATGCAATTGCTTTATTTACTAGCTTGCGTACAGCTCCCTGACACGTCTGCTGCAGGATCTCTCCCATTCACAGTAAAGAGGTGAATGGGAGATGCTGGTGATTGACTTGTCCATTAGGGAAGAGCACAGAGTTAGCAAACTGTGCATGGCTGACAGAGGTTGGACTTGACGGATCCATTGGGCCCCTTCCAGCTCTTCAGTTCTTAGAGGAGGATGATTTGCAGAAATCATTATTGTGGGTGCAAAAAAATGATACTGACAGATCATATTTCCTCCCTCCTAAGAAAGAAGAATAACTGGCCAGTCTCTCACAGGACACCCCAAATGGTTGTTTCCTTCACCGCTTTGGGGGCATGTAATGTTGGCCAGAAAGAGAGGCTCTACCCCTTACCAGCTCATTTGCCACCTGGCTCACCAACTAGATGGGCATCATCTCTCTACCTCTGAGTCTGAGAGAGGGAAATAATCCCTCCCTATGAATCAACAAATTGATTAATTGATTTGTAAAAAAAGAGTCATAAACTTGTGATTCATGATTCATCACCCTTGATGAATCACATATCAAATTAAGTCACAATGGTTCAGGTTCATGCCCATCTCTACTCCTGAACCATTTAGAGTTTGGCAAAAACTCTAACCACTTCATCACACTGGCCTTCGCTCATTTTAGTACTGGCCTCTGAAACAATTGTAGATATTCTGTCAAGAACACACTGTTGTCCATTGGAACTGATGAAGCACAACTCTGACTGCAGATGATTAGATCATATTAGGATTAGAGATGGGCATGACTTAGCGGTATTCCCGTTTCTGTTTCCGTTACTCGGTTCCGTTACTCTACGGAAACGGTAACGGGAATTACTCCCCCAGACTTCGAGCTCGAACCGACGAACGAACAATTTTGGTCTGATTTGTCGTGCTCGTTACTTGCATCGCGAGATCGCGCGATGCCACACGCGGCACAGAAAAAAAGTTTTTAAAAGTTAAAAAAACCCGGTTCCCGGCCGAAAAGCAGGTGGGAAAATGCCTGCCGTGCCTCAGGGCACCTACCAGAGGGGTTGTTTCTGGAGGTCCCCAGCCTCCCCCCTCATCCCCCGTCCTCGGCTGCTCTGGTGGGACTCGCCGCAGGCTCGCAGCCAGCAAAAAGCCCAGTCTCGCCGGCCGCCGGCCGCCGCAATTAAAGCGCAAGCAAGCGGCACGGACGGCACAGGAAAAAACTTTTAAACTCTCCCCCCACCCATTCCCGGGCCAAAAAAGCAGGCGGAAAAATGCCTGCTTGACTAAGGGCGCAGGGCACCTACCGGAGGGGTGGAAATGGAGTATGGGGGTCCCGCCTCCCCCCCGTCCTGGGCAGCCGGACTCGAGTCGCCATTTCGCCATGCCATGCGGTGCGGGCGGGGGATCCAAAATGGGGCGGCGAATGCAATATTGTTTTTGAAATCGTGGTCCAAAAACACACAAGCACAACAGAAACACGCGAAAATTTATAAACTGCCAGATTTTTCACAGTAGCAGTGGGTTTTTTCTTGCAACAAAATGTCTCTCCTCTCCTCCTCTGTCCTCCATTGATTTTTATTTTATTTTATTTTATTTACACCTGCGCAGTGCGCAATGATGGGCTGGCCAAGTGGCCAGCCATGTGGGAGTGGACAACCATGCAAATTTCTGGAGCCATCCCACCAGTCGCATGGCCACTTGGCCATGGAGACTTCTGGGATGTGCCAAAAAGCCCCCTAAAACCTGCCCTAGCCCTAACCCTAACCCTTGACTCCATACCCATACGTCACAGACTGTCTTCTTAGTGGGTCAGAGAGGCACCCAGAGGTGCAACCCACTAGCCCACCGTAACCTTACCCGTCACTAGCCTAACCCTAGCTCTTGCACTAAGCCACCTTAAAGCCAGATCTACTTGCTTGCATTGCACTACAAACGCAGCAAGTACAATTCCCTTCTGTGTGAGACATGGTGGTGCCAGAGCCTTGTGAAGGGCGGGTATGACCCTATCACTCTCACACTGGTCTCACTGTCTGCACATTATGTTATGCAATATCCATATGGCTATTGCATAGCATTTTTTGCAGCAGCAGCAGCAGGTGAGGAAGGGAGACCCCCATGTAGAGGGGTGTCTCTTGGAGCCTGCTTCCCCTTCCTAGTGGCAGGAGGCACCCACGGGTGCCTCCAGGAGCCCACTTTCCCTTTATAGCGGGCCAGAGGAGGCAACCCACCCACAGAGGTGCCTCCAGGAACACCGCTACCCCCCAAAAAAAAAAAACCAGTACTAACGACAACGAAAAAACGAAAAAAAACGAACCGACTAATTTTTGCGAATTTTCGCGAAAACCGGAAACGACCCAAAATGGGACTGGCCCGACTAACGACAACTCGAAAAATTTTTTTTTCAAGTCGTGCCCATCTCTAATTAGGATTCATGGTGTGAAGAGGCCTCCCGATGGCTCCCCTCCACTGCCAGTAGGACAAGCTAATTGGATCGCTGGGATATTGTTTTTCTCAGCTCTTCATTCACTCCAGTTCCCAACATGATTATATCAACCCCAATGTTTTACAGTTGGAAGACTGGCTAATCTTATTCCTCTTGCATCCTGTTGCAACTGCTGGAATTGCCTCTCCTCCGCTGTTTGATGCACAGCATGAAGAACGATGGGAGGTTGCTACAAATGATTTTTAAATGACTCAAGCCACATAGAGAAGGAAAGAGATTAAGCCCTTCCTTTTTCCCCATCAGGGTTCCTGCACTTTCATACAATGACTCTGAAAGACAATATATTGACAGAGAATCCTTATCTGTATATAATATTGAAGTCTTAGCTCAGTGATGGAGTAGCTGTGGTGGACTTGGAATCGATAGAAGTCTTTTGTGATGGTACAGTTGACACTGAGTGGCCTGAGGAGGGAAATGGCGTATGCGAGATCCTTCAGCCCTAGGCTGTTCAATTTTGAACAGGCCAAGGTCTACTTTTTCTGGGCCAAAGTGCCTGAGGGCTACTACACTAAAACATCTACTTATGAATTTTATCCATTCCAAGACACGCTCATAAGTAAAAACTTTTGTAAGTAGAGCAGCGGTGTCTCATAGGAATGCATTGAAAACCAATTAATTTGTTCTGGAGTGAACAGATTTCAATGCGCCATGGCCCTTGAACTGCCACACTTGGCTGAGACAGTGAGCTGGTAGACCCAGAACTTTGCTGGGGCAGTGGTGGTCCTTGGAATGGGGGAGGGAGGGGTGGAGAACTTATTCCCTCACTTTTTAAATTGATGGCCAGATGGCTACTTTTGAACCCTTCGCGGGCTACCAGTAGCTCACGTTTCACCTGCTGGGCAGGCCTGCTTCAGCCCATGGGGCAAAAAGCCATGGCATCAGCACAGAAATTTAATCAAGGTTACGATGGTTTGTGCTACTTGCTGTCCAGTCGATTCCAACTTCTGGTCACCCTTGTGGTATTTTAAAAGTGGTTTATGAATTACTATTTATTTATTTGAAATATTTTACCTTGCCTTCCTTCTTCAAAGAACCCAAGGCAGCTTCCACCACTAAGAGGACAATATTTGAAAGCTAAAAATGGCAAGTGGGCAAAATTTTTAAAATTTTAATCAAGCAATATATTAAAATGGGTCAATAAAAGCAATACTAAAATACATTTAAAAGCAACAGCGCATAGCAATGTGTTCAAGAAAAATCCATCTCAGGCTATCAGTCACTAAGAAAAAAGCCTATCTCAGTGGTGTCCAAACTTTGGCCCTCCAGATGTTTTGGACCACAACTCCCTCAGTCCTTTGTCATTGGCAATACAAGCTTGGAATTCTGGGAGTTGTGGTCCAAAACACCTGGAGGGCCAAAGTTTGGACACCCCTGGCCTATCTGAAGAGAAAGGTATTTGCCTGCTTGTGGAAGGATAGCAAAGATGGGACCAGACTGGCCTCCCATGGGAGGGAGTTCCATAGTCTGGGAGCAGCAGCAGAGAAGGGCTTTTCTTTTGTCCCCACCAAGTGCAATGAAAGAATGGCCTCCCCTGATTGTCTTAATGCCCTGGCAGGCTCAGAGAAGGCAATGAGGGTTTTAAAAAAAAACCATTCCCATCCCAGTGAATTTCTGTGCCTAAATGGGGATTCGAACCCAGATGTCCTGAATCCCAGTCTGACACCCAAAAGATGACACCACATTGACTCTCAAGGGTTAGAGTTCAATACATTCTACAAACTAACCCATCAAGGCAAAAAGGAGTTGAGCCATGTGGCCATCACAAGACTCAATTGCAAAAATAGGTTACAGGCGATATCTTTATAGGCCACTATTAAAAATAAAAAAAGGAACATTGCAAGCTTTCTAGTGTAAGTCACCCTTCTTCAAAGCAGGTCCCAGAAGTTCAGACACGGTGAAAGATGTGCTATCAGAGGAGGTTACTTTTAAAGTCCTTGGTTAGATTATGTTCCAGCCAGGACAGGAGTCTTGTTAGAGGCAAGAAGGGCAGTTGTAAAAAGATGCTTCTTAAGTCACACCCCCGTTCTTCAAACAAAGGAACATAGGTCATATACCAACCTCTTCCCTTACCCAGATCCATTTGGCACTACGAGACATACAAATCCCTTTTGGCTTGGACGGGGGCGAGGGGGGAGAAAAACGTTGACACAAAGGACCTATGTGCTTCATTCTGGGTTTGGGGTAAAAAGATTTTTTGTAAGTCTACTAAGTTTGCCAATTGGAACTAGATTGAATTAAAGTTATATTACCTAGTGGAAGCAGACTTGCCCTTTGATGTTGAGAGTTCTTGTGCCTCATTCCAGGTCTCTGGGGAATGCCAACTTTTTCTTGGTATCTTCACAATTCCATCAAGGCAAAAAGGAGTTGAGCCATGTGGCCATCACAAAGCACAATTGCAGAATAGGTTACAGGTGATACCTTTATAGGCCACTATTAAAAAATAAATAAAACTAGCCTTAAGTGATGCTCCTTTGGCATCAGTTTTAAGTTTTCCCTTCCACTTGTTACTGGATGTCAGTCAGTTAAGGAGCATAGAGTGAGCACAGTGGTTTTGTGACATCACATAGCCTGGAATTGGACCGTGAACTGAAATAATTAAAGGTAAGTCAGTCATTTGCACTTGGTCAGGGTTGGGGAACATGATGCCCTATTGAAGGCATAGACGAGTACTCCCAGATTTTCCACCCTAGGGTTCTTTTATTACCAAGACTTTGTAGTAGTAGTAGTAGTAGTAGTAGTAGTAGTAGTAGTAGTAGTAGTAGTAGTAGTAGTAGTAGTAGTAGTAGTTCAGTCATTCAGTCATGTCTGACTCTTTGTGACCCCATGGACCAGAGCACACCAGGCCTTCCTATCTCCCACTGCCTCCCGGGGTTTGGTCAAATCCATATTGGTTGCATCGATGACACCGTCTAACCATCTCATTCTCTGCTGTCCTCTTTTCCTTTTGCCTTCAATCTTTCCCAACATCAGGGACTTTTCCAAGGAGTCCTCTCTCCTCCTGAGGTGGCCAAAGTACTGGAGCCTCAGCTTCAAAATCTGTCCTTCCAGTGAACATTTGGGGTTGATTTCTTTCAGGATGGATAGGTTTGATCTCCTTGCAGTCCAGGGGACTCTCAAGACTCTCCTCCAGCACCACAGCTCAAAAGCATCGATTCTGCGGCAATCAGCCTTCTTTATAGTCCAGCTTTCACTTCCATACATCACTACTGGAAAAACCATAGCTTTGACTATCTGGACCTTAGTTGGCAAAGTGATATCTCTGCTCTTTGGGATGGTATCTAGGGTTGCCATTGCTTTCCTCCCAAGAAGCAGGTGTCTTTTAATTCCGTTGCTGCAGTCGCCATCTGCAGTGATCAAGGAGCCCAAGAAAATCAACTCTGCCATTGCCTCCATTTCTTCCCCTTCTATTTGCCAGGAGGTGATGGGACCAGTGGCCACTCTCCTCTTTCACCCTCATTAAGAGGCTCTTTAATTCCTCCTCACTTTCTGCTATCAGAGTAATATCATCTGCGTATCTGAGGTTGTTGATATTTCTTCCCGCAATCTTAATTCTGGCTTGTGATTCATCCAGACCTGCCTTTCGCATGATGTACTCTGCATATAAGTTATATAGGCAAGGTGACAGTATACAGCCTTGTTGTACACCTTTCCCAATTTTAAACCAGTTGGTTGTTCCATATCCAGTTCTGACGGTTGCTACTTGTCCCACATATAGATTTCTTAGGAGACAGATAAGGTGGTCAGGCACTCCCATTCCTTTTAAGGACTTGCCATAGTTTGTTGTGGTCCACGCAGTCACCAAGACACAGTACAGCAAATGGAATACCAGTCTAAGAAGAGACCCCAGCAGCAATTACAGGAAGAAAGTAATAGAATGCTTAAAACTCTTGGAGCAGGGAAACGCAATTGACAGGGTGACCTACCACCAGTTATATCCCGGAGAGACAGTCCCCTGCTTTTATGGACTTCCCAAGATCCAGAAGCAAGGAATCCCCCTCAGACCTATTGTCAGCAGTATAAATTCAGTGACTTACAACATCGCAAATTACCTGGCAACAATCCTAGCCCCACTGGTTGGACACACGGACCACCACGTACACAACTCAGAAAAGTTTGTTTCTAAAGTCAGGGAGCTCAAACTGGATACAGAGGAAACCATGGTATCCTTTGATGTTACATCACTCTTTACCAGCATACCCACCACTGATGCGCTAATAATGGTAAAGAGAAGATTAAGAGAAGACAGCACCCTCACCTCCAGAAGCCGCCTCAAACCAGACCAGATATGCCTGCTCCTGGACCTGTGTCTGAACACCACATATTTCATGTACAGAGGGGACTTCTACAGACAGAAGCATGGCTGTGCCATGGGTTCCCCAGTGTCACCAATTGTAGCAAACCTATACATGGAAGAAGTGGAGAAGAAGGCACTCAACACCTTCCCAGGGAAAACACCATCCCACTTGTTCAGGTATGTAGATGATACCTGGGTGAAAATAAAGACTCAGGGAGTACAGGCCTTTACAGACCACATCAACGCAGTGGATCCTAATATTAAGTTCACTAGGGAAGACACCCAAGACAACAGGCTGGCTTTCCTGGATTGTGCAGTCATCATCAGACCTGACCGTGGCCTGGGAGTAGAAGTTTACAGGAAACCCACCCACACAGATCAATACTTACTGTTTGACTCCCACCATCCATTACAACACAAACTAGGAGTCATCAGGGCCCTAAGCCACAGAGCAGAGAGCATCCCCACCTCCAGAGAAGCCAAGAAGAAGGAAGACGGGCACCTGAAGACAGCACTTAAGGCCTGTGGATATCCAAAGTGGGCCTTCAACAAAGCAGTGGGCCATCCCAGAAGAACAAGGGATCAGTCTGAGACCCAGACCCGACGGAAGAACCTGGTCATTCCTTACATGGCGGGAGTGTCGGAGAAGCTTAAAAGGATTTTTGGCAAACACCACATCCCTGTTTATTTCAAACCCAGGAACACACTAAGGCAGAGACTTGTCCACCCAAAAGATCCGATACCAAACCAAAAAAGGAGCAATATAGTATATGCAGTCCAATGCAGTGAAGAGTGTTCAGACCTCTACATCGGAGAAACTAAACAGCCATTAAACAGAAGAATGGCCCAACATAGGAGGGGTAACAGCTCAGGACCAGAATCAGCAGTACACCTCCATTTGAAGGACAAAGGCCACTCTTTCAAAGATGAGGATGTACACATATTAGACAAAGAAGATAGGTGGTTTGAGAGAGGAGTAAGGGAAGCCATTCATGTTAGCATTGAAAATCCCTCCCTCAACAGAGGTGGTGGGCTCCGGCATCGTCTATCTGCTACTTATCAGGCTGTGTTTTCCAAAGTACCCAGGCAAATCAAAGAGCCTTCACCACCAAGGTCACAGCTAACAACCCATTGTTGATGGGTTTCAGCACCTTAGGCCATTGTTTACCTTAAGGCCATGGACACTAATGTCTCCCTAACGAGCCTATTCAGGCTATTATTCATCTTATGAGCCAATCAGACCAGGGGACAAGAGGTCAAGCTGACTATAAGAAGGACTACTTGCACTAGCTGTATTCAGACCTATGAAGCTGTTTGGATGAACAGCGAAACGTTTCTATCTCTCAAAAAAGAAGTCCAGTAGCCATGACTCAACTCCCAGTTACCAGTTGGGATGGTTCCGTAAATAGCAACAAATCCTTCTTGGAAAAGGACAGACTATAAGAATGATGTGGTTGCTTTCTGATACTTGCAGCTTGCTAAAATGGCATCACTGGCTGGAGAGCCCAATGGTTTAAGTCTCCGGTTGTGGAGCCAGAGGGTGGGAATTTGATTCCCCGCTGGATCTCCTGGGAGTAGAGCCAGTTGGTATGTGACCTTGGGGATGCTGCACAGTCCCAGGATGGCCCTAGAAGAAGGAAACGGGAACCCACTTCTGAGAATTCTCTAAGGCTGCTTTCACACGACCACTAAAATCTGCAGCAAACTTTGATCTGGATCACACACACACCCCAGAGTGGTCACATGGTTGATGTCATGGTTCAGGTGATCCCATGCTCACGTTTGGAAAATCCGCAACTGTTCTGATAAAAAAACTGAGCACCGTAGCAAATATACCGTTAACGGAGGCGAAAAGGTTTTGGTGCGGATTTTCCGTGTTCCCATGGACATGAGTAATGGTTTAAAATCCACATCAGAACAGCGACAAGGATTTTACCACCATGAGACCAGGCACTTGTAACATGTGCTGGGGCGTGCTTAAGTGGGAGTGGTTGCACTTTATTTTTGTTGGGAACAAACAATTTTATGCTCTGCATCTGCGAGCACTTTGGAGCAGATTTTAGTGGTCGTGTGAAAGCAGCCTAAGATACCCCCAGAAGTAGGGAACGAGAAACCATTTCTTAGTATTCTTTACCTAGAAAACCCTGAAAAGGAGGTCATTATAAGTCAGAAATGACTTGACGGTACATGAAAAAGAGATGTCTCTAGAAAGCTTATTTATTCTGTTCAGTGCGCCTTTCAAAAAACACCATTCCACATTTGTTGGAACTCAATACTATTACGTCTCTGTGCCTTCCACCTAGTCTCCTCTGGGTCACATACTTGGATTTTACCAAACTTTATTGGAGGACCAATCTATGTACTCTTGTCACGAAGGACTGCTTGGGTTGATTGCCTGTCGAAGTTAGGTTTGTTTTCTTCTGCCTCAATACGATAGCTAAGATTGGAAGGGATGAAAATTATTTCTGAGTGAAGCATGAAGAAATCCAGCTAAATGCAGTGACATTTGCAAGGATAACATTCTACAAACAGTGGGATTCTGATGTAACGTTTACCGCTGTTCCCACAGCTTCAGGATGCTAGAAGTTGAGATTTAAAATCATTGTTTTGTAATAAAGTTAGGGCAGCTGCATCTGAGAACAAAACAGGTCTGGTTGCTTTCCTTTGTTGTATAACAAGGAAAACATTCAACATATTGAGTTTAAATGGGTCGTAGGACTACTACAGTTCCTGTTTCATACTGTGTCTGCTGCCCCCTGGGGTGGTGGTGGCAGGGAGTCCCCTCCTCGGACATGGTACTTGGAGTTATTTGAACTTGATTTTATTACAGCAGGTGAATGGAGTACAGGAAATGAAAGGTACTAGTTGCATCCTACTCCAACAGTCCACTGGGCATTGAATTACATCAATGCTTTGATTTGGATTTCTGCCTTGTGTGTGTTTGTGTGTAGACTCAATGGCCTTGCAGGCTCCTTCCAACTCAGCTATTCTATGAGTCGATGAGTTAATTTCACTAGCCATTTTGTCAAGTACAGCTTCTTCCCAATCGTGAGTTTCTTGAGTCACTGGAGCCAGGCTGCTCACAGTCTGCTGGTGGTGTGACACCCACCCACAAGCCATCCCACATCTTCAATGAGGACTGGTGGGGTGGCCACCAGTAGAAGAGAGTCCTATTGTTGTTGCTTCTGATGCTTGCACTTCCACTGCTGACTAGGGATGGGGTCCTAGCATCTCGCTTTACACCAAGGTCTCCACAAAGTCACTGTTGGGGGGGGGGGTGATGGTGACACTGGTGGAGACCAGCAAGATCAGCAACTAAATGTCCTCCTGTGAAGTGTTCCAATCAAACAACAATTTCCTTTTGTCTGGAAATGCCATTGCACTCCTACAAGCTGCCAGCCCAACAGGCGTTCAACATTATGTGCTTGTGTCCACACAGTCTTCATTGGGTTGTTTCTGATTGCCAGGAAGGCCAGACGTATGTATTTTATTTTTTGATTTGATTTTATACTGCACCATCTAACTAATGGTCACTCTGTAGGAGAATCCCTGCTGTTATCTCTGATACCTTCTTCTCAGCCATAATCATGGAGAGGTTCTCCACCTCTACCTTCTTCTCAATGTGCAAAGGCATGTGGTAGTCCTGCAGGTGACACTAGGTACATCTCATGGACAAGGAAACTGATCAACTCCAGGATATCAGGGACATGGCCATATACATTGTGTGGTCATGTCTCCCAAAACAATATGGCCGACAGAAGAATCAATACTGTGGCCATGGAGTCCCTCATCCAGAGAAGGTTTTCCAGCTCTGGTGTACCCCATGCACTTGATACAAAAGTGTTCTTTCAACAGAACATTAAATATTATCGGGGAAAACAGCAGATACTCTCTTAGCTTTAAGGGGCAAAGAAAAACAAGATTAAGTATGTCACAAAGAATACTTAAACAGGACTGAGAGTGACTGCAGGCCTTCAGGGATGTGTGTGGCAGTTAAACAATGTGTGATACTCGTGATCTCAGCGGGCTGTCCTAAATCAATGAGCTGAAAGACTTGTGATGTTACTGTTAGCAATTCCAATAAGCAGGAGGTAAATATTTCTTACTTATCTGCCGTTCTGCATGAAAGAGGAGTGTCCTTGGGGCAATGAAGGCCTTTAAACAAAGAACTAAATGTTTTTTCTTCTCGATTTGCAAGCCGAAGTACCTTGGGGAGGTGAGGGCAGGACAAATACTGTTTGTGTGCCATCCATCTGCTTTTGACAATGTGCCTTTATCTGATACACATTATCTCTTCTGTTTTTTTTTTCTTATCAGTAGCTGCGCTATTTCTTTCCATGTCAAGGAGCCACCTGCCCACTCTGACTTCCTAATGCTCCTCACACAGTACTCTGAACCAGTGATCCTATAAGGATTGTGATGATGTGACAGTAGATGGAAACTCCCCTACTGCACTTAGGTTTTGAATCGCCTTTTGCTTAAAATCAAATCACCGTAAAAATCACCTACCGCATTTCCAATTGCTTTTTCTGTGGAGCCCCCTTGGCCACTCCCCTTTTCGGCCACTGTGTCGGTTTTTCTTGCGATGGCCACCAGGGGTGGTGTTTTTTAAAACCAATTCCTAGACCGCTTTTTGAAGCGATTTGGCTGAAACTGCGGACACCATGCACCGGTGTTTTCCGGGTTTCGCCCTCCACATGCCTTATCCTGCTGCCGGAAAAGCGGAAAATTAGCAACATTACTTAGAATGGAAGAACAATGGCATGACATTACCCCTAAAAAAAATTTCCGAAATAGAAACAGATGATGGGGAAATGATGGACAAAATCAGAACAAAAAGCGGTTTAGCAAAGTGCGGACATCCACTTTCGGTGTCTTCAAAGGGTGACAAGAAGAGATCGTTGTGGTAGATGCAGGTATTGTGCACACCCCTTCCCTTTCCCTTATAAGTAGAGTTTACGCATGAGGAGAAGCCCAAATAGGATGGGAATACTTGAAAGGTAGCCACACAGAGGAGGGGAAAGATCTGTCCTCGATAATCCCAGAATACGGGTCACATAATATGGACTCAAATTACACGAAGCCAGATTTAGGCTGGCTATCAGGAAAGAAAACTTCTTGACTGTTAGAGCAGTACAATAGTCCCCTGCTACATCATGTTTCATATATTGCGGTCCCAGTATATTGCAGATTTACCAGGACTGGAGGCACAGGTGGGTGGTGCTCGGCCTGGGACAAGCTCAAGAGGCCCAGTGCAGGCCCACTGCATGGCCTGGAAGTAACTTCTGGTCCAGCAGAAGCTGCTTTTGGGCCCCATACAGGCTCCAAGGCCCAGAGCAGGCCCTGGAAATCCCTTCTGGTTCACCTGAAGCCACTTCTGTTCCTCTACAACAGTGTTTTTCAACCTTTTTTGGGCAAAGGCACACTTGTTTCATGAAAAAAATCACGAGGCACACCACCATTAGAAAATGTTAAAAAATTTAACTCTGTGCCTATCACACACACACAAACACACTTCTCACCCCCCAAAAAAACAACAACAAATCCATCCTCCGGCCCAGGCCCTCCCAAGGCATCCCTATCAAAATGTCCGCCTGCCCTCACCTTCCCCCTCCCTCCTCCTGGCACCTTTTTTCAGAAGAACTTGCAAACCCAGGAAGGTGGGGCTGGGGGAGGCTCTTCATATACGACCCCCCAACCCCCATCTTTTACCCCTTCCAGTATAAGCCTCCTTCTCTCTCCCCCCCCCGCCTCCTTCCAGCCAGGCAGCCACAGGGCCCGGAAGGGACCCCCCATCCCTGTCTCCTCCCTGGGTCCTAGGAATCCCCTCCTCAGCCTCCCACGTCCTCCCCTTTATTTACCTCCCCAAAAAATGACCATTGTCAATGGCCGCCCGCTCCCCACCCTTAAAAGAGGGGTGCGCACGCGCGCTCCTACCTGGCTCGGCAGGGGCGCGCGCCCACCCTCGGGAGGTAAACAGCGAGTGCGCGAGGCAAGGGAGGGAGGGAGGGGGGTTCGGTGAGCGAGGAGGGGGAACCAACCCCAAGAACCTTTAAGAGCGGCTTCTGGAGCGCCCTTCGCCGCAATGCCCTGCGCGGGTCTCCCGGCTCTCTCTCACTCTCTCGCTTTCCAGTCTCCTCCTCCTCCTCCTCCTCCCTTATTTCTTCTCCTCCTTCCCTGCCCATGGCCAGCCTTTCCTCGCCGGCGCGCAAAGCACGCCGGGAAAGGTAGTCCGCTCTCCTCCCCAGGACCGCGTCTCAGACCTGCGGGAGGAACTACATCTCCCAAGGAAGCCTTGTGGCAGCCGGCTTCTTTCTGGACGCCCCGCCTTCCTCTGACTCGCCGGCGCCGCACCACTGCCTTAGTCGCGAGCGGGATGCGGGGGGGGCATTGCTGGTGTAGGAAGAATTTTTCCCACGGCACACCAGACAACATCTCGCGGCACACTACTGTGCCACGGAACAGTGGTTGAAAAACACTGCTCTACAAGCTTGGGAAGACCGCTGGAGGCCTATTCTGGGTAGCACCAGGCCTGGGGTGAGTGCAGGAGTTCCTACACAGACCAGCTGGTTTGGGGCCAATCTGCAGATAAAGTCATCCAAGTATCGCAGATTTTCCTTTATCACGGGTGGGTCGGACACCTAACTGCCGCACTTAACGAGGGAGTGTTGTACCACAATAGAACCAATGACTTCAAGAGGTGGAGAGTACTCCAATACTGGAGGCATTCAAGAGATAACTGGAGAACCATCTGTCAGTGGGTCCCCCTGGTACCGACTGGGCCAGGTTTAAAGGGCTCCAGCCATTGACAACTCAGCAGGAGCCTGAAAGCATTGGAAAAACGACCATTTCATTTCGTCTATAACAAAATGCTGCTTCCTCTTTTTGTTTCATTTCATTTTGTTTGATTTTGTAACGAAACGATGAAACAGCATTTCATTTTTCATTTCCTGCCCATCCCTAGTGTGGACTTGATTGCCTTAGTGGCCCCTTCCAACTCTGTTATTCTCTGATTATTTGAATGATAATATTGATAAAGACCAGACTGATGAATTACTGCACCTTGACATTCCCGGTGAACCAGGCAGGAGCAAGTAAATGACATATATCTTGATACCCAGTTGAACGTTGATGTGATTGTCATGATTCACACTGGTTTTTAAACCTTTCAGGGATAAATATTAGCTGTGATGAACCACCTCAGACTTGAATGACTAAGCATTGTTATAAAGTTCTATAATGCCCTAAGGGTTTTGTGTGAGTGTCATATTTTTTATTTTGTTAGGTGAACATAGTGTTCCAGATGTTGTTGCCTGCACTACTACCTAGGGTGCCTAAGGCTGCAGCCCCGTAATATCTTGAGGGCTCCAGTTGTCCATTCCTCCTTAGGATCAAGTATAGTACATCCTGGATGGGTAAATACTCTTGATCATCCCTACAGCAATGCTTTTGGTTAATAAAAGCTTCCTCCTCCCAACCCATTGTCCCCACAGCTTCCATGTGATAAAAAAGATTACATGGGAGTAGAGGTGGGCACGAAACAGAAGACCGATGATCTCCTGGTTCTGTTTGGGGCCCATCCTTGGTTCGGTTCGGGTTCATACGAATATTTTTACAATATTTGTATGAACCCGAACCGAGCTGAAGTGGTTTGAGTCCGACTTACCTTACTGTGGTGATGGCAGCAGTGGTGATCCTGGTGGTCGCGGTAACCACGGCGATCCCGACAGCAGCGGCCGCAGCCCAGAAGGCCGCCACCTCCAGGGCCCCAGGTGCGGCTGCCTTGCCACTGCCTCTGAGGCCCAGTGTTTTAAATTTTTTAATTTGTTTAATTTTTTTATGTTCAAAGTCTCTGATGCTGGGGGATTTTTGAGGTGCTAGATAAAAATTTTAATTTTTTAAATTTTTTTTTAGAGCACTGACCACACAGCCCCTGGAGCCGGGTTGGCACTTGTTTTATTTTTTATCTTTTAATTTATTTTTTCCAGCACCAACCACGTGGGCCCTGGGGCTGGGTCAGTGCTTGTTTTTTTTTAATTGATTTTAGAGTGCTGGCCATGTGGCCCCAGGGGCCAGGTCGGCGCTTTTTAATTTTTTATTATTTTTATTTTATTTTAAAAAGTCCCCAGCTAGGGGCTTTCAGAGGCACTGGTTTGGGGCCGGCTCCTCTACAGGTGCTAGCTTCCCCGGAGTTCCAGGAGTTCCAGCCTGGTGACCAGGTAGGGGGGGGGATAACAAAAAATGAAGCGAACAAAATGGAAATTTCCGTTCCGTTCCGTTCCGTTTTGTTTCATTTTTCTTTTATGGGTTGGTTCGTTATTTGTTTCATTGGCGAACTAAATGAATAGCGAATAACAAAATGAATTAAAGGTTTGTTTCATGGCCATCTCTACATGGGAGCGATGTGGCCACTGCACAGAAGTAGGACATCTTTAATCCTTCCCTCTTGATGACACCAGCAGTCTTCTGAGTGGGCTCTTGTGCTAACAGGATTTCAGACCTGCTTGAATTATTGCAATGTAATGTTTGGTATGGGCTTGTAATAGATAGCCACACAATTGAGGCACTGCCTGGCCCCTCCCAGACTGTACTTGTTTGTATTCCCTCCCCCATTCAAAATACTTCTTTTAAAAATGGGGTTCCAAATATTCAAAAATAGAGGCTCAATTCCTGTTGATTAGCATAGTAAATTACACTTGAGTGAGCCCATTGGATCAACTGAGATTTGTGGTGAGTCATATCCTCTGTTAAGTTCCATTGATTCAAATGGGCCTAAAGTGACTATGGTTTACTTTGCCTTCCCATCCTGTTTGTGAGTTTTCCTGATCACCTGTTTGGATTCTGTTGGGTTTTTAAAGGCCCCCTTTCCCTTTCTTTCTTTTTTCATTATTCACATTTCAAAATCAACATCAACATATACAGTCCAACCGTTTCACACTGGTAATACCCATATTCATGTCGGTAGAGTGCCTCTCTGGAACAAAGCATATTGCATGCATTTTAGTACATTTTTTAGTTTTTATATTTGGCCAATTTTCAGCACGTGTGCTCTGGGCTTGCATTCCCTGTGAATTCCATAATGTGACAGCGTTGGAGTCTCTCAGACTGAGGAAGCTGCTTGGATGAGCAGTGAAACTTTTCGAACTCGCAAGAAAAGAAGTCCAGTTGCCATGACTCAACTTCCAAATAACCTCACTTGGATGACTGAGAATCTCCACAGATGGACTCTCTTGGAGGTTTTGCAACCTCACATCCTGTCTTTAGCAGGTTTGGCTGGGAAGGACCTCCCTGGACTGTGCTGACTGTCAATCTATTCAGTACTCACCAATCACTCCTTCCCTGCCTCTGAATTCAAAGCACCTATGCCACATCTTTCTCTGCATCTCCATTGCCTGCTGGCAGTTAGTTGAGGACTGTATGTTGAAAAGCAGTCAGGACTGGTAGTTCACTGTTTCATCCGGCTCTGTGACCCCCTGCATTTATGCTGCAGACAGTGAGAGGCATTTAACCAGAAGTTAAAGGGCACCTCCCTTATGAGGAAAGGCTAAAACAAAAGGCGCCTGAGGGGGGATATGATTGAGACATACACAGTAATGCAGGGCATGAGTGAAGTGGATAGAGAGATGCTCTTCTCCCTCTCACAAAATACCAGAACTAGGGGACATACACTCAAATTGAGGGCTGGGAGAGTAAGAACTGACAAAAGAAAATATTTTTTCACCCAGCACATTGTTAGTCTGTGGAACTCCCTGCCACAGGATGTGGTGATGGCATCTGGCCTGGATGCCTTCAAAAGGGGATTGGACAGATTCCTGGAGGAAAAGTCCATCACAGGATACAAACCATGATGGAGATGTGTAATCTCCAGGCTTAAAACCAGGGTACTTCAAGGGCCAGAGGCAGGGGAGTGGTATCAGGAGACAGATATCTAGTCTCATGCACTCCCAGGCGCATTTGGTAGGGGGCACTGTGAGATACAGGAAGCTGGACTAGATGGGCCTTTGGCCTGATCCAGCATGGCTCTTCTTATGTTCTTATGTTCTTAAGTTCAAAACCTGCAACAGTGTGTTGAAGGGGTTCCATCTTGCAAAGAAAGTGGCTGACTTGACTATCCCTTTTTACGGTCCAAGAGGATGTCTTATTTTTTCCCTGCCAGTGCTATCTGCCATATTATTTCAAGTCAGTTCAGCCTTCTCTGCACTGCTATTTCTTGCCATCTACTGCTATGCAGTACTGTGGCATGGTGGCTCAGTGGACTAAGGCTCCAAAAACTGTTGGCTGCAAATTTGGCAGCTTGGCGGTTCGAATCCCGGGTGCCACGCAGCGGAGCGAGCTCCTGCTGATAACCCCAGATCCTGCCAACCTAGCAATTCGAAAGCATGTCAATGCAAATAGATAAATACGTGCCGCCGTAAAAAGTGGGAAGGTAAAACAGTGTTTCCTTGCAGCCATGCCGGCCATGTGGCCATGGACTTGCACAACACTGGTTCTTCAGCTTGAATACAGAGATGAGCACCGCCCCTAGAGTCGGACGTGACTAGCACGCATGTACGGGGGGAACTTTGCCGTTTTACTGCTAGGACATAAATCACTTGTGCAGATTTTTCCCTTAGGATCCATATAGATAGATAACATAGACAAAGCCCCCCAAAGCTCAATATTTTGATTACTTATATTTTTCAAACATGACCACCCACCTCCTTCCAAAATGCTTTCTCTTTTACCTCCAACAGCCCTCTTCTCCTCACAAATCTATTCTTAGGCCTTTGCTTTGATGTGAATTTCCGGCTCAATGGCATGATTGACTTGACTGATTGCAACATTTATTTTGCAATCAATTGTTATTGGAAGTCTGGCAAAATGGAAGGAGCGACCGACAAAGAGAAATTTGAATGAACTCCACGGGACTAATTTCCTGAAAAGCGCTCTTGAAGCCAGATGAAGACGGCTTAAAAATGTCTCAGAATTGAAGCTGAGAGAATTCATATTTGACAATGAACGGATAAGAAGGCTGATCAACCATAGGAAGGGACTAGGATGGAATAAACAGTTTATTAATTAGGAATTCTTCTAATGGGGGAAATAATTGGATAAGTGGAATATATATTCCAGATACATTTTTCAGAAGAATAACAAAAGCCCTATTGAGTTTTTGAGACTAGCCAGCTGTGTTGGGTGTAAGCTTTCTTCGACTAATCCTTACTTTTTCAAATGGCATCTAAACCAGTGTGGGGTTGTTTGTGAAAGCTTGTGCTTACCTTCTTAGTCTTAAAAGTGCCCCAAAGCTTTTTTGTTATTTTTGTTGTGATAAATTAAATTGAATGAAATTAAAAATAGATGATTTTTAAAATATTCACCAAAGGCCCAAATCTTATTGTGCTGTTATGCAGAAGTTGTAACCTTGAGCAGTGAATTGTCATAAGCTGGGACATCTCCATAAATTATACCTTTTGTGAAATGGTGCAATAGGTTTTGTGCCTTCCCTAAATAGACTACTGAGAATCTATACAGTAGGTTTCCCAAATTTGGTTCCCTCTGGATGTGTTTGTTGAACTGCTGCTGTTCCCCAATGGTCCTGCGGGCTGGGGTTCATAGAAGGTGTAATGCAACACACCTTAGTGGTTTAGGTATCTCGCTGTGGGAGCAGAGGTTGACAGTTCGATTCCCCGCTGAGTCTGTTTGACAGGGCAGGACTTGAGGATCCATTGTATCCTCTCCTGCTCTGCAGTTCTAAGATTATTGCTATTACGACAGTTTTGGAGGCTGTTAGGCCGCCCAAGAAAGCTTAAGGGATAATTTGCGTCCATTTTTTGAGCAATCCTTCCTAATGCGCTTCCATTGCCATTTTAGAAGACAAAAAGGAAACAACAAAACCATTTTTGAAGCAACTGTAACGTCCAAGATGGCCGCTTCATGCTAAAAATTGCAGACCATTGGAAATGTCAGTGCAAGTAATATTTTGATTGTGGGCCAATGCCAGAAAATAACTAGCTGAAAGCACCGTACAATTTCTGTTCTGTCTTTTGCCTCCTGTTTCAAAGCTTTGCTGGTGAATTAGTCCAGATTACAGGTGTGCAGAGTTGTGCTTTTGTAAAACAGCTTCCAGAAATCTCCAGGCAAGATTAGGGTAGCATACGAGTTGTGCTCCTGAAATTGTGTGTGGCCAAGCAAATCAACATTCATTGTGTAAGGCAATTGTAAAAAAAAAAAAGGGGGGGGCACATCGAACAAATGAGGGGGGAATATGATTGAGACATACAAAATAATGCAGGGCATGAGCAAAGTGGATAGAGGGAAGCTCTTCTCTCTCACACAAAATACCAGAACTAGGGGACAGACAAAAGAAAATATTTTTTCACCCAGCGCGTTGTTAGTCTGTGGGAACTCCCTGCCACAGGATGTGGTGATGGCATCTGGCCTGGATGCCTTCAAAAGGGGATTGGACAGATTCCGGGAGGAAAAGTCCATCACAGGTTACAAACCATGAGGGGGATGTGTAATATCTGGGCTTAAAACCGGGGTACTTCAAGGGCCAGATGCAGGGGAGTGGTATCAGGAGACAGAGATCTAGTCTCATGCGCTCCCAGATGCATCTGGTGGGGCCACTGTGAGATACAGGAAGCTGGACTAGATGGCCCTTTGGCCTGATCCAGCATGGCTCTTCTTACATTCTTATGTTCTTATGAATTATAATTGTACTCACAATACAGACTCCTCTTACTCTGCCAATTTTGCAGACATCTGGGCTAAGTTTTCAAATTGTGATTTTTTTTTTTAAAGTTAAAACTATTCAGGCACCCCTAAATATCTTCATATTAAAAGCAGTTGGACTAAGGCTCCAAAAACTGAAATTCTTATTGCCAAAAAATAATTGTTGGCCCTGCTTTCTTTTTTTAAAAAAAATTGATAGAATTCAGATTGCGTAGGTTGAAACATTGGTTGTCAAAGCCACCTGTCACCACACATGCCTGCAATCAGTCGTAGATAGACATGGGCACGACTTGGCAAAATTCTCGTTTCCGTTTTTGTTCCTCATTTCCGTTATGCAACGGAAACGGAAACGACAATTAAGCCGTCAGAACTCGAACTCAAACCGATAAACGATAAATTGGGTCTAATTTGTCGTTGTCGTTCATGGCATCGCGCGGCGATTGCGCGATGCCAAGCGGCACAGAAAAAAGTTTTAAAAATAAAAAAAATCCCGATTCCCGGCCAAAAAAGCAGGAGAAAATATGCCTGTCTGAGGGCACCTACCAGAGGGGTGGTTTCTGGGGGGGGGGTCCCCAGCCTTCCCCCCCTCCTGTCCTGGGCTGCTGGTACCAGGCTGGGAGGGGGCATCCTCGGCGTCTCCATTTGCCATGCGGTGCGGGGGGATCCAAAATGGCGACCGCAATATTTTTTTTGAAATCGTGGTCCAAAAACCCACCAAAGCACCACAGAAACATGCGAAAATTAGCTATTTTAAATGCTTGAATTTTTACAGTAGCAGCAGTGGGTTTTTCTAGCAATAAAATGTCTCCATTGATTTTATTTTATTTTTATTTTTATTTTTATTTTTTTACACCTGCGCAATGATGGGCTGGCCATGGGATGGGACCATGCAAATTTTGGGACCCATTCTACCAATCGCATGGCCAGGTTTTGACTGACACTTCTGGATGTGCCAGAGTGCATAAAAAGGCGAGGCACTCCCAGAACAGTCGCAGTCCGGGCTTGGATGAGGGTGGAGGAGGGCTGTGTGTAGCTGGCTGCTGTGCTAGTTTCGATTTCGCAGAGCCTTTAGATTTTTCAGTTAGGCAGGCAGGGAGGGGATTGATTCAATTGATTTTTTAGGAAATAACTCCTTTCATTCTGCTGCGGGGAATAGCAACACAGTTTATTCTTTTTTATTCTCCTGCAGTTTTATTGTGAGGAGGATGCATGCAGTCTTGTGCAGCAAGTCCATCACCCAGTTTAAAGTGTTTTCCACCTGCTCTGGGTCATTGCGGGACCCGCAGCCGCCGCCCACGCTCCTGCCCCTCCCCCTGCCGCTGGCGCCGCCCGCCCATGCCCCCCCGCCACCGCCGCCCACCTGCACCTCCCCGCCCCCGCACCCCGCCCGCCGCCTAGGGCACAAAAACACCTAGCGCCGGCCCTGATTGCGGGACGCCACTCACTGGGACGTCAAATTGTGCGAAATCGTGGTGGTAATGACAAATGACAAACGACACGACAAAACGACAGTTTTTTAAAAAAATTCACGAAAAACGGAAACGACCCAAAACGGACCCGTCCCGACAAATGACAACTCGGAAAAAAAAATTCTGGTTGTGCCCATCTCTAGTCGTAGGGCCAGTTGACATAATGTGACTAATTATCAGGATGAATAAGCCCGTCAATTTCCCCCAAAGCAGAGGGTTCATTACAGCACTCCATGATCATCCACATTTTCTAAGCAAAGACCTTGTTGAAATAAATAGCCCTGACAATTGCTTTGTGCTTGAGTGAAAAAAAAATGTTAATTGGTGTTGGGGGTGGGGAGGAATCAGCTTCTGGGATAGACCCTTTGCTTGGTTTCAGACAAAAGGGTATCCAGTAGACCATCTTGACTTTCTGCCATTGGTGTTGTCAATGTTCAATCTGCCCTTTGTGACGTAAAGTGTGGCATCTACTTTTTCCTGCTAGGAATGCAGGGATAGGAGAGCATTTCCTGGCATTTTGAATCAAGCACAATAAGAACACAAGAACATAAGAAAAGCCATGCTGGATCAGGCCAATGGCCCATCTAGTCTAGCTTCCTGTATCTCACAGTGGCCCCACCAGATGCATCTGGGAGCGCACGAGACTAGATCTCTGTCTCCTGATACCACTCCCGTGCCTCTGGCCCTTGAAGTACCCTGGTCCCCACAATATCTCACATTCAGAGGGCTTTTAAAACAACGGAATAGCAGTAAAACCACACATGATGTCAGGTGAGCACAGATTCTGGGTGATTGTCATACCCTGTTCTGGGAACAGCAGCAGCAGCAGCAGCAGCAGCAGCAGCAGCAGCAAGAAAAACAACAACAACAAGTGCAGAGCAGATGACTCAACAGAGTCAGCCAAACTACAGAATACAGTTTTCTGAAGTCCAGGAGTGTGTCTGTGTGCCTTGCGGACATGTGGAATTTATGTGTGCCTGATATCATCATCATCATCATCATCATCATCATCATCATCATCATCATCGCCATCGTCATCGTCATCGTCATCGTCATCGTCATCGTCATCGTCATCGTCATCATCTTCTTCTTCTTCTTCTTCTTCTTCTTCTTCTTCTTCTTCTTCTTCTTCTTCTTCTTCTTCTTCTTCGTCATCATGTGCCATCAATGCTGATTTACGCTAGAGAAGACTCAGAAGTAGTTTCCCCTTCCTTAGTTCGGGGGCGGGGGTGCCCTGGGACTCTGCAGCTTGCCCAAGACCACCCAGGCTGGCTGTTTTCCAAGGATGCACAGAGGAGAATTGAACTCCCAACCTACCTAAACCACTGAACTTTATATACTTTAGTGCCCTCCCACAATTCCCTTGAAGACAGTACACATGCTATATATTAACTTGAGCAGAAATCCTGCTCTGGTGTCTTGGTCTTTCTTCTGTTGCCAACTGCCATCTTCTCCCCAATGGTACAAGTGCCCAGTGCCATGCGGCTACCTCATTTTTTTTTGGAGGGAGTTCCTTCCAACTCATTGCTGCCACCAGCCAGCTATCAGGCAGCTGTATCCCCAGATGAGATGGGTCAGAAATCCAGCCCTCTCTACCTACTGCTTTGCATCATATCCACTCCATTAAGGTGCAGGAGCCAAAATAAGATGAGGACATGACTTGGAGTGTAAACGCCTCTGAGCTGCTGAAAAAGGTTCAACCGAGACTGTACTTTCTGAGGGTACTTGGGAAGAATAACATCACTCAGAGATGGCTGGTGCCTTTTGATCGAAAGCATGTTGTTGTGCTGTATGTATACATGGTATGCAGGCTGTACGGCAGCTCAGAGGAAATCGCTCCAGAAGGCGATCAATATAGCACAGAAAATTGTCGGGTGCTTTCTCCCTTCCTTGGAGGAAAGTACAGGTCCCACAGCCTGTACTTTCTTTGTTGAACTGGTGCCATCAGGCAGACAGTACAAAGACAAACAGATTTTTTAAAAATCCAACTGTAATAACCATACTTAAATTCAGTTAAATTTTAATTTATACTTATATCATACGCTGGATGTATGAGAGGATGAAATCTACTGTAATTGTATTTTTTTACCCAGCGTGTTGTTAGCCTGTGGAACTCCCTGCCACAGGATGTGGTGATGGCATCCGACCCGGATGCCTTCAAAAGGGTATTGGACAGATTCCGGGAGGAAAAGTCCATCACAGGTTACAAACCATGATGGGGATGTGTCATCTCCAGGCTTAAAACCAGGGTACTTCAAGGGCCAGATGCAGGGGAGTGGTATCAGGAGACAGAGATCTAGTCTCATGCGCTCCCAGACGCATCTGGTGGGGCCACTGTGAGATACAGGAAGCTGGACTAGATGGGCCTTTGGCCTAATCCAGCATGGCTCTTCTTATGTTCTTATATGTTCTTATTTTCATGTTTTAGGGTTTGATATTAGAGTGAACGATGCACTGGCTGGATAGCTCTTTTAGTGTAGTTGCTGCATTAGTTGCAATGACAATAAAGTGTTATTCTAATCTGTTATTTTATTCTAAAATCAGGGGGAATATAGGCAGAAGTTAGATCATCCAGTGCTCGGTAAAACAGCAGGAGGGACAGCTGGATTATTGGGAAAGGAATGCCTCACAATGATACAGTTATTTGTAACTAATTCCTTCAAAAAAAATCTGAGTCTCTTGATAAAAGTTCTTTAATAATCCTTGTATGCTCGAGGTTATTGTCAAAAGAGTGAGCAAATTATTCCTCTTATGATCATATGCATTCTTTGAGTCTCACATTATGAGCGTGTCTCTCCAATTACTCCATTTCTTTGTAATTAAGTTCAGGGACTTAAAGGGAGTGACTTTGCAGAGTCCCTCAAGTGATAGTAAAGGTTTATGGTTCCAGCATATTTTAATCTATTCAAGCTCCCTTAGCAAAACAAGTTAAGAAGCCAGTGTGGAGGCATTCAACTCCCCTCAAGGACATTGTAGACAGGTTTTCTGACAGAGGGGTGGTGTGAAACATCTCTGTGCTCAGACGAAGCAGAGGCGTCCTGGATGTGATGCAGGGAAAAAAAAATATCATTGCATGTTTAATACATGGCCTCATTAAAATCTCAAGGCTTCATTGAGGGCTGCCACCTGTTCAGTACAAAATGTGCAGCAAGTAGACCTGAGTGAGCCTCTGAGGGCCATGCTAGGTGTTAAGAGAAATGCAGATGCCCTGCGATTAATCTGGTTCTTCCTCTGCCATGGAGTTTTCTGAGAGAGACCCACCTGAGCACCATCCAACCTGCAAATTTAAGGTCATGTTTAGGATACTGCAAAATGGCGCACGCTAAAGGCAAAATGCAGAGGTGAGGGAGAACCACATGCCATGACAAAATAAGCACCTTTTACAATGTGAGGGAGTGTTTTTACAAAAAGAAGGTGACACCTTTCGAACCCAGGGAGCATAGCAATTCATTTCTGTTTCGTTTCGTTGCTAACAAAACTACTCTAAAATTTCATTAGGAATGAAACAACAAAATGAAACGGGGATGGAACCGAAATGAAAAGCTAATATTTCATTTCATGCCCATTCCCATTTCTGAACATATGGTATTCTGATAGTTTCAAGTTTCAAGATTAGTTTATTGATTAGCCATTTTCGCCCATATCAAAATGCATACAAAACCACTTAAATGCACAATAAAACAGGTAAACTACAATACAAATGTTAAAATATTAGAAACATCACTCCTGCAGGAAACTCCTGTTTGTTCAATGTAGTGGGATCTTATGCTCTGTCGTGATAGACTGGATCAGTGTTGGTGAATCTATGGCACGGGTGCCAATGGTGGCACGTGGAGCCCTTTGTGTGGAGCCCTCACAGCCATGGCCCTTCCCCCTCTGCTCAGAGCACGCCACTATGCTCTGTGCAGAGAGACGGGCGAAGGGGAGGCAGCATCTAGTGGGCTCATTCACAGCCCCAGTTTACTCTCCAGCAGGAAATTCAAAAGCCTGCTCTTCGATCCTCGCTTTTCCATAGGGTAGCAACTGAAGCATTTGTAACCCGGGGTACCACTGTACTCAGGCTAAATTGCCGTATTGGCACTTTGTGAAAAATACGTGAGTTTTGAATTGCAGTTTGGATACTTGATCTCTAAAGGTCCACCATCAGTGGACTCATGGCTCAGTGGTTAAATGCCTGCACTGCAGGTAAAACTGTGCTCACGACCTGGGGTAGCCACTCCCAGGTAGCCAGCTCATGGTTGACTCAGCCTTCTATCCTTCAGAGGTCAGTAAATTGAGTACCCAGCTTACTGGGGTGGTGGTGGTGGTGAAATGTGTAGCCTGCATAATTAAACTGTAAACTGCCCAGAGACTACTTGAAGTGGTATGGGGTGGTATATAAGCAGAACACTTTGCTTTTTGCTTTAAATCTTAAGGTCCTCGATTCTGGACTTCATCTCCTCCTGCTTTCTTTTAGTGTCTGCAGCACCTTCTTGAGATTAATAAATAAGCCGTATACCTTTGATCAGTCATGCACACCAACTGCTACTACCGACTTAAGAGCCAAATGACTCCATTCATTTGAAATGGCTTCTCTTGGGTGTGGATTTTACAACACAGTCACCGCTCCAAAAGCCAGCCGCAGATTACTGTTTCATGTTCGCATTACTCAAATCCACCGTGGCCTTGTTTTGAAAAGAGGAGGAGGGATTTCCTTTCATAGAAGTGTACTGTTTGCAGACTCGGGACACCATGTTTGTCCTTCATGGTTGCATGTACTCTTCTGCACAACAGGGAAACAAGACAATATCTCAATAGGGAAAAGTAATGGCTGAGGAACATGGGCCACTGGGACTGAAACGCATGTGTCGGGAACAGATAGCATCAATGTTTGATTGTTTGAGTCCATTGACAGTTGATTTATCTCCAGCCAATCCAATTATAATATTAAAGACAGAAATTTCTCTCAAGAACTGGTTCTACAAACTCTCCAACTCCAGAATGCCTTCTGTTGTTTATAGTAATCAAGAAAAGGCAGAGTATATAATTAAAGAAAGATGTATTGTGTATGCACAGGGAGAGGAAAGACAGGAGGACTGCCTTTTATGTCCATCAGTTAAGAGAGACAAAATTAAATAAAAATTTGAAGCATTTTCCCTCCTTGTCTCATGGGGGGGGGGGAGGCAGCATGTTCTCAGAACACACTGCTTTTCTAAGAAGAAAGACCAGCTCAAAAAGCAAAAGGCAAACAAAAGACAAAGGTAGAAAGACAAAATATAAGGGACTTTAGCAGAACTGGCTGCTAGCCTCCATCTTTATTTATTTATTTAAAATATTTTTACCCTGCCTTTCTCCTTAAAAGGACTCAAGGCGGCTTACACCAATTAAAAGACAACATTTAAAAGCCAAAAACAGTGAGTATAAAAATAAAAAGAATCAAACAAGTATCATGCTAAAAATGGTCAATAAAAGCAATACTAAAATACATTTAGAACATCGGAGCACAGCAGCCCATTTAAGTAAAATGCCTCTCAGGCTGCCATTCACTGAAGGAAAGCTTGCCTGCAGAGAAAGGTCTTTGCCTGCTTGTGGAAGGACAGCAAAGATGGCCTGCTGTGGGAGGGAGTTCCAAAGTGTGGGAGCAGCAGCAGTGAAGGCCTCCTCCTGTGTCCCCACCAATCATGCCTCTGAAGGTGTTGGGACTGAGATAAAGGCCATTTTGGCTCCCACTGTTGTCCAAAGTTACATAAAAAGAATCGAAGCAGGCCCTACCATTGGGCAACATTCAGCAAGGGCAGGACACTGACCCACTGTATAGAGATTAAAGCACCCCAGCTGGCTTTATGGGTGAGGCCGTTGGGCATCATTAACCCTCTCCATCTACGCGGGGAGGCCCCAGATGGAAGAGGAAATGAATTCTATGGGCCTCATGCTCAGGAAGCCAAGCTTGGGCTGATCTCTTCCCCCAGATCAGCCAGAGATTGTTTGTAGGAAAAAAAACCCAAGCTGGCTACATCACCAGCCCAAAGAGACTGCCACTCTGAGATAAGCCTTCCGAGGAATTCACCATCCTACACCATTCTGACATGTAGACCCTCGCTCCACCCTCTGATGCTCTGCCATTGTAACAAATAAAAAGAGCCTTGCCTCATGCTTGCAGGGAGAGCAGCAGCTGACTGAGGCCTGGCTTGGCTGAACCCGATAATGTGTCCATGTGTAATCATTTCTACACCACTGCTGTAGTAGGAAGCTTAAAGGGAATGTAAAAGGTGACTGGCACAACAAATCAAAAGATTCTAGAGAGGAATCTGAGGATCTCTTGTCATCTACGATTATATCTGAGAAGTGGCCACAATCCACAAAAAGAGTATGACAAATAAACCTTGAGAATCTTTAAGGCGCCACAAGGCACTTTCAGAGATCCACAAGACTTGCCACAGAACTTTAACAAGCTTTGCTTTCCAATCTCCAATTTCTCGACCATGCTTTAAATTCTGTTTCACTCTTTCTAAAAGGCCTGCTATGTGAATTATGCTAATCCAGGTCAATTTGCCCAGGATTACAGTGTATCCATTCCAAGTGGATCTTCAAGGTGAGACTGCCAGATGGCTTCCATAATCCCACACCGTATTACGTGAAGAACTGGGATTTCTCCATGCAGGAGGCTTGTTTTGTGATCTGTGAATGCTGCTCCTTACAGGTCTCCTGTTTCCTTTGGCACTTGGGAAGCAATTAAATGTATTGTTTGCTTGCAGTTGAACAAGGCAATATTTCTATCGCTGGGAGCAGAAGGCAGGGCCATTGCAGGGGTGTTCACTTGGCAAATGAAATGATAAAAAATAAATAAATGTACTGTACAGCCTGTTTTATTATAGAAAGCTATGGTCTTAAATAAACTTCATAAATCTCCTAGGCTGGAAAGAGTCATTGCTGCAGCCTTTCTTGGAGATATTTCACCCCCGCTCTCTGAAGTGTTGTCATCCAGGTGGAAGAGAATGGGCAGAGAGTTGTTACTTAAAAACCTATTAAAACTATCAGCAGATAGAGGTTTAAATGATTTCATTTGCCATTATACATTAAGTGGATGATTAATGGGTGATTAATATTCTGCAGAGAAGAAATTCAAGCAATTGTGGAACACATTAATAACAGAGGTTTAGCTCATAACGATAATCCCGGGAAAATAATTCATCCCACTGTTCCTTCTGTTCACTGTATTTTTTGTACATTGATTTCACTAATGTGCACCCTTTTTGTGTGCACAGGCTTGAATCCAACCCCCCCCCTGCTCAGTGCAGGAATCAAAATCAAAGGATATCTGACAGAGGGTTGCCTACTAGGGATGGGCACGAAATGGGAAAATAGAGTTCTGTTCCATTCCATTTTATTTATACTAGTGTTTTCTTTTGAAATTAATATTTGTAAAAAAAAATGCAATGAAACAAAACAATAACAAAATGATTCACTGCTCTACAAAATGGCTCCCCGGGGTCTTAAATGGACCAAACTTGGTGGGTAGCTTTTTAGAAGGGAGCCATTTTACAGAGTAACAAAATGTTTCATTTTCAAAGGGAAAAAGAAGCATTTTGTTTCATTTCATTTTGTAACGAAATGCTGTTTTCATTGTATAACGTTTCAAAAGCTTACGAAATGAGAAAAACACTGTGTTATTTTTCGTAAGGTCTCCATGTTTATTGTCTACTTTTCTCTGAAATGCCTACAGCATTGGAGTCCTAACCAATTCCTAAGGTCATTGGTTCAATTCCTGTACTGCTCTAATAGCATAGACTTTTTTTTCTAATATTTACTTTGAAATCCAGGTCTTACCATATTTTCCTGTCTATAAGACACCCCCATGTATAAGGCAACATCCATTTTTCCAACCCAAAATTAGTTTTGTAATCACAAATTTCTCTATCCTGGCAATGTTATAACCTATTGGTACTGCTCTGAGGAAGGGGGTTTGCCCTTGAAATATTAGCAACGTTTTTGTTAATTTTCTAATAGCCTAAAGGTATTACTGGTTCCACTATTGTATTTGGTTTCTGTGATGGCTACACGGGTCCTCAACTTGTTTTGCTTCATTTTTTAGTCTAACAGCTTTAGACAAAAAACATAGTCTTTATACATAGAAAAATACTGTAACTACTCAGATTTTTCAAGTGGTACCACATCCCACCCCTAAATAGACTTTTGTTCTGATCCTGCTGAGTTTCAATTATAGAGACCATAAAATCAAGGACATGGAAGCATTATTATAGAATTAATCTTGCTTCACTAAAGCAAGGCATGGTACTAAGCGCTGCTTTGGTTCAGTAATTCACCCACTCATATATGATCAATCACTTGGTGCCACTTCAGAGAAATGATTGTAAAGGTAGACTATGATGGAAAGCATTCTCTAGGCACTTCTGGGTGTAATGCCTTGCCCTGTTTGCATCTAAATTTAGGTCCATTTGCCCTCTTCCCTTCCCTTCCCTTCCCTTCCCTTCCCCCATCTTTTTTTCTTTCTTTCTTTCTTTCTTTCTTTCTTTCTTTCTTTCTTTCTTTCTTTCTTTCTTTCTTTCTTTCTTTCTTTCTTTCTTTCTTTCTTTCTCCTTTGGCTTCATTATGAACCTTGCATATTTCCCCTGAAGTGCACCAACCTCTGAATACTGGAATTCACCACTGGGACAGTGATGTAGAGGGCTTATATTTTACTCTGAAGAGGAAAAGATCAGAGATGTGCCTGCTGTGAATTAAATTGGATGCAGGATAAATGGTTTTACAAATAAGTAACAACTTCTATGCCCAACCAGAGTGTGGAGAGGTGACTCTTCTGCATGAGAAAGCAGGAGTCTGGAAGTCAAAGTCCAAGGCTGCTGCCTCACTTTCTTGAGCAGCCGCTTTTTATTTTGCATTGCCGTATCTCCTCCTGTGGTCACGCAGTCGCTACAGTGGTTTGGCAGTCCTCACTTCGCGGTTGCTTAGCAATCGGCTTCCCCGTTCGCACTTGGCTGAACCACTTTAAACTACAACAGGGAAACAGCAGAAATGGGGAAACCAAAAAAACGGCGGTGTAGTATGTCCACAAATACAACCAAATTGCTTTAAAAGGGGGTGCAGGAACTGATTTTAAAAAACACCACCCCAGTGGGCATGGCCAAGGGGACTCTTCAGAAAAAGTGGTTTGAAAAGCGGACAGTGATTTTTGAGGCGATTTGTCTTTAAGGAAAAGGCATTTCAAATCTAAACTGTGGTAGTGGTCCAACACACTAACATTTGCAGGATAGTGGAATACTGCAATCAAGGCAGGATGGCTACATGCAGTGAAATAGCAAAACTTGAGGCCAAAAGGCTACATGCAGTGAAATAGCAAAACTTGAGGCCAGAAGGCTAAAGCCTGTGGACTTTCTGGTTGCTAAGGGGTATGAGCTCCTTCACCACCCACACCTTAGGATTCTGTGTTTCCTCTGAGCTCAGCTGCAATTCTAGATGACGTGGGAGGGAAAAAAGGCGTGTCTCCTTGTCTAAATGCAGAGCAGAAGAGAGATTCCCTAAGCACTCTACAAGTCCTGTCACCATATGATTTGTGGGGGATCCGGATGAAAGAACGTAGACTTGAGTCCAGTTGTCTGCCCAGCGGAGCGATGAAGTCGCCCCTTGCCATTCGGCATGTTTTATTACATATCATTTACATTCCACAGTATGCACAGAATCAGTGATTGGTTACAAGGGAAACGTTACATACGTTACATATGCTGGTTGGCTAGGGTTGCCTCGTGACTGCCTCGTGAACAGAGCAGGCCTTGCCCAGTAATTGATTACCATAAACCATGTCCTTGCTGTTTGCAGATGGAAGGCGACTTAATGAGAAGAGTGAGTTAATGAGGAGGGTGAGTTAATGAGAAGGAGACAAGGAGGCAGGAATAGTTGGAGGTAAGATAAGATAAGAATAGGTAAAGGGAAATGGAAAGCAAACAGGAATTATCCCAGTAACCAACAGCAAATAAATGAGAGATGAGCAGGGCAGGATACACAACCTGGGGAATGAAAAGTAACTAATGCTTTAGATAAATAGGTGAACAAAATCTATCCAATGTATCCAAGCTGGTTTGGGGGAATAGTGAGGTCTGCAAACATGTGGATTCCACAGAGTGCCACATCAGGAGTGCTTTCACTCTCTTGGAATGTGGACTCTGGACCCAAGTGAAGACTCTGGCTAGGCCCCATTCCAGCTGCCTGAATCGGAATCCATCAATGATTCTTTTCAGACTACTCGTGCCATTGGTCACACAGTAAGCAGCCTACTATAGTGGGGGAACAATCACGTGAATTTCTTGCCAACCAAATGTTTAGGACACACACCATGGATTTTCTCAGGGACAGTGTATTACGAGCTGTTCTTATTGCAATGCAAAGTATTTGAGGGTGATTTGGTCTTGAATGGGCAATTAAGAGCCGTTGACATTGCAGAAGACCTAGTTCTGGTGGAAAGAACTACAAAAGTTCCTTTCTTGTTATGGATCCTTACCTCTGCCTCAGTTTCTGCACTGTATTAGAGGAGGACCAAGTAATGTCACTTCCATATTTTCCCCCAAACCAGTGGGTACAACTCCCATCCTCCACAACTAGCACAGCTTTGAGAAGGTTGTGTGATTGTGTGTGTAAAGTATGTGCTCAGATACTAAGCAAAGGTTATTCTCTTTCCCTAATTTTTTTAAAAAATACCAATAACAACCAAGGATATGTTTAAACGTTTTCCTGATATTTTTTGTTCTAGTGCTGAACAAAAACAAACCATCTATCAACAAAATTATTTCTTTTCTTTCTCCATCATCGGCTCTCAGAAAATACGTTAATGTTGTCATTAACACATTCAACCATATTCTTTCAAACCCTTCCAAAACAGGTTTTGCTGTAGTCAATAAATTTAACCTTCTCTTTTCCAATACTGTGAAGCAGCTGTAAGATCTCATATGCATATCATCCACTCCACATACTGCCAGAGTAAGTGGTGTGTGTGTGTGTGTGTGTGTGTGTGTGTGTGTGTGTGTGTGTTTTGCACAGGGCTAGCTCTGCCATTAGGGAGAACGATGCGGTCATTTCAGGCACCAAATGCCAAGGGTGTTGGTGGTTCAGCTATGGGAGAATCTCAGTCCATCTCACCAAAATCCCCTCCCAACTTTTTCGTTTTTTCCTGAACTGACCTCCAATAATTTTGAAGTGATGAAGAACCAGAAGTCTTAACCAGAAGTCAAGCCAGAGATCACCTCTATTGATTGATACTCATTGGAATCAATAGAGGCTTAAAAGGAGAAGATGTAGGATGCAAAGAATTTTTGCGAAATTCTTTGTCCTTGTCTATCTGACATTATGAAACACCTGATGGATGGATTATCAAATCCCCTGAAATTTGTTGCGAAATGACTGCCTTTTCCCTTTTAGAGGTAAATTGCATGCACATCTGCACGCACACACAAACATGTGCAAGCACACACACACAGAGAGAGAGAAATTGGCTGATTGTTAAGAATGATGCACATGACTCCCTCCAAAGCTTCTCATCTTTAGAAATCCATGCAACAACGCAGAATACTTTATCATTTTGCATAATTTCTAATTATTTGTGCATGAATGAGCACAGTCCCATTATTTGTGTAGATTCATTTAGTTCTTCCTCCCTCCTCTCGTCAAGAGCACCACAAAGCACTTTGTCCTCCTATAGAGTGAGGAGCATAGTTGACTGTTGCTGCTTGCATGCAAAACAAGGGAATTGGATGTTCTAGCTTTCCTACTCGACCTAAGACTGTAGCCACCTCCCACTCTCTTCCCAAACCCAGTCAAAAAAATAATTTTGAAGTCATGAAGAACCAGAAGTCTTAGGCCAATGACAATTGGATTTTGGATTGTAATAATTGTAATTAATTGTGTAATTAGATTCTGCCATAGAGAAGGGGGATATTAGGAGAATCAGGTGTTGCAGAATTTGGAAATGTTGGCCAGCATGCTGTTTTCTACCGACAGAACAACATTCGTCACTCAAACTGCTTTCACAGGCGTAATCTCTGAATCAAGCCAGATATCACCTCTATTGATTGGTACTCATTGGAATCAATAGAGGCTTAAAAGGAGAAGATGTAGGATGCAAAGAATATTTGTAAAATTCTTTGTCCTTGTCTATCTGACATTATGAAACACTTGCTGGAGGGATTATCAAATTCCCTGAAATTCGTTGCGAAACGACTGCCTTTTCCCTTTGAGAGGTAAATTGCATGCACATCTGCATGCACACACAAGAAGGTGGAAGCACACACACACACACACACACACATACTACACTCAAACACATGCACACACACGCACACACACACACACACACACACACACGCGCGCGCGCACACACACACACAAATGGGCTGATTGTTAAGAATGATGCACATGATTCCCTCCAAAGCTTCTCATCTTTAGAAATCCATGCAACAACGCAGAATACTTTATCATTTTGCATAATTTCTAATTATTTGTGCATGAATGAGCACAGTCCCATTATTTGTGTAGATTCATTTAGTTCTTCCTCCCTCCTCTCGTCAAGAGCACCACAAAGCACCTTGTCCTCCTAAGGAGTGAGGAGCATAGTTGACTGGTCCTGCTTTCATGCAAGACAAGGGATTTGGATGTTCTAGCCTTCCTACTTGACCTAAGACTGAAGCCACCTCCCACTGTCTTCCCAAACCCAGTCAAAAACATCTAGATGTACTTAGTCTGGAACATTTTAACAAAAAAAGGTTGGATTTGTTGGAGATATTGCAAACTTGCATGCATGCCTTTAGCAGGGTTGGCTGGGCGGGACCTTCCTGGGCTGGGGTGACAGTCAGTCTGTCCTGCACTAACCATTCATTCTGTCCCTGCATCTCAGTTTCAAAAGAGAGCTCTGCCTTTCTGCTGAGTGCTTTCCCCGTCTTCTCAGTCTGCTGAAGTATGTTTCTGAAAGCAGTCATTTCCCCCCAGTTTGCTATTTGATCTGTTCACAACAGGAACCAAACAATATGGTTCTTCTTTTTCCTTCTTGTGAATGCCTCAGAGTGAGCTATTGAGACAATAAGAACACAATCATACCTGTGTTTTCTGTGTAGTTTCCCCTCGGCGAACTACGCAGTAAAAGATTGTGTGCTAACCAGGAAAAGAAGTAAATTCTGCTCCCAGCCGACCACGCCCCTTGAACAACAGTTTCAGCAAAGTTTCCTAAAGCACTGCCAGGGGCTGGATTTAGAAACTTCGCTCAAAAATGCTTACTTGTTTGCTTCTGTTGAAACAACAGGACACTGAAAATACGCAGTAAATTCAGTTTCTCCCCTTTCTACCCAGCTTAAAAGACTTGGAGCCTTGGAAACTGGAGCCGGAAAGTAGGACAAAATGCGTAGTACACAGGTTAGGACAGAACCAGAATAGGAAGGTACGACGCAGAGGACACCAACTGCTCATTAAAAACCACGTGACCGCTCCCGAAAAAAATATGCAGGAAATTCAAATACAAAGGAAATCCAGGTATGACTGCAGTCTAAGTGTCGGTTAATTGAAAAGGGGTGGACTAATCTGGGGAACAGGAAGCATTTTTAATCTGCGAATCCCTGCACTTGCTGCACAGCTATGAGGAATTTAACGGAAATTTCAAAACCCTGCAACCAGATCAAGGAATCATTCTGTCACAAACATTTACAGGCATGTGCTTTGTTGTAAATCAACTGGATTTGCTTCCCTCTCTTTCTCTCTCTCTTTTGCGACATCCCATCACAGCCTAGAAATATGAAGATATGATGTTTCGGTCCTTCGGTAATTTACACCCAAGAGGAAAGCTGCTCCTGGGGTGCTGTTCTCCCTGTAGGTAACATTTACATGCCACTGACAGCAAACTGACTATCTCGGCTTCCCATACGATGAACATAGAGGGATCAGCTGTGTCAGCTGTACTTTGGGGCCAAACCAGATGCTGAAGGAAATTGGGTTGGGACTAGTAAGGGGCCCTTCCTCCCCTCCTACAATGTGAAGCCTCCAGAGATTCAGAGATACAGTAGGGCCCGCGTATCCACTGATTCACTATCCACTGATTCAGTTATCCACGGTTGGCAGAAGAAAAAATTAAATAATTCAGCAGCCACCTACTGTAAAGCAATCTGTTGTCACAAATAGCATCTATAAAGCAAGCTACTGTCACAAACGGTGGCCATAAAGCAAGCAAGCTACTGTCTCAAAACAGCAGTCATAAAGCAAGCTACTGTCAGGAAACAGCAGTTTGGGGGTGGGTGAGCAGGCATTTTCTCTTATCCACGGTTTTTATTATCCACGGGAAGGCCTGGAACCAATTCCCAGCATATACTGGGTCCTACTGTACATTATGACATGCAAATGAAACTGGTGTTTACCTTCCACACAACAAAGCTTTCAGAAATAGAAAATGTGGAACTGAGCACAGTTAACGGCCACTTTTCTGTGTTAAGGAGGCTCTGTTTTTCACGACATGCTCATTACGCCAACCTGTTCATTAGAATTTCAAATGCACTTCAGTGTTGCAAGGGCAGCCTTTGCATCAGAAGCTGAGAACAGTGTTCTGGAATGTGAAAGTTTAGTGAAATGTAAGAATAAGAACATAAGAACATAAGAAGAGCCATGCTGGATCAGGCCAAAGGCCCATCTAGTCCAGCTTCCTGTGGCCCCACCAAATGTGTCTGGGAGCACACAAGACTAAATATCTGTCTCCTGATACCACTCCGCTGCACCTGGCCCTTGAAGTACCCCAGTTTTAAGCTTGGAGCTGACACATCTCCATCATGGTTTGTAACCTGTGATGGACTTTTCCTCCAGGAATCTGTCCAATCCCTTATTGAAGGCATCCAGGCCAGATGCCATCACCACCTCCTGTGGCAGGGAGTTCCATTGACTAACAAGAATGCTCTGGTAATCTCCCTATCCTTGAGGGGATGCTCCAATGTCAAGCAGCATTCACGTCCACAGGAGGTACAAGACAACGTAGAGGTTTGGTGTCTTTTTCTTAACCTCTACCAGTGTTCCATCAGCCTGTAGCAAGCAGGGATTAGGTGACAAGAAGGCAAATTCCAACTATCCTGATGAAAATGCAGTCTCCCTAGACCACAGGGGACCCAATCCAACAAAGACTCCAACACCTGTGAAGGCTTCATCCTTAGCTATCATTCACAGCAGTCATTCCTGCAGCAAAAAGAAGAGATTGAAGGACAGATCCACCAGGCCTTTGCCATTGGCAGTACAGGCTTGGAATTCTGGGAGTTGTGGTCCAAAACATCAGGAGGGCTGAAGTTTGGACATGCCTGGACTAAACCTTTTCTCATTCTCCTTCCAATCCCTTTTCTTGCAAGTTTTACATGGGAACACAAGAGAGGGCCTTCTCCGAGACTGCTCCCAGACGTTGGAACTCCCTCCCACAAGGCTGACTTCCTCTTTGCTGACTTTCCACAAGCAAGTGAAGACACTTCATTTCAGGACAGCTTCAAAGGCAGGCTGATGGAGTGGTTTTGTTTTTAATGGAATGTTGTACCACACTCCTTTGAATGCTGCGTTTTCCCCCCACCATGCTTAGTGTGCTATTTGTTTCCGTTTAGTGTTTGTACACTTACCATTTTTTAGCTTTAAACATTGGCTCTTAATTGATGCAAGCTGCCTTGGCTCCTTTTTAAAGTCAAAGGCAGGCTAAATAGATAGAAGGAAGGAAGGAGAGAAGGAATAGACAGACAGACAGACAGGGGGAAGGGACAGACAGACAGACAAACAGACAGACAGACAGAGGGAGGAAGGGACAGACAGACAGACAGACAGACAGATGGGGGAAGGGAGGAAGGAAGAGACAGACAGACAGACAGACAGACAGACAGACAGACAGGCATACATAGGTATGTACACACATGCAGTACAAGCCTGTGGGAAAGAGCTGCATTTTACTGATTATATGCAAATTGCTTGGAGAGCCGCCCGCCCAAGCAAACATCTTTTAAGTAATAATAAATCAACAAATAGTTTCCCGTTTATCTGTACCTTGCACATTCTCTTAAATCTTACCCAAAGTGGTGCCTTAATCTATAACAACTTGGGGCAATTACTAGTTCTCCATAGATACGGCATCTTGTTTACGTATAATAATGAAGCTTTGGAATGATAGCTCTAACAATGCTAGAAATCAAGCCTCCCCGTAGGTTCCAGATCCCTTGCAATAATCGGGCATTGTTCCCACTGCTGCCCGCTGCTAATATTGTAGGGATGGCTGATTGACAAATACAAAGCTGTCAAACTCAGAGGCAAGTACTTTAGTCACAAAGTATATCCCCCCCCCCAAACTGCAGAGAGAAGTCAAGGACAAATTGATAGAACCAAGGGCAGTTGTGAGTTTGTTGTTTTGAAACAGCAAGAAGAAGAAATAGACCACAGTCGAGGGCTGCAAATTGTGACTTCTTTTATTCCCACAGGCAACAATGGGAAATTTCCAAAGGTTTTTCCCTTTGGGGCAATGTTGTTTTTCTGCATTTTTCTCATCCTGAAACATTTTCCCCCCCCCGCTTTTCTTTCTTTTCTTTCTTTCTTTCTTTCTTTCTTTCTTTCTTTCTTTCTTTCTTTCTTTCTTTCTTTCTTTCTTTTTGCAAAATAGAGGAAGGGGGTTTGTTTCGCTTATTTTTTTGTTTTTGTTTGTTTTTAACAGAAAAACTTGTATTTTTCCATGCCTTTGTGCAAATCCCCAATGTGTTTTCTTTAATGTGAGTGTGGATGAAAAAAATCAGGGTTTTTGCATGGTCACATTGGCACCAAGCATCTTGTGGTGGTTGCTGTTTATTTTTTTTAATGTGGTAATTATGCTATCTATTCATCCTTCCCCCCACTTTAATTTTATACTACAATGATTTAGCCTTCCACCAGTTATAAAAGACGTCCCAGCTAAGATAAAATTTTGATTCTTCTTGTCCCTTTAGTCCAGTGTTTCTGAACTTGTGGGTCCCTAGATGTTCCTGGACTACAACTCCCAGAAGCCTCCACCACTCGGAGTGCTGGAAGGGGTTTCTGAGAGTTGCAGTCCAGGAATATCTGGGGACCCACAGGTTGAGAACTGCTGCTTTAGTCTTTTAGTTAATGTATCAATTTCTGCACATTCTAATATTTTTTGAAATAATCATCTCATCAGTTGGGAGATTTTCTGATTTCCAGAACTGGGCCCATCATATCTATCTACTGTCAAAAGATATAATAATAGATAAGAAATTGTAGTTGCATTAAAGGTCACCATGAAAAAGTCAGACCTTGATCCACTAATTGAGTCTTGGTTTTTAAAATTCCCTCAGATTTAAGGAGCTCATTATAGGTTATTATTTTTTCCAATCTTAGCAATCTTAGCAAAACCCACCTAGCTATATTCACATAAATTTTTAACTTTACCTTTTCCCAAATTCTTAGCAGTGAATTTCTTATCAAGTTTCTTTCAAAATGTTTGTGTGTTTTTGTCGTTCCATACCATAAGAATGCATGCCAACCTAATTGCAGATCATGATCTTCTAAATACAATACTCTTTTATAATTCTTTTATACATTTTAAAGCACTTGCATGATAATATAGATGCCCGGACCCTGCCTGTCACAGAACCTCATTCTGAGGGGTTAAATGGTGAAGAGCTGTTGGAGGAGCCTTGCAGCTCAAATCAGCAGGCAGCTGGGTCTGATGACTCAGCTGAAAACATATCTTCTCCCCCTAGAAGGAGGGCTAGGGAAAGGGTCTTTGATGCTAGACGGGGAATCAGGGCAGCAAGCCCTGAGTACTAGCAGAAGCCTTTCCAGGAGTAAGGGTGTGTTCCCTGTTTTGGGATAAAGCTGGTAAGCTCACCTTGAGTTCTCTGTGGGAGCAACGTGTCATTTGAACTTGCAACCACATTCCTGTCTGTGACCTTGGCTCTGTTTCCTGATTTCGGACTGGGTTCCTGGACCATGGCTTGATCTGTTCCCTTGGATTTGGCATCTGGTTTCCGTGAGATATTCTGGTTTTGACTTGGACTGTTAATTTCTGGGAGTTGGATTCTGTTATTTATCTGGCACTTGATTGTTTGCAACAGACTTGAACTTGCCTGGCTTTCCACTAAATATCTTGGCAAAGAACTGAACCCTGTTTGTGTGTGTGCTCTGTGTGCGGGGCTTGACAATAGAGTCCATTTTGGGAGGCCAAATCCTTCCCTTTTTCCCTGCATCTTGTAATAATTTATGCTTAATTCTTGGTTTCTTTTTTGTGAGATAAATTTTGAGAGAGCACTATTTATCGCCTTGAAAAATTAGGCTCTAATTTAATTGGCAAATTTTGAAAGAGGAACAGTATTTTAGGCAAAATATTCATTTTAATTGTAGCAATTTTCCCTAAAAAGAAAGTAATAGTTTAAATCATCCGCATGTATAACTTATAAGTTTCATCTCTAATGCATATGCCTTCAGTTCTTTGATTTTGTCTTACTTCTCTATTTAGTGTCTCCAATGCAAAGATGAAAAGCAATGGAGAAAGTGGGCATCCTTGTCTTTTCCCTTTTGCAATTTCAAAATTACAAAATTTCTCTATTGATTATTATTCTTGCTTTTTGTTTAGAATAAATTGCATTTATCATGTTCAAAAGTTTTTGAACATAAGCAAAACTTTTTCTTGAACATGATAGAGATGGGCAGCGGAAAATGAAAAGGCAGTCCGTTTCGGCTCGTTTCCATTTTTCGTGAAATTTCGCAAAAAAAGAAGCGGGCTCCTGGAGGGAGCTGCAGGAGTCAGCCAGAGCCCATGACGGACTCAGACTCTCACGTACTTGCATGTAGTGAGCATCTGGCTTAGGGTTAAGACTGTTTAGGGACTAGTTACGGGTGATGAGATACCCATCTGGGTACAACCACTTAGAAGGACAGTGTACTGGCGTATAGGCTTAGGGTTCGGGTTTTACGATTAGTGGGCTGTTAATGTTTGGCACATCCCAGAAGTCTCTGTGTTGTTGGCCATGCGATTTGAAAATTTTTGGTCCACTCCCTGCATCATTCGAAATAAAAAAAATAAAATAAAATAAAATAAAATAAAATAAAATCAACGGAGACTTTTTTTTGGTAGAAAAACCCACTGCTGCTACTGTAAAAATTCAAGCATTTAAAATAGATAATTTTCGATGTTTCTGTGGTGCCCCCCATATTGCGGTCGCCATTTTGGATCCCCCGCACTGCATGGCAAATGGATGCGCCCTCCCAGCCTGGTACAGTCAGCAAAACCTGGCCATGCGATTGGTGGAATGGCTCCTCTTTGCATGGTCCACTTCCATGGGCGAGCCCCTTGCAAATGCGCAGGTGTAAAAAAAAAAATTAAAATAAAATAAAATCAACTGTCTTTTTTGCAAGAAAAACCCACTGCTGCTACTGTAAAAATTCAAGCATTTAAAATAGATAAATGTTTCTGTGGTGCTTTGGTGGGGTTTTGGGCAACGATTTCAAAAAAAATATTGCGGTCGCCATTTTGGATCCCCCGCACTGCATGGCAAATGGATGCGCACTCCCACCCTGGTACAGTCAGCAAAACCTGGCCATGCGATTGGTGGAATGGCTCCAAAACTTTGCATGGTCCACTCCCATGGGCGAGCCCATCATTGCGAATGTGCAGGTGTAAAAAAATAAAATAAAATAAAATAAAATAAAATCAACGGAGACTTTTTTTTGCAAGAAAAACCCACTGCTGCCTGTAAAAATTCAAGCATTTAAAATAGGATTTTCGCATGTTTTTCTGGGGGTTTTATTGCGGTCGCCATTTTAGATCCCCGGCACTGCATGGCGGCCTCCCAGCCTGGTACCAGCAGCGCAGCAGTAGCAATACAAGGAGAGGGGGGCGGGGAAACCCCCCCCCCAAATAAAACACCCTTCTGGCCTCGTAGGTGCCCTCAGACAGTTTTTGCCTACTTTTAGGGCTGGGAATCGGTTTTTTTTTTTTTTTAACTTTTAAAAAGCTTGGCATTACGCGGTCGCCGCGATGCAAGTAACGAGCACGACAAATCAGACCAAATTGTTCGTTCGCGGTTCAGCTCGAAGTCTGGTGGAGTAATTTCCGTTTTCCGTTAACGGAAACGAGTAACGGAAACCGGGAATACGCGCTAAGTCGTGCCCATCTCTAGCCATGACTCAACTTCCGGATTGAGCACCACTTTTTGGACTGTGATGAGATACCCATATACAACCACTGAGTATAGCTAGTGGGTTTCAGGCTTAATGTTTGGAAAGGATCTTGTTGTTGGCCTTGTTTGGCTGCTTTCAAATGACTCCTAAGATCCGCTGGTAGCTTAAATTCGGATCCCCCCAGCCAGATATCATGTGGGTTTTGTTCCTCTTCCTGTGTTCCTACCCTTCCGCACTCTGTTGCTTCTGTCTGTGGTGAGGGGAGGGGAGAAAAAAAAAAAATTTTATGAGCAGTCCCATAGGGACTCCTTTCTGTTAAAGGGGCAGCGGGGACAACAAAAACAAACAGAAGGCAAGGAGAGCTCGGCATCCACAGCTTTACAATCCGCATCGGATTTTTTTTTTACCACCGGAGACCAGGTACTTGTAAAGTATGCTGGAGCACTCTTAAGTGGGTGTGGGTGGTCTCTCTGGTGGAAAACAATTTTATGCTCCGGATGTGTAAGTGTTTTGCAGCGGATTTTAGGGGTCGTGTAAAAGGGCTCTCTGTCTTCTGGAAATCCGAGAACAGGCAACATATTTTATTTTCAGCCTTGAATCACTTCTGAAATGACAACAACTAACGTATCGCTGGCTGACTGACGGGAAATGTTCTCAGTCAGTGCTGGCACTGATTGTGTTCACTGTCCCAGCACATATCTGTTGTATGCAAATAGAAGTGAGTTGACATTTCTGAGCCATTGTGCCCCGCTGGGTGACAGTATTACTTGTGTTCAGATTACTTGCTTTGCTGAAAAAGATATCCAAGATTGTGCTCTACTTAGAAACAGTATAAAAGTATACAATTATGAATACAACTGCAGAGTTTGAAATAAGACACGTAGGAAGAAAACAGCTTTGCTGTATAGGCAGAGGAGCACAGAAATATGGGATGTTCAGATAAACAAACTGTTCTGCTTCTTAAGACAGCATAATGCTAAAACCACAATGCTGGTGGTCTCTAGAAAGCTGTACAAAACATTTCCCGGACACACTCTGGATAATGCTATAGCTCAGATGCCTCACGTTGTTGTTTGTTTGTTTGTTTGTTTGTTGTTGTTGTTGTTGCTGCTGCAGTGGTGGTGGTAGTAGTGGTGGTGGTGGTGCTTGTGGTGGTGGTGTTCTAAGTCCTTAGAGCAAGACAGGTTGGTAAGAGAGGACACATTAATCACCTTTCTCACAATTTCTCATTCTGGGGAAAGTACTACGAGAACTTGGCATTTGGGATTATTTATAGGATCACAGGGAAAGCTGTGATGGAAGTAATCCTTAACAGTAAGTATTGCGATCAGCACTTACAAAGACAAGGTGTGTCTTCTTTACATCATCAAACAATCCATGGATAGTTATTGTTAGTTGCACGATATATGAACCCTCTTCTTGATCAACCCAGAACAACTACTCCTCAATTAGGAGAATTTGGAAAAACTTTCAAGGACATTCACTGTGATTAATTAATATTAATTAATTAACATTAATTAAACTTTCAAGGACATTCACTGTGATTTAGGAATTGATATTTTTAAGGTACTGCCTCATATCTAACAGTGTTGCAGCATCCTGACAAGGTACTGCTTTGCGTCATGAGATGACCACTAGAGACGGGCACAAAACCAAAAAATGATGTCCAGTTTTATCATTTTGTAAGGTTATAAGATGTTATGAAACAAAACAAAATCCAAGCAAGCATTCCATCAAGTAACAAAACAGAATGCCATTTTCTGTTTCAGAAATGAAACATTTCATCCTCCCTTGTCAGAGCATACCAATAGCATCCTAGAAAATCGCAACAGTAGGCTGGAAATTGCAGTCTGTGGGCAGAGAGATGGGACCTAGGAATGGATGATGTACCAGTAAGATATTATGGCCCATCTGGGAAGCGATGGGCCATCAGGTCGATCAGTGTGGAGGATGATTTGATTGATGGTGATTGGGACAAAGATCCCATGCAAAAATCATATGAAATCAAGAGGATATGGTAAGATCCGGGATTTTTTACCGACAAAACTCTCGGATCTTACCATAGCCTCTTGATTACATAAGAACATAAGAACATAAGAAGAGCCCTGCTGGATCAGGCCAAAGGCCCATCTAGTCCAGCTTCCTGTATCTCACAGTGGCCCCACCAAATGCCTCTGGGAGTGCACGTTACTAGATATCTGTCTCCTGTTACCACTCCCCTGCCTTTGGTCCTTGAAGTACCCTGGTTTTAAGCCTGGAGATTACACATCTCCATCATGGTTTGTCACCTGGGATGGACTTTTCCTCCCGGAATCTGTCCAACCCCCTTTTGAAGGCATCCAGGCCAGATGCCATCACCACATCCTGAGGCAGGGAGTTCCACAGATTAACAACACTTTGGGTACAGAAAAACATTTTCCTTTGTCTGTTCTCACTCTCCCAACCCTCAGTTTCAATGGATGTCCCCTAGTTTGTGAGAGTTAGAAGAGCGTCCCTCTATCCACTTGACTCATGCCCTGCATTATTTTGTACATCTCAATCATATTAATTGGCGGCCCATCTCTTCCCAGACAGACCAAAATATCTTACTGCTACATCATCCATTCTTAGGTCCCATCTCTCTGCACAAAGACTGCAATTTCCAACCTGCCGTCCCAACTCTGGAGCTACCACCCAAAATTGAGTGTCTCTAGGATCCAAGGGAGCCTACCCATGTAGTGTAATGAATCATTTTATATCGTTTCATTTTTAATGATTTTTTTTAAAAAAATATTAATTAAGAAATGAAATGAAACAGCAAAGAAGTGAAATGAAACAAAATGAAATGCTATTTTTCTGTTTTGTGTCCATCTCTAATCACCACTGCAGGTTCCGTGGTTGGTATTCCATGCAACTGAAGATGGAAGAGAATGGGGGCCAATAAATCAACACAGACTACATGCCTCCCTGCTTCCAATTCATGACTCCCAATATATGAAAAGGGCTTACGGTGATATTCTTGATGTAGCACCCTAATATTTAATTCTAGAAGTGTTTAATTCCCTCTCATGCCCAAGGTTCTGACAAGCCAAATATCTATGAATATAAATGGATTTTTTCTGTTGGGTGATAAATGTTTAAGACAAGCAGAGGGCTCAAGTATGTAATAGCCTTGGCAGGGACTAAAGCAAGCACCCAAAGGGTTGGTATGGTGCTTCTGCATCATAATATTTACCCCTGGAGACACACCTAAATGTCCTGAACTGACATTTGCTTTAGGAAGAAAATTAGAGAAGATTATCTGTGATTAATTAATGAAAAGATTGAGGGCTGGCTCTGTTTTAATTCTCCCTGCTCCTTATATTGAGATACCATTCTGTAGTGGGTGTCATTTGCTGAATGTCAGGTCAAAACTGTGGATTAAATGTATGGCCCCCTCATTGCAAGCACTCTTGACTTCCAAGGGTGGCTATAATCCAAGATTTAAATAGATCTGATAGGGTTTAGGATGCTTCCTTCTAGAAGATGGGTGGTATAAAAATGCAACAAACAAACAAACAAACAAACAAACAAATAAATAAACAAATAAATAAATAAATGAGCTGTGGTGCTGGAGGAGAGTCCTGAGAGCCCCCTGGACTGCAAGGAGATCAAACCTGTCCTTTGTGAAAGAAATCAACCCCGAATGTTCACTGGAAGGACAGATTTTGAAGCTGAGGCTCCAGTACTTTGGCCACCTCACGAGGAGAGAGGAGTCCTTGGAAAAGTCCCTGATGTTGGGAAAGATTGAAGGCAAAAGGAAAAGGGGATGGCAGAGAATGAGATGGTTGGACGGTATCATTGATGCAACCAATATGGATTTGACCAAACTCCAGGAAGCAGTGGAAGATAGGAAGGCCTGGTGAGCTCTGGTCCATGGGGTCACAAAGAGTAGGACATGACTGAATGACTGAACAGCAACAACAAAAGGGTTTAGGATGCTAAATGTATCAGGAAAATGGTATAGCTTAGACAAACCCGTTATGGCTTCTGACATGAATGGCCCTTTGCTAATCAAAATTATTCACATACCTGGCTGTTACCCAGATATTCTGATGATTAGCAACATATTTAATGGTTCATATACTGCAGTCCCAGTGGGACTGCAGTATATGAAGGCAAGGGCTCCTGGGGCAAGCTGTGTGGACCTATTTGGGGCCTCCTGCACTTGCCCCAGTCCTGGCACTGCCCCACGTGAGCCTCCAATGGGCTTCCCTGGCCTGTTGGAGGCTCCAGAAGTGGTTTCCGGCAAACCAGAAGTGACTTCCGAAAACCGGAAGTGCCTTCCAGATCACCCAAAACCACTTTTTGGGGCCTCTGCTAGGCCCAAGAATCCCGTCAGAAGCCCATTTGGGGCAGCACCAGGCCTACGGTAAGTGCAGGAAACCCCAGACAGCCCCCCCCAGTCCCAATCCGACTAAGCATCCTCATATCACGGATTTTCCTTTATCGTGATTGGGGTCCCTAACCCCCATAATAAATGGGGGATTACTGTATTTTTGGTACTACCCAGATACTCCAATGCTGTTCTCAATTTCAACTATTGTAACTTAAATTTATATTGGAAGAACTGATATTTAGAAAACTGTTCTTTGTGACAAACCCATTTCAAATTAGAGGGGTATGCAAATTGTATAGCCGGACTGGGATATGGGTGCTTTGAATTTTAATCTAGACCGCCAGAAAAACAAGTGCGTCCTAGATCCAATTGAACACAGCCAATCTCTAGAGACAAAAATGTCAAAACTGGGGCTGTCCTGTTTGGGGCCCACCATGAGAAGGCAAGATTCGTTGGAAGAGACAATAATATGGGGAAAATGTGAAGGCAACAGGAAAAGAGGAAGACAAAATACAAGGATGGATTGACTCCCTAAAAGAAGCCACAGACTTGAGTTTACAAGAGCTGAGCAGGATTGCTGAGGACAGGACCTTTTGGAGATCATGCATTCATAGGGTCCCCATAAGTCAGGGGCAACTTGACGGGACATAACAACAAACAAATTTGTATCCCCCCTGAACTTAGTCTGCATGGAACTCTTTGAGTTCCTGTAAGCTATGCTCTTTGAGCCCAGCTTGCCTCACACAGTTGTTAGCATAAAGACCAATTTGTGAAGTATTTTCCTTCTGATCTTAATATCCCCTTCTTTCTCCTTTTCTCCATCCTCTTTCTCCTTATCTTTTCTCCATTATACTCCACCTCCACCTCCTTTACTTGTTCTGCCTTAAGAACCACTGCAGAGTTTTGAATTTCTGGTAAAATTCCCTGTGCTGTGTAGTAGAAGTACAGAGAATGACACAGTAAAATTATTTCACTTCCAAAGACAATCCACCCCTTTCTCATTAACTGCCACTTAGGGTTTCAATAGATCTCTCTGAGGCATTTAGAGGAGACAGAATAGAAATGTTTAATTATTTGCAGTTCTGAACAGATCAACAACAAACTAACAAACTATTTCCAATAGACTCAAGAGAGGAGGAACACTCAGCAGAGAGGTGGGGATGTGTTTGAATTCCAAGATGAGAAGGAATGATTGGTTGGTGCTATATAGATTGACAGTCACTGCATCCCGGAAATGTACCACCCAGCCACGCCTACTAAAGGCAGCATGCAGGATTGTCAAAACCCGAAGAAGAATTCCTGGGTAAACCAAATAATCCAGAAGAATCACACTGAAATTGCAATTTCCCATCATCTCCACCCCACCCCCAGTGGTTTTGGTGGGCAGGGCTGAGGAGAATAAAAGTCCAACAATGTGTATAAATCTACATGCTCCACCAAGACCAGAGACAGACACAGAATGAGAGATGGAAAGCATCTTACAGTTGGCTCCAAGTGAATATATAAAAATTTAGGATGTGCTGTAAAATAATTCCCAAGAAACACAAGCAAACCCGTTGTTTATGTGAAACTATTGATATATAATCTGACAAAAGTAGATTAAGGATAAGTAGAATGAAACGTTAGCAAATACAGTGCCTAGGTAACTCTCTACCTCAAATCTTGTTTGTTGTTGTTTGTTTATCAATTGTATTCTAAAAACTAAATAAACTAACAAAAGAAAGAAATCTACGTGTTCCCCATTGGTGATTCTTCCAGAAATCCAAAACATAACCATTTAGCAATCATGGACCTAAAGTGATGCAATCAACCATGAAGAACTAGAGAATGCAGTGTTGTGCAGTAGTAATGCAACAAGGAGAAAATCTGTCTTTATTTGAGACATTGTGGATTTTCAAAAGGTTTTCCCGATGACGAGGGACAGAAATTGATTTCAAACCACAGACATCTATATTTTGCATAAAAAGCACCACAGTGCCACCTACAAAGAGAACCCTTTCAAATTTGATTTCAGGATGCTCCATCACACTCAGACATGAAATGGATCAGAACTTAACTTAATGAAAATGGGGTGACATGTACAAGATGCTGATATATTGTTTATCTGGGTAAGATGAAAGAAGAATACTGGCTCCCTAGATGTTTTTGAAAACTTTCCTGCTAACATCAGGTGGCAAAATGTGTCATTTATTCACCACAGGAGATATTAATCTTATAAGCAAGTTTTCCAAATGTTATTAAACCTTTTTTCTTATATGTCAGACTGTAACTGCTTTCTAGGAATCTGCTGGGGAAAAGAAAAACAGAATGAAAAATTAATGTACGCACGACCGTCTGAGAGATAAAAGCTGCTGAGAACAAAGTATGTGGTACTTATGAGTTATTAACTGCCAACAATTAAATTAGCACACTGTGAGCAAGGAAGTCACCCGTAACCATTGTGAAGCATGATAGCAAATCAGATAAGTAGATTATATGGAGAGAGACTGATGTCTATGAATGATGCCAAGAGATAAGAGGTGGCCCACGCCTTGGGAAGAGCCAAGGTATGGTTTGTGAGCGAGCAAACACAACCTAAAGGTGATTTTATGCTTCGCTCTCACCTCATGTGTCATAGACTCAAAGCCAACAAACATTACAGTTGGATCAAGGCACTGCAACAGAATTTCATTCTTTTCCAGAGGTGTTCTGTGTGGGATTGTCCGAAACAGAATTTCTCAGTGGGTTTTGGAGTTCCAGCTCATCTTCTCATGGACCAAGTTTGGAAGAGGATATAAATTTGCTATAATTTTATCTCAAAAAGGGCGTGCTGTATAAGCGAATTTGGAAACAGAGCAGATGCTGTGTTTGAAATATGATCTATGCCCATTTGGAAGTGGATAAAGGACAGGATGGATTACTTGCCTGGGAACAGATTTATACTTATCCTAATCCCATTCATTCCTGATGTCAGTTTCATGTGAATTTGTTTTCCTCACATAGATTGATTATATAAATATTCATTTATTTCATCATTTCAAGTGAGACATACACATTTAAAATGTTTTCTCCGCCCTCTCCTCAGGTGAGATTATAAGAGTTATTGTAGATTTGTCACATCTGGGGATTTAAGGAGGGGATCCTTCTGCTTCCACCCAGCGTGGGACTGGTCCCTCTGCTCATCCTGCATTTCTTAGTATACCCAAAAAGTTTATTAGGGAGGACTGGAAGCCCTGTGTAATGTTGGGATGGGGAAGGAAATATGCGAAATTGTGAATAATAACAAGTTACAAGAACAAGTAATTTTCTAAGATCAAACTAGCACTTTTACCTTCTGTGCAACTGGTTTACAAAACTCTCCATTCCTCATTATTTCCCTTCTTTTCTCATTGCCCAGTAACTTGTGTATAACAAATTGCTGCTTAATTTCTCCTTCTTCTCTCTGTCTTTTAAACATTAAGTCTTGGTGTGAGGGAGAGGCTGGCAGTAATCCATCCAATGGGTTATCTGTGAAAATTCTGAGTCATCCAAGCGAGTCATGGCAACTGGACTTCTATTTCTTGAGAGATAGAAATGTTTCGTTGTTCATCCAAACAGCTTTGTCAGTCTGAATAAAGCTAGTTTGTGGTTCCTCCATGTTATACTTCACTTTGACCTCATGTCACCCTAGTCTGAAATAGGATCATAAGATCAACTGAATAGGCTCATTAGGTGGACTAGAGATGGGCACAAAATGAACAATTTTTCGTTTCTGTTTCCGTTTTTTGTTTCATTACGCAATGAAAAGACAAACGAATTTTATCTCTAAAATGAAACAAAACGAACAGAAACACCAGAAATTTTGTCGTCCGTTTCATTTTCATTACGGCAATACATTGAACTGCTTTAAGTGCTAAAAAAAATCACAAAAATTGAAATAAATGGTAACAAAATGGTAATGAAATGAACGAAAATGAAAATGAATTGTTTGCAAAAATTCACGAAAAATGGAAACGAAACGAAACGGACCCCCTAAATGACAAATGACAAACGAAACACCATTTTTTGATTCGTGCCCATCTCTACGGTGGACAATGGACTCATTAGGTGGACAATGTCCTAAGGTGTGTGAAAGTCCCACCTTTAGGTAGTCTGAGAGAGGGGTCAGGGAAGCCATTCATGTGAGTATTGAAAAACCCTCTCTAAACAGAGGTGGGGGCCTCAGGCACAGTCTAGCTGCTAATTACCAGGGGGTGCTTTCCACAATCCCCAGACAAATCAAAAAGCCTTCACCACCAAGGCCATAGCTAGCGACCTATACTTTATGGGTTTCAGCATCTTAGGCCATTGTTCACCTTAAGGCTTTTGACTGTTGTGTACCTAGCAAGCCTATTCAGGCCATCTTATGAGTCTATTTCAGACCAGGGTAACAAGAGGTCAAAACAGTCTATAAGATGGAGGACTTGCAACTAGCTTTATTCTGATTGATGAAGCTGTTTGGATGAGCAGCAAAACGTTTCTATCTCTCAAGAAAACGAAATCCAGTTGCCATGACTCAACCTCCAGACATCCAGTGGGTTTGCATCCATCCGTTTCAGTGCTCTAGTCCACTGAGCCACCTGGGGCATGTAAAAGAGAAGCTGGGAGAAGCTTACCATGCAGAAAAGGAAGATAGCAGAGCTCCTGGACCCATCAAAGACTGAGATTATGTGGTTGAGGTAGGTCCTTGGATTTATGGGTACCAAAGGATGGAAAGGCTGAAACCCCAATATCCTTGTCCACCTCCTCATCTCAGGTACTGTGGTGAAAGGTCTGCCTAACCACAACAACAAAATCTGGGTGGACCCCAGAGGAATTGCCTAATCTGACACAATTCCGGTACTGGAAGTGACAATGCTATAAAGCCTTTGAGGCAGCACAGGTGTTGGGCTAGACGGATGAACTGGGAATGGGATGGCTGATAAACCATGATCCTTGTCTTCAATGCGGGTGTACAAGCCCTCCCTTCTCTGGACCCTAAGTTTTGGAGGTTCCTGGCAATCAATGTTGAAACCACTGGTGGACACTGCCAACCCCAATCCTCCAGTGATGTTAAGTGGTGGCAGGGTAGAAAGGAACACAGAGCTAGGGTTAGTGGAACTAACCCTAGGGCCATGTTATCTGCTAAATGTTATGTTGTTGATCCCCTCTTCTAAGTGTCAATAAGTCCAAAAGATTTTGTGGAACCTTGTTTGGATTCTATGGATGAGGGAGTGGAAGAGGGGCCACCTTCCAAACTTAGAGAGGATTCTGTTATAACAGAACTCTCCGTTGTACGTTTGTTATAGAAGTCATTCTTAAAAACTCTTCACAGCCATTCAGAACTTGCTTATCTGTAAGTGCATATGTGGTGTTTTCATCATAGGAAATGGAAATCATGAACATCCATGGCACCCAGGGCAGAGATGCCAGGAGGACTTGAGGCAATAATTTAATTTTGTCTGGAAGCTGGTGAGACGTGCCGTCCTTGAATTAAAGTTTTCTTTTAATGTCTTTGCCTAATGCAGAAATGGAAAATGGAAGAGGAGATTAGAACCTTGCCAGATAATTTATGCCTCATATTTCTCATGGTAACTATTTAACAGAACAATATAAACCTGGGTAATCAAACACTTTCTATCCAGCCTTACTAAAGAAAACACACAGTTTTGGGGTGGGTGGGAATCTGTTATTTGCTCCCTTATGCCCTGTTCTGGCCATGGAATTTCAAGGAGGTATAGTAAGCATAAACTCACAGCAGTGGTGGGGATTTTTCACCTCTTTAAGGGATGGTGGCTAGAATTATAATGAGGTTTTTCTGCAGAGTAAGTGAAATCATATTTGTTGCAAAGGTAAATTGCATCTCATTAAGGAAGTGCTGGCTGCATGCTTGTCTGCTCCCCTCCCTGTGTGCCAATCCATGACTGGGCACTTAGCAATCATCTTGTTAACAAAGTGCCCCACGACTTCTATTATTTAACTTAATCTGGAGTGTATCCCTAATAGGATTCTGGCAGGTGCCATCCTGTTTGTGCAGTCTTTAAAACATCAACTTCTACTTCCCCAAATAAAAACTTAAGCCTGCAACAGAAGAATATGAGAATGCAAATGATTCTGTTTCCTTGTCATTCTTCAAATTCATTTTACTTTACCCTTTTACTCTTTAGGAAATCCAGCAATTCTAAAGTCAATCACAGAACCAGAAACCTATCTGTAACTTTTTTCTTCCTTTAAATCACAAGAACCTATCCATAACTTTTTTCTACCCCCTCCTTCCTGTTTTACATCTCCCTAATCTCAACCTCCTCATGGGAATGTGAGCATTTGATAAAATACCAGCAGTGCAGAGCTGTGGAGGTGTGCATTCTCAATGTAGTTCTATGTACAAGATCCTTAGTGAGTTCTGTATAAGCCAGGCTTTTGTTCTACGGAACGGCTAATGGAACACACGTTTATACAAGGAAGCACAAATGCAGGTTGAATTTGTTACAGCAAAGTGATCTCTGCTCATTCATTTTAAATGAATGAATGAATGAATGAATGAATGAATGAATGAATGAATGAATGAATAGTTAGCAAAGAACAATACTGGACTGGTGTTCAACAAAATCCTACTCACAATATTTTACTCAATGGTCACATTGACTACTAGAGCACATTGGTGTTTGAGTGTTACATGCCCTCAAGTCTGATCCAACCTATAAAAAGCGGTGCACGATGTTTAAAATGACTTTTATCCACCAAGTCAAGTGCTTGCCTCGGTGGATAAAAGTCATTTTAAACATGGCGCGCTGCTTCTCCCCCTCCCCCACCCGTATCACGGGGAAAGGTGGCATTTTTTAAAATGACTTTGAGCCACTGACTCAAACGCTTGGGTCGGTGGCTCAAAGACGTTTTAAATCACCTGCCACTTCTCCCATCCAATGCACCATCATTAGTTGGACAAACCCTTTCTTGCTCGTAAGGCAGTGAGGGGACAACAGGAGCATGCTCAGAAGCTGGGATTCTTGGTTGTTGAGTGTGTCAGAAGTCGGGGTACCACTGTATAAAGTATACAATAGGGAACAGAAACAAAAAGGATCCACACTAAAGATATAAAAACATCAAACCCGAATCAAATACAAATACGAATATGAACATATAAAAGAGCAAGATGGCGGCAAAAACAGACAGGCAGACAAACAGTATCAAAGGAAATCAACTTTGATCACCCAAAGCAGCCTTAAAAAGCCAAGTTTTTAACAGCTTCTTAAAGGCCGAGAGGGGCCCTGCAGACCTAATTTCACTAGGCAGATGGTTCCAAAGTGTAGGGCCCACCACAAAGAAGGCACGATTCGGAGTAGAAACCTTAAATGCCTCCCCAGGGGTGGGGACCTGTAGCAGAAGGGATTGCAATGTTCTGGTCGGCCGGGCCAACATTGACCTTAGGATGACACGCTCTATCAGATATTCCGGTCCCAAGCCATGGAGGGCAGGGGGGAACAGTGGCAAGAAAACCAAGCAATGCTGAAGGCATACTCAGATAACTTTAACCCTTTGTCCAACTGCTGCATTGGAAAAACAGGTCCACATGCACACTGCTCAAGCACCATGCTTCAAAGGAGAAACAGCAAGTCTGCGCCATTGATCTGAGAAGCTTACCGTAATTGATGTGGGAAGCTGTATTCCAGCTGTTCTGACAGAGATTAAACAGTAGCTAATTAAATTGACTAAGGCACCCCAGAAAATGAGCTTTGTTAACTGACAGCTCCAACACACCATAAACTGAAGCGATTAAAGCAGCTGGATTGGACTGTCTCCGGCAGAAACAAAACTATCTCCAGAGTGGAATGGTTTCTGTTTTGTACTGCTTGGGTAGCTGGGAAAGAGGACTGACTGAGACCCAGATGGATGCAAGAGCTTAAAGGTAGACCTGGCTTAGGTGGATCCAGGATGAGGTGGACATCATGTAGATCCCAACCTCATGAAATCAGAAGTCCCTGTCTGAAGACGTCTGTTTACATTTTTTCTTGGCTTGTTTGCTGTGATATTTATGCCTGGTTGGGCAAGCCCTGTGTCTTTAACTCTTCAAAGGAAGACAGGAGTTCTGGACTTTCTGATATTCTTCAATCACTGTTCCCATCTAGGCAGCATAACCTAATGGGAAGGATGGAGGCAAATCCCTGGCCATTGGTGGGCACTGATAAAACATGGAAAAACACACAGAGAAACACTAAGCCGGGGGTGATTATATATGGACTATATAAGGCATGGCACTACTATGCTGCGGGATTCCAGGTATGGTGTAGTAGACAGAGTGGTGGATTAGGACTCTGGAGAAGAGGGCTTGAATTCGGGATGGGCACCATACGAAAAATGACATGCTGTTTCATCATTTCATTAGCTATGGGAAAATAGTGTTTCTTTACAAAGGAAATGAAGCACCATTTTGTCCTCCAGGACAAAACGATTTGTTCTAGGGGAAATGGCAGAGGAGCTTCCTAAAAGCTCTTTCCTGAAAGCCCCCAAAATCTGGAAAGATTGGGGGGTCAGGGAGCTGAGTAATGAAGTTCCAAAGGGGGTGCTCCTGGGAAAAAAAAACCTAATTGGAATCAGAACCTAATAAAAAACGAATTGGGCCCGTGATAGCGCTACTGCCGTTTCCCATATGATTCCAATTGGAAGGGTTTTTTTTTCTTGGTGCACCACATTTGGAGCCTCATAACGCAACCCCTTGACCCCCCAAATGTTTTCAAATTTCACGGGGTTCTCGAAAATCACTTTCTGAAGCTACCCCTCCTACTTTGTTGCCCTAAGGTGTAATTTTGAGTGCATATTTTTTAAAAGTATGCACTCAATAATTATTTTTAAAAACATGCAATCAAAATTTACTTACCTTGGGGTTCCAAAGTAGTAGAGGTAACTTTCCAACATGATTTTAGGGAACACCCCAAAATCTGGAAAGATTTGGGAGTAAGGGGACTTAGTTATGCAGCTCTAAAGGGGCGGGGGTAGTTAATTGGCAAAGTGTGCTGAGAATGTGGAGGCAATCAGGGAGTTTACTCTATAGTATTAACGCCCTGATTGCCTCCATACTCCCAGCACAAGAGGAGTGAGAGAACCCCCCTACTCCTTCCTGTGTCCCCCCCGCCTCCCAGCTGGAGTTTTTAACAGGTCAGGGTTTGGAGATGGAGACACCCCCCCCCCACAACCCAACCTGTCAAAAAGTGCCAGCTGGGAAGTGGGGGAGGGGCAAAACACAGAAAGGAGCAGCAAGGGAAAAACACTGCTCTGTTCAGCCTTTCGACCCTCCCCCTGCCTCATAGCTGGGACACGTTGACAGGTTGTGGTGTGTGTGTGGGGGGGGGGGCGTTCCCGCCTCTCCAAACCCCGACCTGTCAAAAAGCCCCAGCTGGGAGGTGGAAGGAGGGGAGAAAGGCAGAACAGAACATGGAGGGGGAAAACCTGCTCTGTTCAGCCTTTCACCCCTCCTCCTGACTCCCAGCTGGGACCTTTTGACAGCTTGGGGTGTGGGGAGAGAGGCCACCCATTCCCCAAACCCTAACCTGTCAAAAAGCCCTAGCTGGGAGGCAATGATCACAAGGAAGAAGGAAGGAAGCAGCGGTAAATTGAAACTCTGCCTAGTTCCTTCTCCTGTGCTCCCCCTCCTTCCAGGGTGGTTTTCTGGACAGGGATGGCTGTGGGCAGTGGGGACTGGTTGCACTGCCCACAGCCCTTCCCTGTCTAAAACAACCCCCTGGGAGGAGGGGCTGGCAGGGAAAAAGGAGCAGGCAGGCAGGCAATTTACTTCTGTGTGGCTGCTCCTTTCCTCCTACCCCCTGCCTCCCAGCTGGGATTGAGCTGTCAAAATCAGCTGGGAGGTGGGGGAGGGTTTTGAACCCCCACAGCACCAGCAAGAGCGTTCGTGCCATTGAGGATTCATTTTGCTTCATTTTGTTTAAGTAAAAAAACATTTTGAAAAATTTCACTACTTACAATACAAAATGAAATGCCGGGGGGGGGGGGGGGAGAGACAAAACGAAATGGAAAAAACCCCCCCACAGTTTTTTTCTGTTTCATGTCCATCCCTACTTTGAATCTCTGCTCAGTCCTGGAAGCCCCCTAGGGGCATGCATGGAACTGGTAGAACTATGGTACCTCTGAAATATCTCACTTACTGTACCTTCAAAGCCCTATTAGGGCCATTATAGGTTGGATCACACTTGACAGCATGCAACACTCGCACACCAATGTGCTTTAGTAGTCAGTGTGACCATTGAGTAAAATATTGTGAGTAGGATTTTGTTGAACACCAGTCCAGCATTGTTCTTTGCCAACTATTTATTTATTTATTTATTTATTTATTTATTTATTTATTTATTTATTTATTTATTTATTTATTATGAATGAGTAGAGATCACCGTGCTGGAACAAATTCATCTTGCGTATGTGCTTCCTTGTATACACTCTGGGAACATGTGTTCTATTAGCCGTTCCTGAGAAGAAAAGCCTGGCAGATACAGAACTCATTAAGGCTCTTGTACATAGAACTACAGTGGTACCTTGTATAAAAGAATTATTTTGTTCCAAATGAAATTCTGTTAAGCCAATTTTCCTTTATACAAATTTCCCACAGGAATGCATTGAAAACGGAGTAATCCCTAATCGCGACCATTTTTATGTTGTACGGATTCGCCCCATTGCCGGTGTCCCCACCAAACGCACCTATGAAGGTGTCCCTCCCCCCTTGATGGTCTTAGTACCCGAGCAGGCCCATAAAGGGAGACACAATCATTGAGACGGCTTAGGCCCAAGTTGTTTAGTGCTTTATAGGCTGAAGCCAGTACTTCGAGTTGCAGTGGAGCTGCAATAACAGGTGGGGTTATGCAATCATTGGAGGGACCAATCCTTGTGAGCGTTCTGGCTGCGGCATTTTGGACCTGCCTTTACCCTCCCACTTTTCTCTCCGTGAGCTAGCCTAATGTACCTAAGCTTCCTTCTCTCTGCTCCAGCATGTAAATACAGAGAGAGAGAGAGAGAGAGAGAGAGAGAGAGAGAGAGAGAGAGAGAGAGAGAGAGAGAGAGAGAGAGAGAGAGAGAGAGAGAGAGATCTGAGTATAAAGGCATAAGATCTGGATGAACAGCTTCAAAAGATGAGACCTTTCTACCTCCAGATGCACAAGATTTTCTTCCTTGCCTGTTCGTCTTCCCCGGGGCGAAGACCAGGAGTGCCTTCTTACTTTCCCCCCTTTCATCTTCTGATAATATTGTCATTTCCTTTGCAAAGCCCTTATTTGGGACTAATGGACTGGAAAAGAGATTGCTGCGGGTTGCTCTCTGTCGCATGAAAGAACAGTTAGGAACACACATTCACACACATTCACAAGCACAAAGGCACTGTAGCGATAATAGGAACGCTATTCAATTACCAAAAGTAAATGCTGAGACATAGATGTTTATTGTAAACGTTCTCTGTAGGCAAATCTCTGTCCAAGTTGGTCTGATGGGTCTCTACTGGAGGCTGGGTTAGTTACCTTTTTTTTTGGATTGAAACTTCCAGGATCCATCACCACCAATGTTGCATGCTGACATACTGAATGTTTATAATCCAAATATTCCTATAAATTTTCCCTGGGCTGTTGAATAGGCATAAACTTGAGTGTCCAGAAAACCTCTGGGGACTCAGGTCCACTTCTTATTTCCATCCTATTCTACTACTACTACTACTACTACTACTACTACTACTACTACTACTACTACTACTACTAATAATAATAATAATAATAATAATAATAATAATAATAATAATAATAATAATAATAATAATAAGAAGAAGAAGAAGAAGAAGAAGAAGAAGAAGAAGAAGAAGAAGAAGAAATTGGAGTTGATAAAGTCACCACCAGTCAGCTGCAGAAAGCCACCTTACTGGGATCTGCTGGCATAATTCGCCAATATATCACATAGTCCTAAATGCTTGCAAAGTGTTTGATTAGTGAGAGATAGAAACGTTTCGCTGTTCACCCAAACAGCTTCATCGGTCTGAATACAGCTAGTGCAAGAGACCTTCTTATAGTCAGCTTGACCTCTTGTCCCCTGGTCTGATTGGCTCATAAGATGAACAAAGCCTGAATAGGCTCGTTAGGGAGACATTAGTGTCCATGGCCTTAAGGTAAACAATGGCCTAAGGTGCTGAAACCCATCAAGAATGGGTCCTATCCCTAACGAGCCTATTCAGGCTTTGTTCATCTTATGAGCCAATCAGACCAGGGGACAAGAGGTCAAGCTGACTATAAGAAGGTCTCTTGCACTAGCTATATTCAGACCGATGAAGCTGTTTGGATGAACAGCGAAACGTTTCTATCTCTCAAAAAAGAAGTCCAGTAGCCATGACTCAACTCCCAGTTAAACGAACCTGGATGACTGAGAATCTTCACAGATGTTTGATTAGTGATTTGTAAAACAAATCCAGCATAGTAATTTTGTCTGTTGTGTGATAATTTAATAATCATAAGTAAAGGCTGTGAAAAACTGGAGCGCACCTGGTCCAGATGAGCTGCATGTTTCTTTGTTAAAGCATTTAACAAGTCTCCATCAACATACCGTATTTAATGGCGTATAACACGCACTTTCCCCCCCTGAAAATAGGGGGCAAATTATGTATGCGTGTTATACGCCAATATAATATGAGGCGACCAGTGTGCTTGGCAAAAACAACGACTGCCGTCCCATAGCCAGTGCTCGCACACTGCGAGCTGACGGGGCAGGCCAGAGAAACAAGGATCCCACGCACGCCCTAACCCCCCTCCCTAAAGCCTAACTATCTCCCCCCCGGGAGCAGGGAGCGCACCCCCCGGGACCCTAACTAACCCGCCCCCTAAATCTACCCCCCCGGCGCGAGATCCCTAGCCAGACCAGACGGCCCGGATGAACACGGGCCGTCAAAGAAGTCCCGTCCTGGTTGTGCCGCCGCCGCCGCCGAGCTCTCCCGTGCCTGAGCCCTTATCAGGGCTCCGACGGGGAGCCCAGCTGATCGGCGGCCTGTCAAATAAAGAAAAGACCGGCCAGAGCGCAGTGAGGCCGCAAGCGTCCGCCGCTGCTGCTGCCGGTCACGGGCAGGCCGCCGCCGCCGCGGCCACCGCCCGCCTCGCCAGACAAGGCCCCGATCCTCGGCTGCACGGACGGAGCTGCCAGGTTGCCTCAGGGACTCCGTGGGTGGGAGGTGGGTTAGGGGGAGGGTTAGATAGGGACCCGGGCAGGTGGGCGCCAAAAATTTTTTTCCCCCTAAAATTTCCCTCTTAAAATGAGGGTGCGTGTTATACGCCTGTGCGTGTTATACGCCGATAAATACGGTATATCCGTGCAATTTGACCATTTATTCCAAAATTCTACAACTGAGGATGACAACAGGCTACACGTTTTTTATAATGAAAGATCACCCAAAGGGCAACGGACTCAGTAACTGTTGACCAATTACATTCCTTCTAACAACATTCAAACTCCTCATAGCAGTACTTGCTAGATCAATACATAATTAGTGAATTGAAAAGTCCCGGTACCCCAACTGAACAGAAAGGGAACTTGGAGAAGTCTAGAGGCACAAAAGATCCACTGCTTATTGGGGGGAAAATTATACTAAAGAATCCAAAAGATGAAAAGCAGATCCTAACATATCCTGAATATGATATGAAAAAGCATTTGACTCACTGCCACAAAACTGGATTAATGCCTGCGTAAAAAGTTTGTAACAATATTCAGAAGTTCCTCAAGAAAAAACATAATGTTCCCTCTGGATGAAGAATTCAGAAGAAGACAGCCACCTTTGAGCCATGTTTCCGAACTGGGGAATGATGGGCTACCTTATATGTGGTATAGGCCTCATTAAATAATTTGTTCTCGGTTGTTTTGGAGCCAGATTTTAAAGTTAGGTCATAGAATGCCTGGTGCAGGCAGGAGAGCAATGGCTGAAAAGCTGGATGCCTCATTTTAACTTTCACTTTCCCCCCCCCCCCCACCCTCAGTCACTAGGAGAATGCCCTCCAGCTGCTTCTGAAGGCAGTCTCCAGGAATGGAGTGAGGGACATTAAAAGGGCAATGGGCAAACTCCTCTTTGATTCTTTCTTAAAAGGGCAATAAGGCAGCTCCCTTTTCTCTATTTCTGCCCTTTCTCTTGGCTTCTCCTCTTCTTGTTCCCTTGATCTGACCTTAGTGGTGCTATGGCCATAAGCATTTAATGAAATAATCTTTGAGTTTGCAGGGGAAAAAAACAAAGAGGGTTAGTTTCTAAGGTAAAGAGCAAACCGTGCTTCTTAGTTGCTGCCAGGTGAGAATCTTCTTTAATTCTTTTTTCTTTTTTTCTACCTTCTAATAATGATTCGAGGACCCATTAACTCTATTGATGCCTCAGAGTCTTTGCTCTTCCCCATGTTCATTTGGAAATGCAAAAATACCCCAATACAGTTGATCTTTTCCTTCACCGAAAAGATGAACAGAGTAGACCAGTAGCTAGATGGTCTATAAATAAATAAATAAATAAATAAATAAATAAATAAATAAATAAATAAATAATGGAGTACCATAGTTTTTGCTCCATAAGATGCACAGGACCATAAGACGCAACTAGTTTTAGAGGTATGTATGTGTGAAAAAACATTCACACATACTGTGGTCCTGGTACATATCCAGTCCCAGTTTACTCTCTAGCCATGCTGCTCTTGGGATGCCCGGTGCAGCATGGCTGGAGAGTAAAATGTGAAGACAAGCTGCCCCCCCCGCCCGAGTCTCCATCTTGGGAAGCTTCCAGTCCTTGCAGAAGCCTTCGGACCAGGTGCAGGTCCCATCCCCAGCGGAGGCTTCTTGACCCAGCTATTTTTTTAAAAAATTACCTTGCACGATTGATTTGTTCCATAGAATAGAAAACGGAGAGTAAACAGCCCTACCGGAGACAATAGAGATGGGTTATAGAGTAACCATCCACCATGATAACCATAGATCTGCTCTTCAGACAGGCTGAATGAGAGAAGTCCCTCCCTGGATTCACATTGTGCCTGTCTTGAAGAGTAGCTCTATGGTCATCATGGTGGGTGGTTACTCTCTAGCACGTTTCTCCTCTCTATGATCTCTGATTGGGCTGTTTACTCTCCGTCTTCTAGTCTATGGAAAAAATCAATCATGCAAGGTAATTTTTTTAACAGCTGGGTCAGGAAGCCTCTGCGGGGCCTGCAGCTGGGGCTGGAATCTGCACCAGTCTGGAGGCCTCTGCAGCTACCACTCTGGAGGCTTCCAGCGGGGGTGTATTCATCCTATAAGATGAAAAGATATTTCTCCTTACTGTTGAGGGGGGAATGCATCTTATAGAGCGAAAAAATATGGTAAATAAATAAATAAATAGTTCTTCTCTAATTAAAAAAAACCCTGAACACACCATTCCTTGGTGTAATCCCAAACCAGATGATTGTTTCTTTCTAGGTTATCCAAGAAGCTTGGATAACTGCCACCTTGTGGCTTCTGCAACATCCTTGTTTCCTTATTTAGCATCTTTCCCTGCACATGTCGTAGGGCAGCCAGGTTCCAACTCCAGCTGAACAACTCTTGGAAATTAAGCTGCTTCTCTTCTTGTTTCATTATGTGTTGTGTGGATGCCTCGTGCCTTCCTAACCAGCTTCCTTGCGACTGTCTCCTCTGGTGCCTCTTAAATGAAAACAGCGAGGCTGACGATGGGTCCTGTGCCAATCTGTATTGATTTCCAGGAGCTGTGTCCCGTCCTTCCAGCCAGCCGTTCTTCCTAGTGCCAGGTGATCCTAGAGGCTTTTTCGAAGCTTATCCTGATGTCTGCATAGCCACCTGCCAATAAACTGGAGGCAAGCCATTGTTCTCTCTTAGGCAAGGATGCGGGACAAAAGCAATCTCCTGAGAGAGGCAGGGGAGCCCTTTCTTAAGACTATAGCACTGTGGGCTCTTGCTCCGCAGGTGTTTGGCACTTGGTCCACCACTGGAACAGTAATTGTGTTTTTATCTCAGCCCAGTGATTTCCAGACTTTCCTTTTCTGTTCTATTCTGTCCTGATCTATCCACAACAAAGCCTAACATGGTACAAAGAATTCTGAAATGCATGCCACCCATGTGGGTTCCCTTTCCTGCTCCATCAGGAGTTTAGATGAGAGAAGGTGCACAATCCCTTCCAACTACTATTCTGTGATTGGTTGGGTTTTTTTTTTTTGCCCGTTCATCAGCACTTGACAGCCCTGTTGGCCTCCCCATTAACCAGTTCAGTTAAGACAGTGGTTCTCAAACTGGGGGTCGGGACCCCTTTGGGGGGGTCAAATGACCATTTCATAGGGGTCGCCATGAAGCAGTGAAGAAAAAGGGACAAACTGCTTGGGTCTGGAGGAAGAAGGGGAGAAAGGAGGGGGAAAGAGTGAGTTACAGCTTGATAGGTTGGAGGGGATGTTCGTCAATTGCACCAGAGGCTGTGATTGGCTGAGGGTGCCTGTAGAGGGAAGTTCTCTATGGCACCTGCGGCAGTGGCCTGCAGAGATGGGCACGAATCGAAAAATGGTGTTTCGGTTTTTCGTTTTTCATTGAGGGGTCCATTTCAGTTTGTTTTCATTTTTCGTAAATGTTTGAAAAAATCATTTTTGTTTATTCGTTTTTCATTTTTACCCACTTTTTGCACGATTTTTTAAGCATTTCCATGCGTGGGCGTCCCCCAACACCCCAGACCAGAGGGAAAACACTAAAAAAAATTGATGCTGGCAGAGACACAGTATAGACTAGGTACACAGGGAGGCTGCAAAGGCAGCGGCAGGTGTTGCCCAGGGTGCAAGACAGCCACATAGTGACTGCACTGTGGGGCAGGGGAGAGTACTCACCGAGAGGTACACATACATGCACACAGGGAGGCTGCAGGACTGAAGCTAGAGAGAAATATATTCTTTCTCTCCCCTAAGAGCCAGGCTGCAGCCGGCAGGAACACAGAGACACACACCTGCCTGGCTGGCCTGAAGTGAAAATAATGAGTCGCAGAGACATAATCCCACCCTAACTCCCACCGGAGACTGCAAGGAGGACAGGGGCTCCTTGCAGTCTCTGGTGGGAGTTAGGGTGGGCGAAGGGATGGGCAAGCCATCATGTGGGCCCACCAAATCTTTCCATAAGAACATAAGAAGAGCCATGCAGGATCAGGCCAAAGGCCCATCTAGTCCAGCTTCCTGTATCTCACAGTGGCCCCACCAGATGCATTTGGGAGTGCATGAGACTATATATCTGTCTCCTGATAGCACTCCCCTGCATCTGGCCCTTGAAGTACTCCGGTTTTAAGCCTGGAGATGACACATCTCCCACATGGTTTGTAACCTGTGATGGACGTTTCCTCCAGGAATCTGTCCAATCCCGTTTTGAAGGCATCCAGGCCAGATGCCATCACCACATCTTGTGTCAGGGAGTTCCACAGACTAACAACATGCTGGGTAAAAAAAAATATTTTCTTTCATCTGTTCTCACTCTCCCAACCCACAGTTTGAGTGGATGTCCCCTAGTCTTGGTATTTTTTGAGAGGGAGAAGAGTGTCCCTCTATCCACTTGACATGCCCTGCATTATTTTGTACGTCTCAATCATATCCCCCCTCAGGCACCCATGTTTGAAATTTTAAATGTCTTATATGTTTTCAAAATCTCTCCATCCTACACCCTGGATACAAAACAAGTGGTGCTGAGCCCACAAGACTTTGAATACTTAATCAATGGCTTGCAGAAGGAAAGGCAAGAAGAGCTCTACTGCTTTGTAATTAGCACAGTCTCTTTCTCAGCAGGTTTCAGCACAGCACCACCATTTGTAACTGCAAAGGGATTTAACACACGGGTTCTGTGCCATTCCACCCATAACAACAAGACCTGGGATTTTGAATACTCTCTTAGGGTGCGGTCTCACCTGGTTTTTGATCCTGATATTCTGAAGGTCCGGCTTTTCCTCATCATCCCGTCACGTGATTTATTATGTGGGACAGGAGTTCACACATCCAAAGTTGGTTATTTTTATTTTAAAGTGCAGTTCACCCCCCTTGGCCAGCAGGTGGCACTAGCATTTAAAAAAATGGATCACTTTCTGGGGGAAATTAAATCAAAGGACACCGGAAGGAGCTTCCTCTTGCTCCGAGGTTGCCAGGAAATATTAAAAAGCAGCGCCGATCAGCCGTTCAGTGCTCTGAGAAAAAAAAAGAAAAAAACCCGGATCATCTGCATGGTCCCACGACGTCTGCCTCCTTAAAAGGTGGATTTTTAAGCAAGGCAGAAAATTCCCTACTTCTCCGGTAAGTCAAAGAAACCTCGCTTAAAGGGGCATTACCGGGTTTTCTTTCTTTCTTTCTTTTCAAAAAGCCTGGTGGCCGTGGGGATGGCATTTTGGGGCAAGATTTATTTAGGAATTTAAACTGCTTTTAAAGGGACGTGGGACCAGGGCCTTAGATAATATGTATATATATTGAATGGACTTGAGCGTCACAGAACGACTTAGAACAAGAAGAGAAATGATGAGACAAATGGCAAACATATTTGTCTCCAACAAATGGGAGACTACTTTTTTTTTTTAGAAAGCAAGCACTGGCTTCAATCCTATGTAAAATATACCTTGATTTGTAAATAATAATCATCTAGTGAAAATGGATACACGAATGCCTGACTGAAAGGTAGTAGTGGCATATTGAACAAGGATACTATGAGATGTGGGGTACGTTAGGCTTCCTCATCTTAAGTAGCAACACCTTCACTTTGAGTTTATAGTAAGAGGATGGCAGTAGGAAATACAGTAGCCCATCTTCCAAAGTTTTATATGTATCAGTAGAACTGCACTTCCCTGCACCACAGGGGTGGAAAATGTAACTCTCCAACAATAAACCCCAAAGTCCTCTGAACTTAACAGTGACAATAAAAGCAGGATAAAACTGTTATAGTGCTGCATTGGAACTATAAAACAAACATTATAGGAGATGCATATTCCCTAGTCTTTCAGAGTTTTTACTCCATTGAGGTGATCTTTTGATACACTTATCACAAGAAAGGAGGCTGCAGTAGACATTCAGGTAGGCAGTTATGCTTCTGCTTTTGCGACCATTTTGGGCCATTTGAGGAGCACTGTGTTGGAAATGGGTTCAGTTTGTTGTCAAAATCCACAGGTAAGATGGTCTTAGTTCAAACTGCTTTTGGACAGGGCTCCATTAAAAGTAATAATAATAATAAAGGCTTCCTTTCTTCAGGCACTCCCTCTCAGAACAGAAGCACAGCAGGTTCAGCTGTGTGTCTCTGCCTTCCTCCTCCTCCTCCTCATTTACTTACTTGAAGAAGAAATTTGATTGCATTCCTAATAGAAACATCTAATATCTCCTTAAATTCCAATGTAAGCACAATTAAGCATCTTGCAACGGGCCTTGAGAGAGATGTTCACATTATATTGCCTATTTCCATCCCACCGTACTGGATCGTCACACTGAAAGCAGCGGTTAAGGTAATAATGAAAATTGTGATGGTGATGATAATTGTGCGAAAGTCCTTCTGGCTCCCAGCTGAATTCCATGAGTTGGAGTACTAGGATTTTTTTGTAACTCCATTTCAAATGTTTTTTTTCTCTATCAATTTTTTTGTACAACGCTTGGCATTTCTACCAACAGCTTTCCTTCATGTTTCATTTTTATCTATCCCTGGCAGTTTGGGTGTTATAAGAACATATAAGAACATAAGAAGAGCCATGCTGGATCAGGCCAAAGGCCCATCTAGTCCAGCTTCCTGTATCTCACAGCGGCTCCACCAGATGCGTTTGGGAGCGCATGAGACTATATATATCTGTCTCCTGATACCACTCCCCTGCATCTGGCCCTTGAAGTACCCTGGTTTAAAGCCTGGAGATTACACATCTCCATCATGGTTTGTAACCTGTGATGGACTTTTCCTCCAGGAATCTGTCCAATCCCCTTTTGAAGGCATCCAGGCCAGATGCCATCACCACATCCTGTGGCAGGGAGTTCCATAGACTTACAACACGCTGGGTGAAAAAATATTTTCTTTTGTCAGTTCTTACTCTCCCAGCCCTCAATTTGAGTGTATGTCCCCTAGTTCTGGCATTTTGGGAGAGAGAGAAGAGCTTCCCTCTATCCACTTTACTCATACCCTGCATTATTTTGTATGTCTCAATCATATCCCCCCTCAAGCACCTTTTTTCCAGACTAAAGAGGCCCAAATGTTTTAGCCTTTCTTCATAAGGGAGGTGCCCCAGGCCAGTAATCATTTTAGTCGCTCTCTTCTGCACCTTTTCCAGTTCCACTATGTCTTTCTTGAGATGCGGTGACCAGAACTGTACACAATACTCCAGGTGGGGCCTTACTATTGTTTTGTATAAAGGCATTATAATGTTTGCTGTTTCATTTTCAATCCCCTTTTTGATAATCCCTAGCATGGAACTGGCCTTCTTCACCGCTGCCACACATTGGGTAGACACCTTCATGGAGCTGTCCACCAACACACCAAGATCTCTTTCCTGATCCGTCACGGATAACTCAGAGCCCATGAGTTGATAGATGAAGTTTGGATTTTTTGCCCCAATATGCATTACTTTACATTTAGTTACATTAAAACGCATTTGCCATTTCGCAGCCCATTCCCCCAGTTTGGAGAGATCCTTCTGGAGCTCTTCACAATCTTCTCTGGTTTTTACCACACGGAAAAGTTTTGTGTCATCGGCAAACTTGGCCACCTCACTGTTTATCCCTGTCTCCAGGTCATTTATGAACAGATTGAAAAGCACCGGTCCCAGGACAGAGCCCTGGGGCACACCGCTTTTCACCGCTCTCCATTGTGAAAATTTCCCATTGACACCTACTCTTTGTTTCCGGGATCTCAACCAGTTCTCAATCCATAAGAGGACCTGCCCTCTTATCCCCTGACTGTGCAATTTTCTCAGCAGCCTTTGGTGAGGGACTGTGTCAAAAGCCTTTTGAAAATCCAGATAGACTATATCCACCGGTTCACCCAAATCCATGTGCCTGTTGACCTTTTCAAAAAATTCTAAAAGGTTTGTAAGACAAGATTTACCCTCACAGAAGCCATGCTGATTTTCTCTCAGCAAGGTTTGTTCTTTTATGTGTTTTAAGATTTTCTCTTGGATGAGGCTTTCCACCATCTTCCCTGGGACAGATGTAAGGCTAACTGGCCTGTAGTTTCCCGGGTCCCCCCTCCTTCCTTTTTTAAAAACTGGTGTGACATCTGCTATCCTCCAGTCCTCCGGCACTGTGGCCATTTTAAGAGACAAGTTGCATATAACCGTTAAGAGATCTGCAATTTCATTTCTCAGTTCCCTAATAACCCATGGGTGGATGCCATCTGGGCCCGGTGACTTGTTAATCCTCAATTTATCAATTAGTCCTAAAACCTCCTCTCTTTTAACCTGTATTTGATTTAATTCTTTAGTCAAGAGGGGTGGCTCAGGCAGCGGAATCTGCTCAAGGTCCTCTGTCGTGAAGACAGACGCAAAGAACTCACTCAATTTCTCTGCAATGTCCAAGTCCTCCTTAACCTCCCCTTTTCCTCCCTCAAGGAGGAGTTTAAAAAGTAAAAAAGGTAAAGGTTCCCCCTGCACATGCATGCTAGTCATGTCCAACTCTAGGGGCACTGCTGATCTCCATATTAAAGCCTAACAGCCAGTGTTGTGCAAGTCCATGTTTTACCTTCCTGTTTTTTACGGTGGTACCTATTTTCGAACTGCTAGGTTGGCAGGAGCTGGGGTTATCAGTGGGAGTTCGCTCCGCTGCATGGCACCCGGGATTTGAACCGCCGAGCTGCTGACTTGGCAGCCAACAGTTTTCAGAAGCCTTAGTCCACTGAGCCACCATGCCCCTTATGGAGGACCTAACCCACCCACCCCCAAATCTGTTAGGAATGAAAACCTACCTGACAATTATCCCAAATTTTGTTTCTTATTTAAAAAACCCACAGGAAGTATTTATTTATTTACATTTCTATAGCACCCCCTTAGTGCAAACAGCCCTAACGTGCAGAAGAGAAACCAAAGTTTCTCTCTATCAAATGAAAATGGGCTGTATTTCCACTCTTGCTCATTGATTTCCCTTGAGAGGTCAAGGATTATATGAAGCTTTTGTGTGCCTGCTTGTCTTCAGTTTAATGCACTCATGTCTCACCCCTAACTTAATGCGCAAACATCTCGGAAGCTTAAGTGTTTTTCAGCATGTTAAGATGGAAACTTAGCTAGCTCCCAGATTTGATCCCAGTGCAAAACACAATTTCTTTCTTTCTTTCTTTTATTTTGAATATTTTTACCCCACATTTCTCCTTGGAAGCTACCCAAGGCAGCTTACAATAATGACGGATGATATACAGTCCAGAACATTTAAGACATATTTGAGTTAAGAACAGGAAATTAGAAGATGAATCTTGGAGCATTAAAAGGTAACATTAAAGCTACAAAGAGCATGCAAAAAAATCTATTATGAAGGGTGCAAACTAGAATGGAAAACACTGGTGTTCTTATGAAATCAGTCAATGTAATCATGCATGGTAATCCATATAAAAGTCACATAGTAGGTAGTCCCCTATTCAGGGAAGAAAAGGTAAAAGGTAAAGGTTCCCCCTGCACATGTGTGCTAGTCATGTCCTACTCTAGGGGTGGTGGTCATCTCTGTATTCAAGCCAAAGAGCCAGTGTTGTGCAAGTCCATGGCCACGTGGCCGGCATGGCTGCACGGAAACACTGTTCTACCTTCCCACTTTTTATGGCGGTACCTATTTATCTACTTGCATTTACATGCTTTCAAACTGCTAGGTTGGCAGGAGCTGGGGTTAACAGCGGGAGCTCACTCCTCTGCGTGGCACCCGGGATTCGAACTGCTGAGCTGCCAACCTTGCAGCTGTCAGTTTTTGAAGCCTTAGTCCACTAAGCCACCACCTCATTCAGGCAAAGCTTGCTTGAAAAAGAAGGTCTTTGCCTGCTTCTAGATAGTCATGGGAATTGAGGAGAAAATTAGGAAATGATCAGTCTTAAATGAAATAACACATTCCTGGATTTGTTTGTAAATGTTGACAACGGACATAAACCTAGGTTTGCCATATTTCCCTCCTCTATATCTGGCAGCCTAATTTGCATACTCTGATTATGCTGCTCTGCAGTTTATTTTGAAATGTATGCCCACTGTGCAAATTCTTGTGCGTTTTTCATATTATGCTAATTAAGCACAATCATGGTCATCTTCTATTCCTCCAAGTATGCTTCATTTTTCACATCACTTCTACAGCCATTAGGAATTTGAGAGAGCGGGCAGAATGAAAATAAAGTGCCCAAAGAGGGAAATTCTGGTTCATATTTCCGCTTAATTGTGAAGCGTAACTGGACAATTTTCCATCATCTTTTAACTTGACAGATCCATGGGAATCTCATTGGATCTCTCCATCCTTATATGACAGCAAACTGCAGAAATCGAATGAGGAGCAACACTTTATTATATCCTTTAGCAATACATTACAGAGCATTTTGTCATAACTAGAAAAAAATTCCATCTTGGCTTCCTTTGCCTTCTTAAATTTATCTTGCACATATTTTTTACATGTGTATGTTTTGTGCATTTTCATTTCCATTTTTGCAAAATAAAAGGGCTTTTGTGCAAAGCCCACATACATTGCTACTGCTGACGTATAAGCCCTTAGCAGAATCTATACCCAGATAAGCAGCTCAGAAGCTCTTAGCGAGACAAACACATGCAATATTAGTTCTTTGGAAAGCATGTTATAATTTCCTTATCTTTTTTTAAAAAAAAACTCTTTCCAGAAATGCAATACGCACAGCAAGCATCACCTCATCCTCAGCTACAACAATTGTAATAGCGACGACGACAACAAACAGAAGTTTCCAATAATGTATACTATCTATTTCCTTATGCTGTTTTTTTTTTGCCAGCTTTCCCAACCTTTGCCAACTATACTTGGGGGAAGCATTTAGCTAAACAACTGGTTAAACTGGTGGTAGAGAAAATGGAACTTGATACTCCTGAAAGGCCATAGACGTACAGTCTCATAAAATTGTAAAGCTAGAAGGGAGGCCAAGGCTTTGAGCCTAGCTCCCTCAGAAAGCTGAAAATACATAAAGAAACATAATATCAGAGCTAAGAAGCATTCTTCCCCCCCCCCCAACGGCAGCTCCTATAATCCCCCAGGCTGCATTCATTGCTTTCTGTGCACTGAAAGCAATGTGATTAATTGTTTTTTTTCTATGCATCTCCGCTATGGCCAAACATTCCTGCGATTTCTATGTGATCTAGTCAAATTGTGCATGGCTTCATTTTTGGGCTACCCATGTGGAAAAGGCTGCTTTTTCATAAAACAATTGTCCTAAATAGCAACTGCATTCTTTTGCCTTCTGTGTTCACATCTACACAGTCTAGAGCAGTGGTGGCGAACCTTCAGCACTCCAGATGCTTTGGACTCCCAGTTGCCAGTGACAAAGGACTGTTGGAGCTGTGCTGCTTGCCTGCAGGAGATAATTTTTTTTGCTGTGGGGGATTAAGATATGGGGTTTTACCACATCTGAGAAAACTTGCAATAGTTGGTTCTATTCTTTGTTGCTGCACTTCTGTTTTCTTTAAATGCACTTCCAAATAGTTTTAGGCAGTAATTATTTTAACATGATCATAGAATCATAGAATGATGGAACTGGAATGGGCCCTCTAAGGCCATCCAGTCCAACCCCCTGCTGAGTACAGGAATCCACACTGCCAGGAGGCTGGGAGTTTGATTCCTCATTGTGCCTTCAGGGAGAAGGGCCAGCCTGCATGGCCTCGGTCAAGCTGCAGACTCTCAGATACCCCTGGGGTGGTGGTGGAAGGAACGGTAAACCATTTCTGAATCAAAGGCAGTGTTTGGGAGTTTAATTCTCCCCTGTGCCCCCATGAGAAGGGCTGGTATCAATGATGCAGATGGTCCCTTCCAGCTGTGCAGTTCTAAGATTAGGATGGTGGTGGTGGTGGTGGTGGTGGTGGTGGTGGTGAAAACCCTGAAAAGAGTCATACGAACATAAGAACTAGAGATGGGCACGAAATGAACCTTTTTTCATTTCCGTTATTTGTTATTCATTTTGTCGTTACATAACAAAACGAATAACAAAAATTGTGATGAAATTGGAATGAACCGAACAGAACCATGAAAATTAGGTTTGTTATGTTTTGTTTTCGTTAATGGCGACGCACAATGAAATGAGCTGTCTTTAAATGTTAAAAAACGTCCTGAATATCCGTAAAAACCCAGCAATAATTATTTATTCTGCCTGATAATACCTAACAGGTGGGTTGGGGTCCTTAAAACATGCATTTATGTCTTTTCTCAGATCGCTGTATTTTTTTTTCCTTTAAGGGGAGTTAGGGGACATCGACCCAAAATGGCTCCCAGATGCCTAATATTGATTTCTTGGGTATTAAAACACCCTGGACATCCATAAAAACACAGTGATAATTATTTGGAATTATTACCTACCGGGGGTTAGGGTCCTTAAAACTTTTGTTTTTGTCTTTCTCCCATCGCAATGTATCTTTTCTTTTCCCTTTGACACAAAATGGATTCCAGCCATAAAATGGATGCAAGCCATGTGATGGGATCCTGTAAATTCTTGGACAACTTCAACCAATAGCATGCCCAGGTTGCAGACTGGGCAGGTCTGGCAGCCACAGAGGGCATAAGAAGCTCTGGCAGCCCCCATCCTCCTTGCAGTCTCCAGTGGGAGTTAGGGTGGGATTGTTGTCTCTGCCACTTGTTATTTTCATTTTAGGCCAGCCACTTTAGGCCAGTCTCTGTGTTTCTGCCGGCTGCAGCCTGGCTCTTAGGGGAGAGAAAGAAGAGATTTCTATTTAGGTTCAGTCTTGCAGCCTCCCTGTGTGTGCGCGTGCGTACCTCTCGGTGAGTACTCCTCCTCTCTGCCAGTATCATTTTCTTAGTGTCTTCCCTCTGGTCTGGGGCATTGGGGGACGCCCACGCATGGAAATGCTTTAAAAATTGCGCCAAAAGCGGGTAAAAACAAAAAATAAAAAATGAATAAACGAAAACAATTTTTTTTCAAAAATTCACAAAAAAACGAAAACGAACCAAAACGGACCGCTCGACGAAAAACCAAAATGCCATTTTTTCGATTCGTGCCCATCTCTAATAAGAACATATGAACAGTCTTGCTGGAACAGGCCACTGCCCATCTAGTCCAGCATTCTGTCTCACAGAGCGGCTCACCATTTGCTTCAGGGTATCTCCAAGGAGATGCTTTCACCTGCTTTCTTCCCTGCAAATGGCATTGAGAGATATCCAGTCTATCTCTCCAACCCAGCGGTTGTCCTTAGGCATCCCTAATGATAGCCATGGATACCCTTGTTCTCCATGAACTTGTCCAATCCTTTCTTAAAGCTGTCAAGGCTGACAGCTGCCACCACTTCTTCTAGCAGGGAGTTCCACAGACCAGTGATGCTCTAGGTGTAAAAGTACTTTCTCTTATTTGTTTGAGATCTAGTACTCAAAACTTTCATGGAGGGCCCCCTAGTTCTAGTGTTGTGCAATAGGGAAAACAGCTTTTCCTTATCTACTTTGTTCACACCGTGTATGGTTTTATAAACTTCAATCAGATCATCTCTTAGGTGCCGTCGTTCAAAAGTGAAGAGGCCCAGCCGTTGCAGCCTCAGATGGTAAGGAAGGTGTTCCAGTCCCCTAACCATTCTGGTTGCCCTCCTCTGCACTTTTTCAGTTTCTACCATATAGAATCATATCATCACCATAAGTCAAAGTTGACTTGACACCACACCATTATTATACATGTATATATGCTTGGATCTTCAGATACTACTGTCTGCGGGTTTGTTTTGGTTTGTTTGATTTGAATTGGTTTTTATGTATTTATTTATTTTTTGGTCCACTCATGCCTTTCAAATAGATGCCTTGCATCGTTTTTCTTGCAGATGGAAAATATATCTCATGGTGTGTTCTCATTAAGATGAGAACATGGAGCAGCATGTCAAGTTCAGCTGATGATTCAAGATGGACTTTTAACAGTACCAAATCCCCAAAGAGCTTCTATTTAGATTTTCCCTGGGCAGGGCAGTCTGACCCGTTTCTTCCTGTCCACCTTGTTCCACACTCTCAGCAGCTTAATTGAATGCTTCAAAATGCAAACGACTCTCTTTAGTGTGGCCACGAGAATAAGAAAAATGAGACGTTCTGCAAAGACTGTTGATACTCTGGAGGCCAATATGTCAGATGCAGTGATCGGCTTTTTAAAAAAAAAGTGAGGAAGCAGAGATATGAGACTGGAAAATCTGGAATGATGGAACCATCTAGGGAAAAACTGACATTAGAGTAACTCAGCAGATGTCAATGCAGATGCTTTAAAAACACAGACCATGTTTCCAGAATGTGTAGCAGATGATCAAAAATCAGATGGGCATTCTTATCTGTTTCCACTCTTCCATGGCTGTGGAATTGCAATAAATAGATCAGTAGCCAGGTTTGTCAAATCTCAGCTGAAGTCCTGGGGCACTGCTATGATTCTCCAAGTGTCCAGGCAAAGCGACAAATTTGGGGGCAATTGTTACCCAAGGAAGACCAACTTTGATTGTTTTTGTCTACGTGAGGTGAGTGCACTTATCTCCACATGTGTAACGCATTGTGATGGGTTCTGGTGCACAAGGACCATAGAATCATAGAACAGAATCATAGCATCATGGAGTTGGAACAGGCCTATATGGTCATTGAGTCCAAACCTCCTTGCTCAAAGCAGGGAAACATATCAAAGGATACCTAAAATTCTCCTGGATGCCTCCGGTGTTGGACTGCACAACATTTCTCAAGGTAATTGGTTCTATTGTCATACTACTCTAAGAGTCAGGAAGCTTTTGTTTCCAGAAGGTACTTTCAGATGTATGGGGTAGCATATAGGCAGTATGTGTTACTTTCCTTTTTAGTAACACTCCGTGCACTTGAGTCTTGGCAAATCCATACAGTGTATGATTCTTCCATCAGAGAATTGGGAGTACCATAATTTTATGTTGAGTATTACCTATTGTGGTGGTTTTAATTGTTTTTATTGCCCTGTTTGTAAACGGCCCAGAGTTCCCTATTGGAAAATAGATGCAGCATATAAACTTAAAAATAAATAAGTAAGTAAAGTGCTAATTATTGACTTTTCATCCAAGCTTTGTCGTAACTTGCATAACTGCTCTGCTGATTCATGAATTGAATTTTCGGCTTTCAAACAACCTCAGAAGGAAGTGTGGTTTGGTTTCCCTATAGTTTTGTATTGGTAGGAAATAGGAATACCATCTTGATTATTCAAATATATAGCTCTTGCTCACTTTTTCCCTGCCCTGCCCCCCGTGTGAAAAATTGCCCATTTTGCCTCTTAAACTGCCTGTCACCCATCTCTGCTGGTCCTTCATTACAACAACCACAAGGCAGATTAGCCATCACTGGTGAGGACAATGTTAACAATGGAGGAAAGTGTTGCTAGTAGGACCACCCACAATAGGTAGGTAGGTAGGTAGGTAGGTAGGTAGGTAGGTAGGTAGGTAGGTAGGTAGGTAGGTAGGTAGGTAGGTAGGTAGATAGATAGATAGATAGATAGATAGATAGATAGATAGATAGATAGATAGATAGGGGGGGAGGGAGGGGGGGAGGTACAGTCAGGCAGACAGATGCTTACTGCTGTATGATAATATACTCAAGTCCATCTACTCAAACATAAGAGTGGGACTTCGTGGCAAATATTTATACATTTGTTGTTGTTGTTGTTGTTGTTGTTGTTGTTGTTGTTGTTGTTGTTGTTCAGTCGTTCAGTCGTGTCCGACTCTTCGTGACCCCATGGACCAGAACTCGCCAGGCCTTCCTATCCTCCACTGACTCCCGGAGTTTTGTCAAATCCATATTGGTTGCATCGATGACACCGTCCAACCATCTCATTCTCTGTCGTCCTCTTTTCCTTTTGCCTTCAATCTTTCCCAACATCAGAGACTTTTCCAAGAAGTCCTCTCTCCTCATGAGGTGGCCAAAGTACTGGAGCCTCCACTTCAAAATCTGTCCTTCCAGTGAACATTTGGGGTTGATTTCTTTCAGGATGGATAGGTTTGATCTCCTTGCAGTCCAGGGGACTCTCAAGACTCTCCTCCAGCACCACAGCTCAAAAGCATCAATTCTGCGGTGATCAGCCTTATTTATAGTCCAGCTTTCACTTCCATACATCACTACTGGAAAAACCATAGCTTTGACTATCTGGACCTTAGTTGGCAAAGTGATGTCTCTGCTCTTTAGGATGCTATCTAGGTTTGCCATTGCTTTCCTCCCAAGAAGCAGGTGTCTTTTTATTTCGTTACCGCAGTCACCATCTGCAGTGATCAAGGAGCCCAAGAAAATAAACTCTGTCATTGCCTCCACTTCTTCCCTTTCTATTTGCCAGGAGGTGATGGGACCGGTGGCCATGATCTTAGTTTTTTTGATGTTGAGCTTCAGCCCATTTTTTTTCACTCTCCTCTTTCACCCTTATTAAGAGGTCTATTTCCTCCTCACTTTCTGCTACCAGAGTAGTATCATCTGCATATCTGAGGTTGTTGATATTTCTTCCGGCAATCTTAATTTCGACTTGTGATTCATCCAGACCTGCCTTTCGCATGATGTACTCTGCATATAAGTTAAATAGGCAAGGTGACAGTATACAGCCTTGTCGTACTCCTTTCCCAATTTTAAACCAGTTAGTTGTTCCATATCCAGTTCTGACAGTTGCTGCTTGTCCCATATATAGATTTCTTAGGAGACAGATAAGGTGGTTAGGCACTCCCATTCCTTTAAGGACTTGCCATAGTTTGTTGTGGTCCACACAGTCAAAGTCTTTGGCATAGTCAATGAAGCAGAAGTAGATGTTTTTCTGGAACTCTCTGGCTTTCTCCATAATCCAGCGCATGTTGGCGATGTGATCTCTATTTCCTCTGCCCATTCGAAATCCAGCTTGTAGTTCTGGAAGTTCTCTTTCCACATAGTGCTGAAGCCTGCCTTGTAGAATTTTGAGCATAACCTTGCTAGCGTGTGAAATGAGTGCAATTGTGCGATAGTTGGAGCATTCTTTAGCATTTCCTTTCTTTGGGATTGGGATGTAGACCGATCTTTTCCAGTCCTCTGGCCACTGCTGGGTTTTCCAAATTTGCTGGCATATCGTATGCAGCACCTTTGCAGCATCCTCTTTTAAAATTTTAAAGAGTTCCATGGAATGCTGTCACCTCCACTGGCCTTGTTTGCAATGCTTTCTAAGGCCCACTTGACTTCACTTTCCAGGATGTCTGGCTCCAGGTCAGCAATTACGCTATCTTGGTTATCAGGGACATCCAGATCTTTCTGATATAATTCTTCTGTATATTCTTGCCATCTCTTCTTGATCTTTTCTGATTCAGTTAGGTCCCTACCATTTTTTGTCCTTTATCATATCCATCTTTGCACAAAATGCCCCTTTAATATCTCCAATTTTCTTGAATAGATCTCTGGTTTTTCCTTTTCTGTTGTTTTACTCTATTTCTTTGCACTGTTCATTCAAGAAGGCTGCCCTGTCTCTCCTTGCTATTCTTTAGAAATCTGCATTCAATTTTCTGTATCTTTCCCTTTCTCCCTTGCATTTTGCGTCCCTTCTCTCCTCCGCTATTTGTAGGGCCTCGTTGGACAACCACTTTGCTTTCTTGCATTTTCTTTTCTTTGGAATAGTTTTCATTGCAGCCTCCTGTACAATGTTACAAGCCTCCATCCATAGTTCTTCAGGTTTTCTGTCCACCAAATCTAGTTCTTTAAATCTATTCTTCACTTCCACTGTGTATTCGTACGGGATTTGACTTAGATTATACCTGACTGGCCCAGTGGTCTTCCCTACTTTCTTCAGTTTAAGTTTGAATTTTGAGATAAGAAGCTGATGATCTCAGCCACAGTCAGCACCAGGTCTTGTTTTGGCTGACTGTATAGAGCTCCTCCATCTTTGGCTGCAGAGAATATAATCAATCTGATTCTGGTATTGTCCATCTGGTGATGTCCATGTGTAGAGTCGCCTTTTGTGTTGTTGGAAAAGAGTGTTTGCAATGACCGGCTTGTTCTCTTGACAGAACTCAATTAACCTTTGCCCTGCTTCATTTGGAACTCCAAGGCCAAACTTGCCAGTTATGCCTTTTTATCACTTGTCTCCCTACTTTAGCATTCCAATCCCCGATGATGAGAAGAACATCTTTCTTTGGTGTCAGTTCTAGAAGTTCTTGTAAGTCTTCATAGAATTGGTCAATCTCAGACTCTTCAGCACCGGTAGTTGGTGCATAAACTTGGATTACAGTGGAACCTTGACTTACATACTGCTTGACTTGCATCATATTTGACTTGCAGCAAGAAGGGGCCTGTTTGACTTGAGTCGCAGGCTTTGACTTACATCTCGGAGCCCCGGCGCAAGGCACTGGAATTGGGTGGCAGCCACAACCCAGCATCGCGGCTGCCACCTCCAAACTGCTCCTGCCTTCTTCCCCTCCTCCGGCAGCGGCGGCTTCGGCAAGGCCAGCTCAGAGCACCTGGAGCTGGTCCTCGACCTCACCGAAGCCGCCGCTGCTGCCGGAGTAGAAGAAGGGCCGGGAGCTCGGGGCTGGCCTTGCTGGTTAGACAGTCGGCTCAGTCTTGTAAAAAATCTGGCTGCAGAAGTCTGGTCCACAATAGAAGCATTTTAGTTGGGGAGCTGTAAAGTTGTGGGACTCTAATGGTTAGAGTTGTTCAGAACTTGGAACGTCAGGTTAAAAATCAGTAAAACTTAAATGTTAGACATTGTTGCTATGAACTTTAAAAAGTGGAGGCATATAACTTGTGGACTATAATTCCACTGCCTCCTCCTCTCTTGGAAGAGACATTTCATTTACATCCCCAGAAGGAATCTCCTATCCCAGTCAAATTTGTGTTAAATTGCTGTTTTCGGAGGTCTTTTTCATCATCTGGAACGGATTAATCCGCTTTCCCATTACTTTCTATGGGAAACGTTCATTTGACTTAAATCATGTTTGACTTAAGTCTAGACCACTGGAACGGATTAACAACGTAAGTCAAGGTTCCACTGTACTATGTATATATTTGTACATGACCCCAACAGACTCTTTGTTTCTTGGGCACAAGCTGTTGAGAGTGTGACATTTCCCAGACTAACACAACATCCTCTTCAAAAATGACATTTCTTGTGAAAACAGATGAGCAGGGAAGAATTATTATTGACAGACACCATTCAGATGGCCGATTTTAAAAAAAATAATGGCGTTATTTAACAAAGGAAATTGCATAGTTACAATTTGATTGGAAAATGGATTTTGTAGAAAGATAAACAAGCCAGGCAAATACACATATATATTTAAAAAGACTTATGTGTAAGCTTGAATGACCAATAAATAAAATGTTCATTCTGTCCTCCTTGGTGCACATGGTGATATTTTGGTATTTCTTGTTATTGATATTTTCAGGGGTGCTTTAGTTTGCGATACATTCTGATCCACTGGTCGTGAGTCTAGCTGTAGGGCACACATGGAGGTTGTATAAGCAATACTCATGTGCTCTGTCAATGGCTGCTTTCACACAACCACTAAAATCTGCTGCGAAGTGCTTGCAGATGTGGAGCATAGAATCGTTTGGCCAAGAGCAGTGGACTTTAAAAAAAATTAAGAGTGACCATGCCCACTTAAGCATGACCCAGCACATTTTACAAGTACCTGGTCTCGAGGTGGTAAAACCCTTGTCACTGTTCCGATGCGGATATTAAGCCATTACTCGTCTCCGTGGAAACCCGGAAAATCCACACCAAAACCTTTTCACCCCCGTTATGGTGTCTTTGCTGCAGTTCTCAGTCACGGGATCAGAACGGTAGTGGATTTTCATGGAAACATCCAAACCACAACATCAAGCACGTGACACTCCGGAAGGTGTGTGATCCAGATCAAAGTTTGCTGTGAATTTTAGTGGTCGTGTGAAAGTAGCCAATTCCCCCCCCATCACATCTTGTCCTTGTTTATGGGAATGGAGAGTGTGAACCTCCCAATGCAACCCAGTTATCACTGTACTAGTGGACCACTAAAAGGTGTCACTTCCTCCTATTTTCCACGTGGCTTTCTATACAAATAATGCACAGACTCAAGCCTGGACCACCAATAAGCTAAGCAACACCACTCTCCATTAGCCCATTTGCTACAACGGCGGAATTCTCCTCTTTTCTGGACTAGAAGTCCTAGAATTCTCTAGCAAAGGTCCTCTGGGTGCTGTTCCTTTCATGAATCTTCAGATTTTTCACACATATTAATATGAGGAGATTTACAAGGCTTGGCTGACAAAAGAATCCACACTCACTGCTGGTCTCTGATTATAAGGAGGGACCATTCCAAGTACTGCAAAACAAAACAAAATAAAAATTCCTCCTATGTCCCAAGTCCCCATAAGGATTGATCAAAGCCTGGAGGCATCTCCCAAAGAAACCTATTATCCAGTAATTAAGAGTTGAAAGCTGTGCTTATGTTGTGCTTATAGTATCCCTCTGTTGGATTATGACCCATCACAGCATCATTCTCTCATGACTTCGGAGATGTGACCTTTCCAGCCACTTTCCAAGCTTTCTCCAAAGGTCGACAGAGTGTGTTTTTGATTTAGCAGTGCCTTTATGTTCTATCCCCAGTCAGATGGAAGTTGAATGTTACTCCTCCCTTGGTTGCATTCATCCCATTATTGTTCAGCTTAATGAATTGTTATGAACCTTTTGATTATAGGGGCAATGTACAAGTCTGGGACTGTGTGTAACCTTCAGGAGTGATTGCCTGGCCCGCTTGGCCAATTCCCTTTCTCCTAGCAAAAAAGTGTGTGTGGGGAGGTAAATTAATAAACTTTGTTTATTAATTGTCTGATGCATCATCATCATCATCATCATCATCATCATCATCATCATCATCATCATCATCATCATCATCATCATCATCATCATCATTATTATTATTATTATTATTATTATTATTATTATTATTATTATTATTATTATTATTATTATTCATTTTGTGCGCCCGTTGTCTCTTGTTGAGGGCTTCTTTTTAGTGCCCTAATTGCTGTTCCCCCACTGCTGTTTTTATTAGGTGTTTTTATTAGTTGTATTTATCTGATATTTTTCCTGTAAACCGCCCAGAGTCCCTTTGGGAAATGGTGCAGTATAGAAGTGGTAAAATAAATAAATAAATAAATAAATAAATAAATAAATAAATATGCCACCTTTCCCCATGGAAGGAGAAGCTTTCAGAAATGACAATTCATCTTTTTTTTAAAAAAAAAAAATATGTATTTCTAGATTCTCAGTCATCCAGGTGAGGTTATCCAGAAGTGGAGTCATGGCAAGTGGACTTCTTTTCTTGTGAAATCGAAACGTTTCGCTACTCATCCAAGAGACTGAAGAAGCTTCTTGGATGAGTAGTGAAATAAGTAGGGAACACCTTCCTTACTATCTGATGCTGCAACGGCTGGGCCTCTTCACTTTTGAACGACGGCACCTAAGAGGTGGCCTGATTGAAATTTATAAAATCATACACACTGTGGACAAAGTGGATAAGGAAAAACTGTTTTCCCTATCGCACAACACTAGAACTAGGGGGCACTCCATGAAACTTTTGGGTGCTAGATCTTAAACAAATAAGAGGATACTGGAGTGGCTTGCCACTTCCTACTCCAGGAGCCTGCAGCACCTGGTATTCCCTGGTGGTCTCCCATCCAAGTACTAACCAGGACGGACCCTGCTTAGCTTCCGAAATCAGGCGAGATCGGATGTGCTGAGGGCATCTAGTATGGGGCAGTATATAAGCAGAACACTTTTGATATGGCCAAGAAGACTCAGAGTCCCATTCACTCACACATTCACACTTGCATGCAGTTGCTTCTCAGTTCACTTTTTCCTGATGTAATTTTTACTTTTGTACTTTTATGCTGTTGGGCCTTGGGGCCTTAACTTGTCCTGATTCTGAGAGGAGCTTAATTTTTTTACAATGGCCTAAATTGCTGCTTCGAGGAGATCCTACACTTCCCTTACTGGCTTCTTTTATTTGTTCCTTACACACACACACACACACACACACACACACACACACACACACACAGAGAGAGAGAGAGAGAGAGAGAGAGAGAGAGAGAGAGAGAGAGAGAGAGAGAGAGAGAGAGAGAGAGAGAGAGAGAGAGAGAGAGAGAGAGACCCAGTGATTTCACTGCTTTCTCTCGCAGTTTTCCTTCAGGTTTTCCCATCTGAATTGTCCTGGGTCAATTCTCCTGCATGTTCCCCCAAGTCTTCATGAACCTGTTATTTTGAACCTGTTCTTTTGTCTTTTTTGCTCAGTCTTTAGGCCAAAGATTGCTGAACTTAGTGAGGTTCACTTAGATGGCTGGTGGATAATCGAGGGCAAATATAGTGTTTTTAAAAGGAGTAACTGTGGCTGCTTTTGCCTATATTTCCATCTGATACTTCAGTATAGAATGTTCTGCTTTCCACTTTTCATCTCATCATTGCATCACAGTGTGTTAGAAATTAACTGATTATCTTTTTATTTCTTTACATTTTGTTTTCATTTTGTGGGTCATATTCCTTGTTTATCAGCTGTGATTAAATCTTCCAATTATTTGAATCTACAAATAGCCTCACATTATCTCTGATTATACCTTCCACCCACTGGGGCAAATAATTGGCCTCTTTTAATAATTAACTAGATGCCCGGAATATACTGTACTATTATTGAGACATACATCTTCTCTAGTATGGGGTCATAAGAACATAAGAATAGTCATGCTGGATGAGGACCAGGGCCCATCTAGGCCACTTTCCTGTATCTCACAGTGGCCCCACCAGATGCCTCTGGGAGCACATGAGACAATAAGAGACCTTTCTCCTGTTACTAGTCCCTTGCATCTGAAATGTTGAGGTACTCTCCTTTTAGAAGCCTGGAGAAAACATGTCTTCCCATCACGGCTGGTCTCTTCCTATGATGGACTTTTGTCCAGAAATCACTCCAATCCCCTTTTAAAGGCATCTAGGCCATATGCCATCACCGCATCCTGTGGCAAGGAGTCCCACGAACTAACAACATGCTGGGGAAATAAATATTTTCTTTCTCTGTTTTCCTTCTCTCAACCCTCAGTTTAAGAACATAAGAAGAGCTATGCTGGATCAGGTCAAGAGCCCATCTAGTCCAGCTTCCTGTATCTCACAGTGGCCCCACCAAATGAGACAATAGATATTTGTGTCCTAATGCCACTCCCCTGCGTCTGGCACTTGAAGGGACCCTCCTTTTAAGCCTGTGGAGAACACATATTCCCATCATGGCTTGTAGCCTGTGATGGACTTTTCCTTCAGAAATCAGTCAATCCCCTTTTAAAGGCATCTAGGCTTTTGGTCTATCATTTTGCAATGACTGGTTTCCCCAAAACCCAAGATCCTCTGTTGACACAAAAAGGAAAAGAAGGCACTGAGTAGGTTACCCAATAGGGAGGAATTGAACATTACTGTGAAAAGGGGAAAGTTGGGCATTGTTTGTTAAATGTTCATCTCAGGGGCTTCCATTTTGAACCATTAAGAAGATAAGAACATAAGAAGAGCCATGCTGGATCAGGCCAAAGGCCCATCTAGTCCAGCTTCCTGTATCTCACAGTGGCCCCACCAGATGTGTTTGGGAGTGCATGAGACTAGATATCTGTCTCCTGATACCACTCCCCTGCATCTGGCCCTTGAAGTACCCTGGTTTTAAACCCTGGAGATTACACATCTCCATCATGGTTTGTAACCTGTGATGGACTTTTCCTCCAGGAATCTGTCCAATCCCCTTTTGAAGGCATCCAGGCCAGATGCTATCACCACATCCTGTGGCAGGGAGTTCCATAGACTAACAACGTGCTGGGTGAAAAAATATTTTCTTTTGTCTGTTCTTACTCTCCCAGCCCTCAATTTGAGTGTATGTCCCCTATTTCTGGTATTTTGTGAGAGGGAGAAGAGCTTCCCTCTATCCTCTTTACTCATGCCCTGCATTATTTTGTACGTCTCAATCATATCCCCCCTCAGGCGCCTTTTTTCCAGACTAAAGAGCCCCAAATGTTTTAGCCTTTCCTCATAAGGGAGGTGCCCCAGCCCAGTCATCATTTTAGTCGCTCTCTTCTGCACCTTTTCCAGTTCCATTATGTCTTTCTTGAGATGCGGTGACCAGAATTGTACACAATACTCCAGATGCGGCCTTACTATTGTTTTGTATAATGGCATTATAATGTTGGCTGTTTTATTTTCAATCCCCTTTTTGATAATCCCTAGCATTGCCCATGGATAGCATTTGGTGAACTTCAGTTTTTCCGGACCATTTTAAAATATAAAGTGTAATTGATATAATATAGATTGTGGGTCTGCTGATGACAATTTTAGAATAATGATTTTAAGTTTTTTTATGATGAAGTGTATTTTACTCACTACTAAATTGTTTTATTCCTTGGATTGTAAGCCGCCCAGAGACCTTTGGGTAGTGGGCGGCATATAAGTTAAATAAATAAATAAATAAATAAATAAATAAATAAATAAATATTATCACTTCGAACAAAGAAATATGGGCATCATCCCAGCATCTTAAGAAAATAAGCTCAGATTTTCAGGGTTTAAGATCTGTGTGCAGGCTTACTCAAATTCATGGCAAAAAGCCATTTCTAGAAGTGTAACATATGCTTATGCCAATTGCAAAATGACACATAGATGACTGAAGTGTGGAATAAAATGAATTTTGCATAATATGTGCAACAGATTCTTATCTCAAAATGGCAATCTGCTTTGTTCAGCTCCCCTTTAGATCAGTGTTTTGGCCATCTGATACTTGAACGCCTTCCTAAGAGCCCTATAGAATTTTAGAGGAATTTTAGAGGAAAAATCAGAAGCCTGTGAAAGTCACAGTTGGTGTTTATCTCTAAAAGGGTTAATTCTAGAATTAAACCTATTTAACATTTCTAATCATAACAAAATTCATCTGTATATCCAGGAAAAATATTTAGTTTCCTTGTTACAATGACTTGAGGCAACATATTAGGGTTAGGTAGAAGTATATACATTAGAATCATTGAGTCATGGAAGGTCTATTATTTTCTTGCAATCATGGAAGACTGGCAAAGTGCTGGATGACTGGAGGATGGCTAATGTTATTTCTGTCTTCAAGAAGTAGGAACCGTGGAACTACAGACTACTCAGCCTGACATCTGTGTTTGTGTTGTGTCGTTACAGTCGTGACCGACTCTTCGTGACTCCATGCCCATGGAGTTTTCTTGGCAGGACATCTATCCCAGGGGAAATTCTGGTGCAGATGATAAAGGGGTCACTCTACAAGCACCTTGGAAAACAATGCAGTAATAATTAAAAGCCAAAATGGGTTGGTCAAGAACAAATCCTCCTAGACCAGTGGTTCCCAACCTGGGGGGGGGGGTCGGGACCCCTTTGGGGGTCGAACAACCATTTCACAGGGGTTGCCATGAGCCAGTGAAGAAAAAGACACAAACGGCTTGGGTCTGGAGGAAGAGGGGGAGGAAGGGGGGTAAGAGTGAGTTGGGGATGTCAGTCAATGGCACCGGAGGCTGCGATTGGCTGAGGGTGCCTGTATAGAGGGAAGTTCTCTATGGCACCTTTGACAGTGGCCTGCCAAAGGGGGCTTGTGGCCTCTTCCAAGCAGGGCAAGGGGTCAGCACAACATGAGGAACTGTATTAAAGGGTTGCAGCATTAGGAAGGTTGAGAACTTTGATTATTCACTGCATTTGGATAAATGGGACTCTTTGTGGAACACTGTAAAACTTTTTAAGTCTATAGCTTTTAAAGAAAACTGCTATAAGATGTTCTGCAGATGGCATCTATCTCCTCATCGCCTATCTAAAATGTATAACTGCTCTTCTAGATGTTGGAAACGTAAACGTGATAGTGGCACTTTTTATCATATCTGATGGGCCGGTAAAGAGGCAAATATATATTGGAGAATGGAAAAGTTATTTATAGAGAGAACATTGAAGATTAAACTAGAGTTTAGACCAGAAATTTTTTTTATTGAATATAGTTGATATAAATATTTCTCATGATCAAAAATATGTACTTCACCATGTAATAGTTGCAGTAAGGATATTGTGCAGGCAATTTTGGAAACAACCTGTACAGAGAGAAATTTCAGTGAAAAGATAAGAGCATGTATTGAAACTGACAGACTTTCTGGATACCTGAAATATGAAGAGATCACCAAAGAAGAAGGCAAGAAGTAGTAAATTTACTAGTTAACTGACATGTTATTAGACTTTGATATGTATAATCCTTTACTTTGACTTGATAGATTTAATGTAAAACTTTTTATATTTTATTCTTCATTCCTTTCCTCTTCTTTCCCTTTCCCTTTCCCTTAAAACCAATAAATCTCTTTAATAATAATAAAAAAAAGAAGATTGAGAACCACTGTCCTTTTCAATAGCTCTGTCTCAAAGTAGGATGCAACAAGGCTTAATCCTGCACCTGGACGTCCTTAAGATTTTTTTATATGGACTTGGATGAGGAGTTCAGGGAATGCCTCTCAATCCCCAGATGTTCTTGGACTGCAGCTCCCAGGAATCCTGACCCGCATGGCTAGTGGTGAAGGCTTCAGGAAGTTTTAGTCCAAGAACACCTAGGGACCTAAGGCAGGGAATCCCTGATTTAGAATATGTTAGCCTAAAATGGAGCAAAACATGGATAATAATAATATTACCATGTGCCTTCAGATCAATTCTGACTTACAACCTTTTTCAAGACTTCTGAAAATACTTTACCATTCCCTTCCTCAGGAGGCAGGGATTTGGTTTTGGTCACAGTGGGGTTGGTTCTGGTCACAGTTGGGAATCGAAATTCCAAGCTCTGGGTCCCCAGGCAAATTTCGAAACCACTGAGATATCCAGCCAACTAATTGTTAAAGGAGACCAATTTTGGACAGATGGCAGGTGATGCTCTAAACATAATTGCTCAAGCAGATTCCTTGCTGCTCCTCCCACTTCAACATTTGGAGGCAGTGCCAGAATAAGGTGCATTCCTGAACAGGTTGGTAGCATCACAGGCTCTGGTGGATTTTAGCTGAGCTTTTGAAGTACAGTACCGTTTATCTAAAGTCAGCTTCAAAGGGCCTTCAAATTTTATTTCCAATTAACCAGTGGCACCCTTGCCTTGTCCGTTCCCAAGACAACATATGTTGTTCCTTTGAAAATGCAAACCAAACACCTACAATGGTTCTGTCACTTAGCTTGTAAGTGGAACGTGGGCTGGTAAAATGTCATTCCGCTATTGTTTGGAGAATGATCCAAGACACCAGAGGAGGAAGAAATGCTGTAGGCAAGTAAAGTAAGGCAATTTATGGTTTCTCCAGGCATTCTCCAAGCAGCCTAAGGAGGGTGGTAGCAACAGAACAGACCTAATTACCAGTAGTTTTCATGAGGAAAGCTCATGAAACATGTATTTTAATATCCTTTTGACACCACACAAAGACATTTCTCTTTTTGAGGTCCTTGTGGAGAATACTTGTTCAAAGGTACTTTTTATTTTTTGGACAGAAAGAGGACACCATTATGTGACAGAGGCAAGACACACACACACACAGAGAGAGAGAGAGATGGAGGGAGGGACAGAGATAATGTTTTCTTCCTTTGTCTTTTCTAGATCTATGTATCTAAACCTATGTTCAATCTGAGACCCTACTTCCTTCCTTCTTCCTGAGGCTGGTACATCTCCCTCCTCCAAGTTTTCTTTCTGAGTAGTAGGGGAAGACCTGAAAACATGGAAGCCAGCTCTACTGTCATCTTCAGAACATTTGAGACACCTTTTCTCTTTCACTTAACCAGTGGACTCGACTTAATGGGTCCAGCATTGTGGTTGACAGCAGCCCACTGACATCCAGGAGAGGGTCTAGATTCAAGATGGCACTGGCCACATGGCTCGCAGGGACACCTAAGCCACAAGGGTCCCAGCTGGCCCAACCTTGGATGCCTTAGGGGCCATACAGTTGAGGTGGACATCTGGAAAATGCCCACCCACACAGGCACATTGGACCATCAGGCCCAAGGCTATATAAAGGGGCACAGTCTGTTGGGACCCCCCCCCATTTGATCTCCAGCACCAGTTCCCCCCACCCACCCACACCATCTGGCTAGCGGTACTGGTTGTTATTATTTTGTTCACGTTTCATTCATTTCCTTGTGCTATTTGTCACAGCTATTCAGTTTGGTGGCATTGGGACCGGATCTAGGTGGAGGCAGAGGCTAAGCGGAGCCTGTGCAACCTCTGATGGAACAGGTGGCAACAACGGACCTGAGAGGGAGCAGGAACTGTCTCAGCTTGGGTGGAACAGCTAACAGCTCCTCTGCACACCTTGGGGAGAAAACCCTGAAGAAGCCTATGCCCACGGGTTTTCTGGAAGTTGGTAAAAGGGGTGATGCCACCTGGCTGGGAGTATCCACATATCAGAGGAGAGGTGGATCATCCCAATGCCTGGCCAGAGTACTGCAGTAGTCTACCAATATCAATAAAGCTATGGCCTCCATATTTATCCAAAGAAGATGAGTCTTTGTGATTCTTTTCGGAGGTTGGGAGGCTTAGCGATAGACCACGATTAATAGATTCCCACTAAGAAAACAGGACACTTTCTTAACTGCTCTTTATGTCAGTTTTCTGGTTATTCTCTACAAAAATCACCAGATAAGCATTAAATCACGACAGCTCTCTGAAATGCTTGCCACTGCACTCTTACCAGATGTTTCAGGATAGGTCATGGAAGAAACATCTGCAGGGCTTTCCCCTTGAATCATGGAGGATAAAGCCAGAGGAAAGAATCCAAAGGAGGCAGATAACCATCTTAGCACAAATTCCAGAACTTCCAGAACTTGAAATTACAAATGGTTACAAATGCTGTGGGTTATGAAAAGCTCGGGTTACAAAATGAAATTATTGGAAATGGGGATGAATTGGGTTAAGAATGTTTTTAATGGAATGCCCCGGGTTAATTTTTTTTCCATTGGGCATTGTGAAAAAAGGGTACCCCCAGATGCTTTGGACCCCCATAGTTTGTGTAGGTTTGGGAGAAGTTGGAGCTGTTTTTTCATTGAGTTTTGGAGACAGTCTAGACATGCTTTGCAGTGGGTTTTGGACTTTTCAAACTTTTTTGGTGAATTTCTCAAGTGGTGGAAAGGCAAGGAGCTCATCCTTCATTGCTTCCATGCTTCTTCTGTGCATGCTGCACGTGGGCGAGGGGGCAGTTTACCTTTTTTAAATTTTTTTTCTGACCTCCAGAACAGATTAATTTGTTTTCAACGCATTCCTATGGGAAACCACGCTTCAGTTGACAATTTTTTCAGGATACAAAATGTCCCAGAGAACATATTAATAATTGCTTAATTGCCAAAAATAAGTTTAAAAACTCGCCCCCCCCCCCCGCAATGTACTCAATTGGGCGGGGGAACTGCAGGGTTTTAAAAATTATTTTTATCAATGAAGTAAGCACCGTCCATCAACGCTTGCTTCATTGTCGAAAAAGAAGTTTTTAAACCCTGCAGTTCACCCCGCAATGTCCCCGATTGGGTGGGAAAACCATGGGGATTTTAAATATTATTTACTGCCGAAGCCCTGCACGCCAGCTGATCGGCACTTTCTTCAGGCAGCAAAAAAGTTTTAAAAGCCGATGGTTTCTCCCACTTGATCGGGCATGTTGGGGAGGAACAGCCGTGGGCTCTTAAAAGCATTTTTCCATAGGAATGCATTGTTTCAGGTGCTGCTCCCTGGTTGGGCTTCAGCCTTACCAGCCCAGCTCCACAGTAAGGAGTATGGCTTCCCCTTTGCTCCTCATTACAAGTTAATTAATTGATTCCTACAGGAGTGTGATTACATTAATGGCTGTTTCTCTCTCATTCTCTCCCCCTCTAGGCTCGCCTTGGTCCTAGAGGCACCAGATTTGGTACCAGGGGAGCCATTTTTTTATCCTTACAAACCATTTTGTAAGTAATGAAAAAATGCCATTTCGTTTCATTTGTAACAAAATGCTGCTTCCCCCGTTTCATTTCATTTCATTTCATTAGCTAACGAAATGATGAAATGGCATTTCGTTTTTCATTTTTTGCCCATCCCTACTGAGCACTTTTAATTGCATGGTGAGATGGCTGAGTGATGGAGGTGGAGGCAGAGGTAGAGGCTGAGGCAGAAAGGATGGATGTGGGAGAACAGTGCCTTTTATGCTGGTGAAGCAAGTGGAGGTGTTTCCATGGGTGGCTGCTGGAGGAGCTAACAAAACTTCCAGATGGCAAACAACAACAACAACAACAACAACAACAACAACTCACCTATCAGTCAGTCAGTCAGTCAGTCAGTCAGTCAGTCAGTTAGTTAGTTAGTTAGTTAGTTAGTTAGTTAGTTAGTTAGTTAGTTAGTCAGTCAGAACACTTTTATTGGCCAAGTGTGGTTGGACACACCCAGAATTTGTTTTGGTAAAATATGCTCTCGATATAAAAGGAAATATAAGAATCAGACAGTCAACAATAAAAACACAGTACAACAATACAATATAACTTATTATTTAAAAGGAAGAAGAGAAGTAAAAATTAATTATTCAACAGTTTGATAGCACTTGGAAAGAAACTATTTTTATATCTAGTTGTCCTAGTATGCAATGCCCTAAAACGCCGCCCCGAGGGTAACAATTGAAACAGGTTATGTCCAGGATGTGTGGAATCTGTATATATTTTCATCGACCTCTTTTTAGCTCGTGTGGTATACAATTCCACAATAGATGGCAGATTAGTAGCAATAATTTTTTCTGCAGTTCCAATTAGCCTTTGAAATCTATATCTGTCATGCTTAGTCACAGAACTAAACCAGACAGTTATAGAGGAACAGATGATAGATTCAATAGCACCTCTATAGAATTGAATCAACAGTCAGTCAGTTTATTTATTTATTTATTTATTTATATATCATGGCCATCTAGCCCAAAGTCAACTCTGGGTGGTTTGCAAAATGTCAAAAAATGATGTCAGAGCAGTACAGAGCAAGGCAGTTACTGAGAGTGGGCAGAAAGGATAGGTCTTGGGGTCTTGGGGTTACCCAGTGTGGCGAAACCTGACAGGTACCTCATGAATATTCTAATCAGATGTCAACTGGGTAACCAATGGAATAGCCTGTGGGCAGGGTTAAAGCATATAAAAACGTGCTTGTTGGAATAACTGGCAGATAGGGACGGGATAGGGTCTGGAAAGGTTTCTGATGACTCTTAGTTTAGAGAGAAAGGGGCTGGTTAGAGTTTAGTTAGGGTCTGAAGAGGTGAAACTAGCATGTTGTAGAATCGGCATAAGACCTGTGAGAATATATAATTAAGAAAGAAATTAATAATTATATAAAAGAAGTTGTTCTAAGCTGATTTAAAAGATATTCAAAGCAATTGATGACCGTATTAAAAACCCATGTCCGTGACACCCAGTCAGTGGCTTTGATGGCTATCTACGTTCTTTACTCTTATGCCAAATTGGGAAGGATAATAGTGTTTCCACAGGTAATAATAATAATTTATTGTCATTGTGTGTATATACACATACAGTCAGACACCCAGAGACCAGATTCAACACACACACAATGAAATTCAGACACACACAGAGACCACACATTCACACACACACACACACACACACACACACACACAGGGTTTCCACCTCAAAACGGCTGAAGAATTTATTCAGCTGCTCAGCCAAAGAAGCATAAGAACATAAGAACATCATAAGAAGAGCCCTGCTGGATCAGGCCAAAGGCCCATCTAGTCCAGCTTCCTGTATCTCACAGTGGCCCCACCAGATGCGTTTGGGAGCGCATGAGACTAGATATCTGTCTCCTGATACCACTCCCCTGCATCTGGCCCTTGAAGTACCCCCTGGATTACACATCTTTATGTAACTGGAGATTTACATCCATCTCCATCATGGACTTTTTTTTTTTTGAGAGAGAGAGATGGTTTGTAAATGTAACCTGTGATGGACTTTTCCTCCAGGAATCTCTCCAATCCCCTTTTGAAGGCATCCGGGCCAGATGCCATCCCCACATCCTGTGGCAGAGAGTTCCATAGACTAACAACGCGCTGGGTGAAAAAATATTTTCTTTTGTCTGTTCTTACTCTCCCAGCCCTCAATTTGAGTGTATGTCCCCTAGTTCTGGTATTTTGTGAGAGGGAGAAGAGCTTCCCTCTATCCACTTTACTCATGCCCTGCATTATTTTGTATGTCTTAATTATATCCCCCCTCAGGCACCTTTATTCCAGACTAAAGAGCCCCAAATGTTTTAGGCTTTCCTCATAAGGGAGGTGCCCTAGCCCAGTAATCATTTTAGTCGCTCTCTTTTGCACCTTTTCCAGTTCCACTATGTCTTTCTTGAGATGTGGTAACCAGAATTGTACACAATACTCCAGGTGGGGCCTTACTATTGTTTTGTATAATGGCATTATAATGTTGGCTGTTTTATTTTCAATCCCCTTTTTGATAATCCCTAGCATGGAATTGGCCTTCTTCACCGCTGCCACACATTGGGTAGACACCTTCATGGAGCTGTTCACCAACACACCAAGATCTCTTTCCTGATCCGTCACGGATAACTCAGAGCCCATGAGTTGATAGATAAAGTTTTTATTTATTGCCCCAATATGCATTACTTTACATTTGGCTACATTAAAATGCATCTGCCATTTCGCAGCCCATTCCCCCAGTTTGGAGAGATCCTTCTGGAGCTCTTCACAATCTTCTCTGGTTTTTACCACACGGAAAAGTTTTGTTTCATCTGCAAACTTGGTGAAAACATTTTAGTGGTTGGTTGGTTGGTTGGGATGGAGAGAGGGAGGGAGGGATTTTATTGTTTTATTTAATTGGTTTTTAGTATTTTCTTGTAAATCACTTTGGGGACTTCTTTTAACCGTGCACCGAAGGATAATATAACTTTAATGGAAAAATGAACCAAGTACTCAAGGCCTGGGTGAGGGAAAGAAAATATTGCTGGATGCTGATAAGAGCTTTTAGGCAATCAGCCTCATACCTCTGAAGATGAGATGTTACATATCTTAAAGAGAAACAAAAACTAATTGTCATTGGGGAAGTGGAGTAATGTTGAGTGGAAGATATACACACAAGTGTGGGGGAGGAAGAGAGCAGCAAAAGAAACAGTAAAATTGTGTTTTTTGTAACCAATTACCTAGAATAAAATGTGACTGCTCTTTTGATACTCTAGAAAGGAGGAAAAGATTGACCTATTGCAGGGGAGTCCAAACTTTTTGCAAGGAGGGACAGAATTGGTGAGGTGAAAATGTGTGGGGGGCCAACCATTCAGCTGCATTTGGCCCCTGGGTCAGACTTTGGACAAGTCTCTATAACATGCAAGGAGGAAGGGAGGATGCTGCAGCAATGGAGCCAGGGGTGAGTAGGCTTGGAAGGTAGCTGGGTGGTGGTGGACAAAGGCAGGGAGGGCAGGCAAAACATAAAACTGCAAGCTGATGCCTCCCTCCGGTATGGGGAAGGGCCAGCTGGTGGGGATGCATGACAGGCTGAGCCAGTGGGGAGAAGAGGCCACGGGCCACTCGAAATTTGTAAACGGGCCGCATTTGGCCCCCGAGCCTGACTTTGGACATGCCTGGCCTAGTGTGAAAATCTTAAATATTTGAAGAACATTTGCTAGGTGAAACATTCACGATAGCCTCTGTCAGTAACTTGCAGTTTTCCTAAAATAGGACTCTGAATGCATACCCACACCCACAACATAGTCTACTGAGACCTCACTTACTCTACCTTTCTGCTCTGTTTTACATGCCTTTTCCTTCAAAAATAAAGACTCATATAACTTTTGCTACTTTGCAATACTCCTATAATGTACACAAGTGTTCTCGTCTGGCAGCCAAACAATAACCAGAACTGTTCTGCAAGAAAGTTCCCCAGAGGGCAGTTGAGAAGAGGGGATTGGAGGGGACTTGAAGCATGACGGTACACAATGTCCTGAACACATGGAAGGACATGGTGCACCAATGTATGGTAAATTATGGGAAAACACCAAGGAGAAAGGGGTAGCGGCTTGGATAAATGTGGAGCTGTGTTCAGTCCCACAACTCTTTATAATCTCAAGTGTCAGCCTAGCCTTTGTCAACTCGATTGTTTTTTAGAGCAAAAGTGGGGGGGGATCTTGGTGCTTGGGATGAAATGAAGAAACCAAACCTTATCTAAACGGTAGTGAAATATAAGTTTGATCTTCCTTCCTGCAAAATAACGGTTATATGGATGTGTGTGTTTTTAAATCTAATTGAGAATAGAGCATTCAGAATGCTGTTTTTCAGCAGCAACAATGAAAGAATATAATATACCATCTAGGGATGGGCATGGAATGAAAATACTATGTTTCATTTTGTTTCCTTTCTTCCCCCACCCCACATTTTTTGTTTCGTTTCATACAAATGTTTTCAAACAAATTCATATGAAGCAAACCACTAATGAAGTGGTTTGTGTGTGTGTGGGGGGGTGCTGGAAAGTGGCGGAGGGACAAAAAAAGTGGCGTAGAGAAAAAGGTTTTTCCTAAGGGCTTGGGGGAGGAAAAAAGTTTTTTAAAAAAAAAGCCCTGGGCAGAACAAAATTGTTTGTTTCAACAACAACAACAAAACCATTTCGTTTTGTCTGTAATGAAATGCTGCTTCCTCGTGTCATTTCATTTTGTTTCATTTTGTTACGTAATGGCACGACAAAACTGCATTTCATTTTTCATTTTGTGCCCATCCCTAATACAATCCTCAAGTGATGCTCAGTAGCTTGGCTTACTAAAAGGTTGGGAATGCCCGCAGAATCGAGAACTGTGGAAAAACGGACTTTCCCTGACAATATAGACATAATCTTCTTCTGCTCACACCCCTGTCTTTCTGTAAACTATTTAGATGCTACATTTGCAGTTCATCAGGGTTGAGTTTGCCTCCACTGACAGAACAGCAGCACACACAGAGCAAAGGCCTGATAGCAGTATGAATTTAATACAAAGGCCTCTTCACAGCCTGATGTAAACGAAAACAATAAAAGGGGCAGAAGCAACTGGCCTAGAAGGGGATCTACCATTCCGTTTTGTATCTGTGCCAGTTTTGAATGGATTCTTTCCTAAACCTTTTCCATGCTGCTTCCTGGATATACAATTTTTTGAAAGTTCCTTCCGTCAAAGTAGTCATCTCCCAGCTTTGGTGGTGGAAATACTGTTTGCAGAATTTGCTCTGCCTGAGGCTAATGACATCATCAATGGAAGTCTTTAAAAAAAACATTTCTGAGCTCTGTCCTGGAGGCATCAAGGTTCTCACATAATCTCTTTTGTCCTTTGGAAGCCATGGAATTGGGATGGATACCATCAAGATGTGATTTCTGGTAACTGCAGAAACAGCTACTGCACATTTAACAAACATAAGAAAGAAATTATGAAATGAAATGTGAAAACTGGATACTGCCAATAACTGGATACTAGAATTAATAGCTTTTAAAACTATTAATTCTAGATTATGTAGAATTATTCTTTTTGGGGGGTTGACATTTTGCAATGCCTTATGGGTTTGAGTGTCTTTTTTGCGTGATTGGGGGCGTTGTGAGTTTTAATCTTGTCTAAGCTGCCTAGTGTAGTGATGGCGTGAATGGGATGGAAATGTGTTGTTTTTCCTTTTCCACCTGCATAGCATGCTTGCAGAATCTGAGCAATTGCCCCCTCTGTGTTTTCTCTTCCCAACAAACAGTGGAGCTCCTCTTAAGCATTTATTCGCAGAGTTATAAATAACACAAATTTTGAATTTCACCTCCTGTCAAACTTAATTACATGCTTCACTTCTCCAGATGTTCCTTACCTTTTTTTTAAAAAAAAAAACAACGAAATTTATCACCTAGTAGGGATCTTGGTTGAACAAAGCTTCAGATCTGTCTCAGGGTGATGCTGTTCTTTTTGCTTTGTGATTTTTATTATCAGGAATTTTGCCCTGTCTCTCCCTTCTGCTTCCCACTGCTCTTCAAAATCATAAATTAAGGAGATTTAAGTAACTTAACGATTGTCGGAAAATTCCTTAGCAGCCTCTGAGATCGCATCAGATGCGTCATCCTCTGCAGCCATTCCTTCACATGTTGTGTTCCTTCAGAGACGCACCTCTAGAAGACCAACAGCCCCACAGCATGTGGCGAATCGGGTTTTATCACCACTTTTTGAAAAGTGGATGTGCAAAGAATCAGAGAAGGGAAGTTGGTCTTAGTTAGAAATTGCACCTATCTATTGCAGTAGATAAGGAATTTGATAGTAGTTGTGAGTTTTTCAGCTGCTTGGCCGTGTTCTGGAAGTTTTTCTTCCTGACGTTTGGCAAGACTCTGTGGCTGGCATCTTCAGAGGCCAAGGAGCTCAGGGAACTAGGAGTTCTCTCTGTGCTCTGGGTTATAAAGGGAGTGAGACTTGGTTTTTCTTAAGTTGAGGAAACTTGTCTTATGCAGGAAAATAGGCTAGTCATTATATTGTGATGAAGGGATTAAGATGTTTCAATGCAGTCAGGGGTAGCAATGATCCTTGATGGGTGTCCTTAGCTGTTCTATTGTGTGAACTGATCACCTTGGTGGTGGGGGGGGGAATCATTGAGCTTTGACCTTTTGAACTCTACAGCTTTTATTAGTGGAACAAGAGGTGACCTCAGAGACAGAAGGGAGGAACCCTAAGATCATTTGCCTGCATATAGATCTTTAAAAAGACAAGGGAAAGGGGGAAAACACATGGCCTGCCATGCTGTCTGTTCTCTGCAAATTCAAATCAGCTGCCATGCTACAGTCCTATTCAATCCTTACCTCCTTGGTCATAATGAACTCACTGTCAAAGGACCAAATACTAGGACCTCCTTTCCTTGTTATCAGTTTTCTCAACATAGAGAGCAATATGTCTGAGAAACAGAAATTCCTACTCAGTTGTAGGCTCTACCTTCTAAGACCTAGCTTGGGTTAGTTGACAAAGCCCATCATAAAACAGCAGCAGCAACAGCTTTTTGCTTTTTAAAACACCAAAGGCACTCAGTTTTGGGGAATTTAAAATTAAGATCAATTAAATATACCATAATTCATTTGTTCATTCATTTGTTCATTCATTCGTTTCATTTGTTTGTTCATTCATTTCATCCATTCATTCATTCATTTGTTTGTTTGTTCGTTCATTTATATACTGACAATCTTCCAAAAAGGAACTCCGGGCGGTTTACAATAATCAAAGAATATATGAAAATATAAAATACTAAAATAGACAAATAACTAAACTAAATTAATAGCTAGCTGGCAAGAACAACTTAGGACAGACCCCAGGGCAAATACAACAAGAACAAAGAACAAACACATTAGTGGTTGCTGTATGCCTCTGTAAAGAGCAAGGTTTTAAGTGCTCTCTTAAAATTCAGCACATATAATTCCTTTTCCTCAAGTCATCCTTAATTGCACAGTTGTGTGTGTATATGTCGGGGGATAGTGGTGGACAATTTTGCATGGAAAATACTTAGGAGGTTCTTTGCCTAAAAGCCTCATTCTGTCACGGCTCAACTACGGTTGGCTCTATAATTGAGCATTACATGTCATTATAGTCCATCTTCTTAAGAATTGAAGCCAATTCTGCTTCGTTAGTCCCTGCACTGCTCTGTTAGTCTCTGCACGGCTAGAGAATTTTATCCAGAGTTCAAAACGCCACAGGAGCTTGAAAGTGTAATTATTAAATTTATAGTGTACTTGAAGCAGGTCAGTAGCAGCTTGGATGTGGGCAATGATCAAGGCACTACATATCTTTTAAAGGGTTATTTATAAGTGGATGAAGTTTTGATTGGCTGGTTTTAGTTCGATGTGGGAGGCATTTTGGAGCCTTTCAGACAAAAACTGGAAAATTGCTTTGTAGAATAAATCATTGATTCCACAACTAGCTTCAACATTGTCATGCATGGAAAATTGAAAAAAACTAATAAAACATGGAATAATATTTTCAATTCAAGAAATCGTTGATGGCATAAAGAAGGGCACTTTTAAAAATCTCTCTCTCTGTTATTTCTATTCCTTTTGGATATATTACTGTTTGAAAACAAATTATGGTAATAAAAACATTTGTTAAAATTCATTTTCTGTATTACCATCCCTGAGACAAGGCAGCTTATAGTAGTACTGAGGTACCCCCTCTCTCTCCCACATTTGCTGGGCTAATTTGGAGTCACCAGAATGCTTACTGGTTTGTTTGTATTGGGGTTTGTATGTTTTTGGTACTTCTGCAGATTTTAAGTTTTTCTGAAGGCTGCTGATATTATCTGTTTGTGTGTCAAGTCAACATTTTAGCTTCCTCGGGATCTCTGAGGGTGCTCTTAATTTATCATTTCTTCTTTTGCTTCTTCCCACAATGGCAGCAGGTGTCTGATTGTCAGTGTTATCAAGTGTCACAGAGCAGCAGATCCCAGAAAGAATACCAGCTTCGAGATGGTTCAGATCTAATTGACACTGAGGAACTTTTGATGTTTCTGAATCCTATTAAGGCAAGGATGATATGAAGCTGATGACAGGTGATACAAAGCCGACATATATAGGCCAACACACACACAACTCACACACAAACACTGCTGTAATGCTTGGTGGTTTCACGCTATTTTTTTGTTCATGAAGGAGCTGGAAAAAAATATGAGAAACACAGACTGGATAAATGCAGGACAGAGAAGGAAAGGTAGACCATGCTTAAGTGCCCCTTGAGAAAGTGCTTCTGGGGAGTGTGGGTTTGGGAACATATTACAGTGGTACCTTGTATAAAGGAATTAATTCATTCCAAATAAAAGTATGTTAAGCAAATTTTCCTTTATACAAATTTCCCGTAGGAATGCATTGAAAACAGAATAATCCTAATTGCGACCATTTTTATGTTGTACGGATTTGCCCCATAGATAATTCTGTTAAGCAAATTTCCCCTATCTCCAGAATTTTTTATGTTGTACAGATTTAATGTTATAAAACCATTTGTTATACGAGGGTCCACTGTATATCATTTTAATGCAGGCAGCTGTCTCTGTGTTTGCACTGAAATGACTGTAGATAGTTGAGGTGAATGGTTTCTGCTTCTCTCCCGAAAGGTCTTTTTTTTCTTTCTTTCTAAAATGCGAAAGTCTAGAATCTGTTAAGCTAAGCAAAGTTTAACACGATTTGAAATGCATCCTGACATTTGCTAAAGGGGGGGAGATACAAATGAGCTCTTTGTTGTTTAACAAGGTGGAGCACGTGTTAAGAACATCGCTTCCTGTTCTTGAACCTTCTGATGAGAGTCAGCTCTCGAGGCCTTAGCGGAAATATCCAGGGATTGATAGATGCCTCCAGTTCTCCATTCAAGGAGGCTAATCTGAATGCAAGAGCCACAGGAGCAGGAAATAATTTGATTTTTCTGTGTGCATGTTAAGGAGACACCAACAGTCTGTTTCTATGTACAGAGAAATTGTTAATCACTGTTGCGGGTGTAAAATAGTTGCCCTCTCTCTGATTCATTCATAGGTACCATCTGCTAGTTCATCTCCGGGTGTCTGAAATGTCTTGAACATTGCTGTTGTCTTTTACAGGGATATAATATCAATTAACCCCCCAAAAAATTGAACTTGAAGAGGTGAAGAGAGGTGATCAACCAATAAGTACTGCTGCTTGAGTCCCCACAGGACTGCCCAGTCCAGCCTATAGAGCTTACCAAGACTGTGGTCATACCTTGGTTTCCCTTCGTATTTAAATTTCCTGCATATATTTTTCGGGAGCGGTCACGTGCTTTTTAATGATCAGTTGGTGTCTTCTCCTCTGCGTCGTACCTTCCTATTCTGGTTCTGTCCTACGCATTTTGTGTACTACGCATTTTGTACTACTTTCTAGCTCCAGTTTCCAAGGCTCTGTCTTTTAAGCTGGGTAGAAAGGGGAGAAACTGAATTTACCACATATTTTCAGTGTCCTGTCGTTGCAACAGAAGCAAACAAGTAAGCATTTTTGAGCGAAGTTTCTAAATCCAGCCCCTGGCGGTGGTTTAGGAAACTTCGCTGAAACTGCTGTTCCAGGGGCATGGTTGACTGGGACCATAATTTACTTCTCTTCCCGGATAGCATGCAATCTTTTACTGTGTAGTTCACTGACGGAAAACTACGCAGAAAATGCAGGTATGACTGTGGTCCAAGTTATATTTAGTGTGCTGCTTAGATACCTCCCCATAGCACTTAAGGAACTCTCTGGCCTGTTTACAATTTAATTATATAGGCTACACACTGCCCCACCTCCAGTCCTTTTACTGACTTTGGAAGGATAGAAGGCTATGTCATTTTCAAGCTGAATCCACTGTATCAAACAAAAAATTTAAAAACAACAATTCTGTAAATAAAACACAGGCCATGAGCAGTTTTGACTGCAATACTGTGGTTTAATCACTGTTGCAGGGAAAAATGTATTTTATTATGCGGCTCATTGCAACATTATCAATTTTATATCCCTTAACTGTGCTGAGATTTTTCTAAAAATATTCCTCAAAACATTTTTAAAAGTAACTTTGTTTCTTTTTTAAAAATGGTAAACCAAAATTACTGATAATAACTTCATTATTCATACTTGTTAATTCCAAGCTTTATTTTCCACACAATTGGAAAACCCCACAAAATGTACAACATATATAATGAATAGATATAAGATTTACATTTTGAGGCATGATAGATGGTAAAGCATCATTAAAGGCTAACCGTGCTGCTAAGTAATAACTTGAGCTTCTAATTGATCAATACTGTAGTTAAATAGAAATAAGGATGAAGCTTATAAAATGCTCCATTAAGATAATGAACTGGTTTTAACTTCTGAAGTGTGTGTGTAAATTATTTATCTCTGTTTTAGCTGTACTCCTTTTAAATTTGGGTCCATGACCGTACAACAATAAAGTAAATAGGATGAAGGAATATGTGCCTCGTTTACTTCAGTTCATGCTCCAGACACAAACTAATTTGTGATTTCACTTCAACCCATAACCAACTTGGGCCGTTCTACTTTGACCCAGATGTCATCTCAATCAGTCTAGATCAGGCCCATTTGGTTTGAGATTTGCGATTTCTCCAAGACTAGTGAACAGTGTCATTTCCTAGGAAATGCAATGTAGAAACCAGCCGTTCTTGAGAATATTCTATAGCAGCAGAAAATCCTCCAACAACAATGGAGGCTTTTTATGAAAGGAAGTTAGAACCCACTTGGCTAAGCACCAGAATTACCGAAATGAGGAAAGTGGTAACTTTAATACTTAGCACTTATTTAGCAATTTAGGCTGTTTGAATGGCTCACATAGAATGTTGTTTTAGTGGTGCTTGCAACACACTTGGAAAGAAAGATTGCTATTATTATTTCCATTCTGCAGATCACAAAAGAGCTCATGCCTTCCCAGCTGAGGAAAGATCTGGATTGTAAATATTTGGCATCATAGCTAAGAAGTGTTTGCATGCCTCGCTAGATCTGTTAAACATCTATTGGTAATAGGCAATAAACCTGTTAAAACTCTATGGATAAAATAGGCCAAATAGGAGCTTTGCCCCCCCACGCCGGAATGACCACGCGAGACAAGTTCTTGGGTATAAACTCGGGCCACTTTATTAACCAGCTTAATAAACACAACTCCAAACAAGGGGCCTGCTGTAGTGCGGGTAGCAATTTGTTCCTTGGGTCACCAGGAACCCAATCTCTGGCAGTGTCTCTGGGGGAGTCAATCGCCCCGAGGCAGTCCAGTCCGTAGACAGGTCTGCCCCGGCCAGCAAGGTCCCATTTCCCCAGCCGGGCTGCCCAGGCGCGCTATTTGTGCCTGCCAGTCCGGTGGGCCCTCCAGGTACATCCATCCCCCCCAGCGTTGTGATCTCCGACCCGCAACGCCGTGAGAGCGGACGTTCCTACAAGGAATTTGAGGCCTGACTCCCTACTGCCCCTCCGTACCCCGCACTGCCGCCCCTGTGGCCAACAACCTCCTACCAGGAAAGCCCTGCGCGCCGCAGCAGTATGGGATAGGCGAAAAATCCCCGGATGCTCCCAGCCAATCCGGCATCCGGGTCAAAAATTCCTATCCGGCCCCGAAGCGACCAGATGAACTCATACTGCTGCATAAACGTGGCGGGTGGGCGGGGAAAGCCGTCTTCAAAAGAGGCCGGGATCCTCGCAGCCAGCCCCAATGAGGGCTGGATTCCCGGCCTCCAGCGAGATCCGGTAAGTCTCGCGGGACTTCCGGACGGGGGGGCAAAGGAGCTCCGCCGGGCGCAGTCGCGCCGTGGAGCCAGACCTTTGTAATGGTCCTTTTTATTTATTTATTTATATATTTATTTATTTATTTATTTATTTATTTATTTATTTATTTATTTATTTATTTATTTAGTATACCACCTATCTGGCACAAGGTCACTCTGGGAGGGTCACAACAAATACAGCAATAAACAAAAGTACTAATAAAACAACCTTAAATTAAATCAACTTCTATTTCAAGATAATATTTGAAAAAACAAACTTAGCATTATTAATTACGCATACACAGAGTTTTGGGGTACAATCATCTCCAGGCTGCCTCTCTCTGTGCATGGGTGTCTTTCTGTGTACATTTGTGTGAGAGTGAGTGTGTGGGAGTGTCTCTGAGCTGTGCCTGGGACTCCAGGCTCTTTATTGGTCGCAGTAAACAAGTACACAAGGGTGGAGAGAAGCATTAAAAATAGGACAGAGGAAGGATGGTCTTTGGTCACATTTGCATTCCATTGGTGGGGGTGGGGGGAGTATGCACCCTTATCTAGGAGGAAATGCTGGCTAGTGAGGACTCATTGCTAAGGGAGAGAGGAAGGAGCTTTTGGCTGGTCCCAGACCAGATGTGCCTAATATCCTGATATCTAGCTTGCCATCCGTTTCCCCGGCCTCCTGACCTATGCCAGGTCCAGGTCATCTTAACCACACACTGGTTTTCCTACTTGCTCTCTGGACATGCCTGCCCAGGGCCTAAGGTTGCCTCAGTGCTGCCAAGTTATTTCAGGGTTCAGAGTCTTTTGGGGTATGGAATCCCCACAACAAACAAACATTTGTATTAAACATTCTAACTCAAATGCAGTATAAGAAAACATTTAAAGCATTAAATAAAAATGCTTCTGTTACAGGAACACATGAAAGCTGATCCCCAAGCCTTGCTCATTGTTAGTGAAATGGGGGTGGGTAGATAGTAGGGCTCATTCTCGCTTTAATAAGAGCAGGTATGACCAGCTAAACCTGGGTAATCACATTCAGCTTTGCCACACACATGTACATAGACCAGGGGTGAGTTGTTTCAATGCTACACAGAGGGTCCTGGTGATGTTCCAGGAAATCAAGCCTTATAATAAAAGACTGAAGGACAGGGCATGTATAGCTAGAGAAAAGAAAATGGGAGATAGGATAGCACTTTTCAAATCCTTGAAGGGTAGTCATAGAGTCAGGATCAGTTTTTGATCATCCAGATTGTAGGACATATAAGGTGCAGGAAGACTCAAGGCACAGGAAGTCAGGTTTTGGCTGAATATCAGAAAACAATTTCCTAACTGTTAGAGCAGTACAGCGATGGAACCAGTGACCTTGAGAAGTGGTGAGTGCTCCATCACAAGAGGCACTCAAGAGAAATTTGGATAACCGGCCAGCAGATATCCTTTGATTTGTGTTCCTACCTTGAGCAGAGGGTTGCACTTGATGGGTTTGTAATTGCCTTCCCATGCAATTAATCTGTGATCTACATGTACCAGTGTACCATTGCCTGAATGTAAATAAAATGTTCTACATTGTTGGAGACCGGAGAAGAAGCTGTGCCCTTGGTGGGGCATGTGCCTGCCATGCTGAAGGTACCAGGTTCACTCTTCAGCACCTATGAGTAGAATTGGAAAATTCCAATCTGAAAACCTAAAGAGCTGCTAGCCAGCTAGTGTCAACTGTACTTGGTTCATAGCATACTGAGTAGGAGTGAAACAATCTTCATGTTTGAGGGTTATTGTATCTTGAGAAGAACAGGTCTTCCTGCTGAACAGAAGGGATTAGTGAAATCAAATCTTGGACTGCTGTTGCCACTTGATGTCAGCAACACTGGGCTACATGGGCCATCTCCTAGCCAAGTTGTTTTTCTATGCTCCTAGGACCCAGTTTTATTGTGGACTGCACTAATGCTCAAGAAATGATGGGTGGAACACACCCCTTCTGACATCTTACTCACAATGGGGAGGCTGGCAGCCTGGAGAAGTACATAGGTAGAGAGTGTGGCCCTCAGGTGTGGCCATGGCCATCTATTCATCTTCAGACTTGAGCCCAACCCCTTACTCAAGGCTACCCAAAAAGGCAGAGAAAGCCAGAAATGGGTGTAGGACAACATAAGTTCTATTCAGCCATTAACATCGGGGTGCCTCTCAAAGTGTCTCTACTCTTGTCAATTCCCTCACCCTCCACGCACTCAGGACAAAGAGCTTGAATAGGTCTGAATTCCACTCCTGAACGAACAGAAACTCTGTTTTTCCCTTCTCTAGAACCTAAATGTAGACTGTTCCAACTGATGCAGAGGAAGCCTGGGACTTGGTAACATGGAACACACCATCTTTTCTGTTATCATCCTTTCAAAGGTTTCTTCTAGGGGTGGGCACCTTACGAATAACAAAATGCTGCTTCATTGTTTTGTAAGCTTACAAATCGTTTCATAAACTTACAAAATGCCAGGCAGCATTTTGTAACAAAATGAAACAAAACAGCATTTTTTCCATTTTAAATGAACTGTTTCATTACTATGTAAAATGGCCTGCCTGGGTCAAAAATTTGGTGCCTCTAGGACCCAGAGGAGCAGTTTTTTTAGAGTTATGATTCATTTTGTAACATTTTTTTTTTGGGGGGGGGAAGAATTCATTTGAAACAAAACAAAATGAAGCAAGCTAAAATGAAACAAAATGAAATGCAATTTTTAATTTTGTGTCCATCCCTAGTTACATCTTTTGATGCCTGCATCAATACTGAAGCTCGGCATTCCATTCCCCTTAATCAGAAATGCCAAACTGATTGGGTAGCCCAGTGAGTTAGCCATCTGGTTGCAAAGCCAGAGGTTGGCAGTTCACTTCTTCTTTGTGTTCCCAGGAAAAGAGGCAGCTTATGCGGTCTTGGTCAAGCTGCACAGCCTGAGAGTGTCTCCAGCAGAAGGCAATGGTAAATGATTTCTGAGTAAAATGTTGTGTTGTAAATCACTCAGATGTATGTACATAATAGGGCAGTACACAAACAGAAATAACCACCAAACCAACCAACCAACCAACCAACCAACCAACCAACCAACCTGGTGATACCCTGCTATCCTGCAAGGGCTGCCCATCTAAATTGGAACTCAGATTTTCCTTGCTTCCAAATCACACAGAGACTTCCATTTTAATGGAGCCGCTCCAGACTCCTTCCCTTCTACATGTTGCGTGCAGTGAGACCAGAGACAAAGAACAGCAGGGCAGGAGTTCTCCTTCTGGTCACATGATCTATCTACAAAAACCTGGAAAGAGTTGACTTGACAGCATTTAATTACAGTGGTACCTTGTATAAAGGAATTAATTCGTTCCAAATGAAATTATGTTAAGCAAATTTTCCTTTATACAAATTTCCCATAGGAATGCATTGAAAACGGAGCAATCCCTAATCACGACCATTTTTATGTTGTACGGATTGGCCCCATAGGCGATTCTGTTAAGCAAATTTCCCCTATCTCCAGAATTTTTCATGTTGTACAGATTTTATGTTATACACACCATTTGTTATACAAGGGTCCGCTGTCTTATTATTAGGGAAATGTCTGATGAATGGTGATACCCTGCTATCCTGCAAGGGCTGCCCATCTAAATTGGAACTCAGATTTTCCTTGCTTCCAAATCACACAGAGACTTCCATTTTAATGGAGCCGCTCCAGACTCCTTCCCTACCACATGTTGCGTGCAGTGAGACCAGAGACAAAGAACAGCAGGGCAGGAGTTCTCCTTCTGGTCACATGATAAACAACCTGAGCATTAATGATTAAATAGGGCTAAAATGAATAAAAGGAATAAGCTTTCCTGCTAGGTGGACAAACCTATCATTTAAATCATTATTTCTGCAGGATTTGTGCTTCTAAGGTTAGAATCCAGCTGAACTGAAACTGGATGTGACTAAACTTTCTGTGTGGGTTTGAAGGTCTATAATGTGCAATGATGAGCAGACAAAGGAGGATAATGCGACTTCTGGTCCTCCTGAGGCAAAGGCCATAGGGAGAATTTTAAAAAGGAGAGAGAGTCCTGCTGGGTTGCTAGGGGGAACCCCACACTCTTGGTTTCAGAACTAATCACCTGGGGAGTTAAATGCCATACTCCAGAGGGGGGAAATGGCTGACATCTGACTTTGCAAAGGAAGCAAATGGTGGAAAGATTTCTATTGGACAAATATGTCTCCAGTTCTTTAATTAAAATGAATTAGAAATAGAGAGTTTCAGGGTTGGTGCTCTGTACACAAGGAACTTTAAAGTAACTTTTTAAAAGATAATAACATGAAAGACATTCAGTTCTGTTATTAGTTATTCGTTTCGTTATGTAACGGAACGAATAACGAAAATTGTGATGAAATTGGAACGAACCGAACAGAACCATGAAAATTAGGTTCGTTACGTTTCATTTTCATTAATGGCGATGCGCAATGAAATGAGCTATTTTTAAATGTTAAAAAACATCCTGAATATCCGTAAAAACCCAGCAAAAATTATTTATTCTGCCTGATAATACCTACCAGGGGGGTTGGGGTCCTTAAAACGTGCATTTATGTCTTTTCTCAGATCACTGTATTTTTTTTCCTTTAAGGGGAGTTAGGGGACATCGACCCAAAATAGCTCCCAGATGCCTAATATTGATTTCTTGGGTATTAAAACGCCATGAACATACGTAAAAACACAGTGATAATTATTTAAAATTATTACCTACCGGGGTGTGTGTCCTTAACATGTTTGTTTTTGTCTTTCTCCCATTGCAATGTATTTTTTTCTTTTCCCTTTAAGGATGACAAAAATGGATTCCAGCCACAAGATGAATGCAAGCCATGTGATGGGATCATGTAAATTCTTGGACAATTTCAACCAATAGCATGCCCAGGTTGCAGACTGGGTAGATGTGGCAGCCACAGAGGGCATAAAAAGCTCTGGCAGCCCCCGTCCTCCTTGCAGTCTGTGGTGGGATTGCTGTCTCTGCGATTCGTTACTTTAGGCCAGCCAGGCAGATGTGTGTCTCTGTGTTCCTGCTGGCTGCAGCCTGGCTCTTAGGGGAGAGAAAGAAGAGATTTCTCTTGCAGCCTCCCTGTGTGCATGCGTACCTCTCGGTGAGTACCCTCCCCTGCCTCACAGTGCAGTCACTCTGCGGCTGCCTTACACCCTGGGCAATGCTCGCTGCTGCTTTTGCAGCCTCCCTGCGTACCAAGTCTATACTATGTGTCTGCCAGCATCATTATTTTTAGTGTTTTCCCTCTGGTCTTGGGCTTTGGGGGACGTCGCGCGAAAAGTGGGTAAAAACGAAAAACTGAAAAATGAAAAAACAAAATGAATTTTTTTCAAAAAAATCACAAAAATGAAAATGAACTGAAACGGACCCGCAACGAAAAATGAAAAAAAACGAAACGTCATTCTTTCGATTCATGCCCATCTCTAGTCAGGATCCTTTCATTATATTTGTTACCTACACCTGTTGCAACAACTCATACTTAATTTATAGCAAGTGAGCACACGGAATCATTGGTTGCCAATCCTGCCGGGTATGAGTTCCCTTCTATTTGGCACTGGTTAGGCCTCATCTTGAGTCCGATGTCCAGTTCCAGACACTACATTTCAAGAAGGATGCTGGCAAATTGGAACAAGTTCAGAGGAAAGCGACAAGGTGGGATTGGAAACTAAGCCCCCGAAACAAACCCTGAAAGAACTGTGTGTGTTTAGCCTAGAGAAAAGGAGACTGAGGGAAGATAGGAAACATCTTTTCAAATCTTTGCAAGGTAGTTATTAGAGATGGGCACAACTCAGCGAAATTTTCTTTTTTGTTTTCGTTTTTTCATTTCATTTCGTAACGAAAACGAAAATGAAAATATTTCAAAAACCAAAACGGAAACGGAAACGAAACGACCAATTTTGCCGTGTTTTTCGTTTTCGTTGTGGCAAATCCATTTAACTGAAAAGAATGCTAACGAAACAGCAATTTTTTGTTTTCGTTTTCATTTTTTCTTTTCATTACGAACCAAAAACGAAACAAACATTTTTTCAAAAAGAAAACAAAAAATGAAAACGAACCAAAACGGATCCCCAAACGACCAAACGAAAAACGAAACACAATTTTTTTGAGTCGTGCCCATCTCTAGTAGTTATACAAAGGAGGGGCAGGAGCTGTTCTTGATCATCCCAGAATGCAGGTCATGTAACAATGGGCTCATGTTACAAGAAACCAGCTTTCAGCTGAATATCAGGAATACCATTCTTTTATGTATTAACAACACATTTCACTGTTATCACTTATTTATTCGGGTGTTGAGGATCATGGACTGTTCATGTTTTAGTGCAATTGTTTTCCATGTTTTCCCAGTTTGAATGTTTTAAATTTGTATTGTTTTCTTTAAAATGTTTTAAATGTATTCAGCTTTAAAATAGTTTATTACAGCTTTGCAACCCACCCTAAGATCCTATGATATAAGTCAGGCTATAAATGTTTAAATAATAACAACTAAAACACCAACAATAATACTGTACCAGAAAAATAAGGAAAAATATTCTCCAATCCTGTCTAGCGGCCAGGTTTGATGCTGTACCTTGAAATAAAAAAAAAGATAAATCAGATAATTTGCCACCAGGAATTGATAAGTGTATGGCATTAAAGTTAAATTATTCCGGTACAAACATCTCTGAAAGTGCCCCACGATCCAGTTATTAATTTGGAGATTGTAATAATGTAATAATGATTGCAATAAGAACTTCATGATGGTTAGAGCTGTTCAGCAGTGGAATATGCTGCCACAAAGAAGGGTGGTGGAGTCTCCTTCTTTGGAGGTTTTTAAGCAGAAGCTGGATGGCCACCTGTCGGAAATACTGTGATGGGGGGTTCCTGCATGGCAGGGGTTTGGACAAGGCACTGTGATCAAGAGAAAAGTCAAAACATCCCAGTGCTTAGGGAAGAAACCCCAAGGCATGCTGCCTTGTGGCGCAGTGGTTAAATGCCTGTACTGCAGGTAAAACTGTGCTCACGACCTGGGTTCAATCCCCGGTAGCATGCTCAAGGTTCACTCAGCCTTCCATCCTTCCGAGGTCGGTAAAATGAGTACCCAGCTTGCTGGGGGGGGCAATGTGTAGCCTGCACACTGTAATCAAAATTGTAAACCGCCCAGAGACTACTTGTAGTGGTATGGGGCGGTATATAAGCAGAACACTAAGCAGAAGCAGAACACTTTGCTTTCTTTAGGCACTAGAATGTTCCGTAATTATCAACACATGGTTTGTATTTTAAACTCAACCACCCGAGATGGGTACAGCTTGCCTTGCCTAGCAGAAGTGACACTCAGGCAGTGAACGTTCCAGATAGCAACATAAATGCAAAACAGACAATAAAGTAAGGATCTCAGCCCCTTATAAGCAAACCCCAGGGAGAAGAAGACTTTTCACATAACCACTGTGCATTTGGCAAATTGAACAATAACATGCTTATTAAGAGGCTGGCCATGCAGTCCTATGTAGGGCTATTCAGGTGGAGGCCTTGTGGCATTCTATACGGTGTACGTCCAGGTAGATAGATACCTTCCCAGTTTCAGGATTAATTTAGCCCAGCTACTTCAGAAATATGATGTGAGGTTTCCACTTGCCCAAATCAAAAGCAAAAGCAAAGTGTTCTGCTTATATACCGCCCCATACTACTACAAGTAGTCTCTGGGCGGTTTACAAATTTAATTACAGAGTGCAGGCTACACATTGCCCCCCCCAGCAAGCTGGGTACTCATTTTACCGACCTCGGAAGGATGGAAGGCTGAGTGAACCTTGAGCCTGCTACCGGGGATTGAACCCAGGTCGTGAGCACAGTTTTACTTGAAGTACAGGCATTTAACCACTGCTCCACGAGGCTCTCAGCTGAATAGGACAAATATACACTCAGGCCTTAGCAGGAAGAACACTGGATTTTATAGTTTTGGTACTGAGGGATTATCTTCCTTTCCCACTTATCCCGGTGAAATCAAGGTAGTTTGGATGAATGCAGTGCTAGAAATGATAGAAACGATCATAAATTCCAGGGTTTTTGCCAGTAAATAGCATTGGGAACCCTAATATATTTACTTTCGGGACCAGATCTTTGTTTCTCCTCTTGCTGGTGCAATAGACAGGGCTGCAGTTCAGTTCATAAGCCCTTAATTGTTTCAAGATTCATGGATGCTCTTGGTCAACTTAACAGGGTCGAAAGAAGTGCTTTAGCCCCTCTGCAGGAAATACCAAGTACTGAATGCAGATATCCAGGCAAACATACAGGATTGGTCTTTCAAATTTTATTTCCACGCTGCTCTGATCGGGGAAGGAAAGAATTGCCTCTTTGCTCTGGAGGAATGAGTTGCCATGTGAGGGTCAATCACATACAATTTAAGAAAAAATTGTATGCAATAGTTTTAACCTATAAAGCACAAGACAAATAAGGTCCATGCTGTATCAAGAACCACAGCTCCCTTTATGGGCCTCCTCCAGAGTTAAGATAATCAGGGGAAGACTTTCTTTTGGATCCACCACATTCATAGGTGTGTTTAGTAGGGACTCAGAACAGGGTCTTTTCTGTTGCTGTTCCGACTTTGGAACTCCCATCCACAAGGAGGCCAGTCTGGCCTCATCTTTGTGTTCTTCCACAACCAAGTGAAACACCTTCTCTTCAGACAAATGTTCCCTCAGTGACTGCCTGGCTGCCTGAGTGGGTTTTTTATTGGATGGGGTACAAGTCCCTTCACAATGCAGGAATCTTCCAAATCAAACCACCTCTGATTGAGGGCACCATCTGGAGTTGGACGTTGGGTCAGTGTAAACTTGACACTAGGAAGGGTGGGTTCAGAAATTAACACCTCTTGGATCCTTTTTAGGGGAAAGGTAATACATACATACATACATACATACATACATACATACATACATACATACATACATACATACATACATACATACATACATACATACAGCAGCTTCCTCCTCCTCACCTGTCCCTACCCCTTTCCCCAAAAAGTATAGCTGCAGTGCATAGCCAGAGGAAATAATTTGCATTATTGGATGCTTCCCTCTTTAAGGCTCTATTGCATGTGTAATGTGTCCATCATGGGATTGTGAGTGGTGGTGGTGTTCCCTTTTGTTTTATTGAGTGGAGAAGCTTAGAAAAAAACCATTACCAAGAATCCCTTCTTAGTGACAGAGAAGGCACAGAAAGGCTAAAACATTTGGGCCTCTTTAGTCTGGAAAAAAGGCGATTGAGGGGGGATATGATTGAGACATACAAAATAATGCAGGGTATGAGTCAAGTGGATAGAGGGATGGCTCTTCTCCCTCTCCCAAAATACCAGAACTAGGGGACATACACTCAAATTGAGGGCTGGGAGAGTAAGAACTGACAAAAGAAAATATTTTTTCACCCAGCGCGTTGTAAGTCTATGGAACTCCCTGCCACACAATGTGGTGATGGCATCTGACCTGGATGCCTTCAAAAGGGGATTGGACAGATTCCTGGAGGAAAAGTCCATCACAGGTTACAAACCATGATGGAGATGTGTAACCTCCAGGGTTTAAACCAGGGTACTTCAAGGGCCAGATGCAGGAGAGTGGTATCAGGAGAGAGATATCTAGTCTCATGCGCTCCCAAACACATCTGGTGGGGCCGCTGTGAGATACAGGAAGCTGGACTAGATGGGCCTTTGGCCTGATCCAGCATGGCTCTTCTTATGTTCTTATGTTCTTATGTTCTTATGTTCTTAGATGTCAACGCCTGCATTATTCTTCAGATGGTTATCTTGAGCCCTGCATTGCAGATGGAAGAAGAAGAAGAAGAAGAAGAAGGTGGTAAAAGGTAAAGGTCCCCCCCCCGCACATGCATGCTAGTCATGTCCTACTCTAGGGGCAGTACACATCTTCATATTCAAGCCAAAGAGCCAGTGTTGTGGAAGTCCATGACCACGTGGCCAGCATGGCTGCAAGGAAACACTGTCTTTTACCTTCCCGCTTTTTACAGCGGTACCTATTTATCTACTTGCATTTGCATGCTTTCGAACTGCTAGGTTGGCAGGAGCTGGGCTTAACAGCGGAAGCTCACTCTGCTGCGTGGCACCCGGGATTCAAACCACCAAGTGCTGACTTTGTAGCTGACAGTTTTCAGTGCTCTAGCCTGCTGAGCCACCACACCCCTATAAAGAAGAAGAAAAGCTAATCAGAAGGATTGCTGATGATGGATGCTCACTGATTATTTTTTGCTCCTCTCTAAGCCAAGAAGAAGGAAGACAGGCACCTGAAGACAGCACTTAACGTCTGTGGATATCCAAAGTGGGCCTTCAACAAAGCAGTGGGCCATCCCAGAAGAACAAGGGATCAGTCTGAGACCCAGACCCAACGGAAGAACCTGGTCATTCCTTACATGGCTGGAGTGTCGGAGAAGCTAAAAAGGATTTTTGGCAAACACCACATCCCTGTTTATTTCAAACCCACAAACACACTAAGGCAGAGACTTGTCCACCCAAAGGATCCAATACCAAACCATAAAAGGAGCAATATAGTATATGTGGTCCAATGCAGTGAGGAGTGTTCAGACCTCTACATTGGAGAAACAAAACAGCCATTAAACAGACGGATGGCCCAACATAGGAGGGGCAACAGGTCAGGACCAGAATCAGCAGTACACTTCCATTTGAAGGACAAAGGGCACTCTTTCAAAGATGAGGATGTACACATATTAGACAAAGAAGAGAGGTGGTTTGAAAGAGTAAGGGAGGCCATTCATGTGAGCATTGAAAACCCCTCCCTCAACAGAGGTGGTGGGCTCTGGCATAGTCTATCTGCTACTTATCAGGCTGTGCTTTCCTAAGTCCCCAGGCAAATCAAAAAGCCTTCACCACCAAGGCCATAGCTAACGACCCATTCTTGATAGGTTTCAGCACCTTAGGCCATTGTTCACCTTAAGGCTAAGGATACTATTGTCTCCCTAACGAGCCTATTTAGGCCAATGTTCATCTTATGAGCCTAATTCAGGCCAGGGTGACAAGAGGTCAAAGCTGCCTATAAGATGGAGGATTTGCGCTAGCTGTATTCAGACCGATGAAGCTGTTTGGATCAACAGTGAAACGTTTCTATCTCTCAAAAAAAGAGGTCCAGTAGCCATGACTCAACTTCCAGACTCCTCTCAAAGCATTTCTTAGGAAGACGTGTGACACTCCTGATCAGGCCATGATGCTCCAACACCTTTACTCTCTGGAATGGCAGGAGTCTGGCTTCCTTCCCATGTTCTACTGCCCTGACCTGGATTCCAGCCAGAGGATCTACAGGTATTTAGCCAGAGGACATCTCCATGCTGTGTTGATTAAGTTTCAACTGTCATGGTGATGAATTGGTTCTGAGATACAAAAGCAGGCTTGTTTCAGATGAATTCGGTGACAGCATTCCTCAGCTGCAGTAAGAGTATTACAGCAGAGTCCTCCACCAGAGGGTAATACACATGTTTTCACTACTCCATAAAAGCCTACGAGAGAAAGCACTAACAGAGCAAAAATCAAAGTGTGCGGCTTATATATCACCCCATAGCACTTAAAACACTCTTTTGAATGCTTTATAATTTAATTATGCAGGCTTCGCTGACCCCACCCCAACAAGCTGATTACTCAGATTAATGACCTCAGAAGGACAGAAGGCTGAGTCAGCCTTGAGATGGCTACCTGGGGTTGAACCTGGGTCATGACCAGAGATTTGGTTGCAGTACAGCACCTTTACCAGTGTGCCAGGAGGCTCCGTCCATGCACCACAGGGAGGAAGAATGCCCATGGAAAGAGGAAACCTTATGGATAAAGTATACAGTGGTCCCTACGCAGACCTATCCTTAATCTCCCTGGACAGCCAGTAGGCTGAGCAGTCTAGAAAACAAGATCTGTAGGGAATGCCAGGAGTTTCCAGAAGGTTTTTTTTTTTAGATTGATATAACATAGATTGTGGGTCCTGGTGGCAATTTTAGTGTATTGTTTTAATGTATTGTATTTATTGCATTTAAATAATTTAAATAAAATTTAAAAATGTATTGCATTTTATTGTTTTAATTTTTATTGGAATTTTAATGTTTTAATTGCTCATTTAATTGCTTCATGACGGTTAGAGCTGTTCGTCAGTGGAAGATGCTGCCACAAAGGAGGATGGTGGAGTCTCCTTCTTTGGAGATTTTTAAGCAGAGGCTGGATGGCCATATGTCAGAAATACTGTGATGGGGGTTTCTGCATGCCCGGGGGTTGGACTGGATGGCCCTTGAGGGGATAAGAGGGCAGGTCCTCTTATGGATTGAGAACTGGTTGAGATCCCGGAAACAAAGAGTAGGTGTCAATGGGAAATTTTCACAATGGAGAGAAGTGAAAAGCGGTGTGCCCCAGGGCTCTGTCCTGGGACCGGTGCTTTTCAATCTGTTCATAAATGACCTGGAGACAGGGATAAACAGTGAGGTGGCCAAGTTTGCCGATGACACAAAACTTTTCCGTGTGGTAAAAACCAGAGAAGATTGTGAAGAGCTCCAGAAGGATCTCTCCAAACTGGGGGAATGGGCTGAGAAATGGCAAATGCGTTTTAATGTAACCAAATGTAAAGTAATGCATATTGGGGCAAAAAATCCAAACTTCATCTATCAACTCATGGGCTCTGAGTTATCCGTGACGGATCAGGAAAGAGATCTTGGTGTGTTGGTGGACAGCTCCATGAAGGTGTCTCCCCAATGTGTGGCAGCGGTGAAGAAGGCCAATTCCATGCTAGGGATTATCAAAAAGGGGATTGAAAATAAAACAGCCAACATTATAATGCCATTATACAAAACAATAGTAAGGCCCCACCTGGAGTATTGTGTACAATTCTGGTCACCGCATCTCAAGAAAGACATAGTGGAACTGGAAAAGGTGCAGAAGAGAGCGACTAAAATGATTACTGGGCTGGGGCACCTCCCTTATGAAGAAAGGCTAAAACATTTGGGCCTCTTTAGTCTGGAAAAAAGGCGCTTGAGGGGGGATATGATTGAGACATACAAAATAATGCAGGGTATGAGTAAAGTGGATAGAGGGAAGCTCTTCTCCCTCTCCCAAAATACCAGAACTAGGGGACATACACTCAAATTGAGGGCCGGGAGAGTAAGAACTGACAAAAGAAAATATTTTTTCACCCAGCGCGTTGTAAGTTTATGGAACTCCCTGCCACACAATGTGGTGATGGCATCTGACCTGGATGCCTTCAAAAGGGGATTGGACAGATTCCTGGAGGAAAAGTCCATCACAGGTTACAAGCCATGATGGAGATGTGTAACCTCCAGGGTTTAAACCAGGGTACTTCAAGGGCCAGAGGCAGGAGAGTGGTATCAGGAGACAGATATCTAGTCTCATGCGCTCCCAAACGCATCTGGTGGGGCCGCTGTGAGATACAGGAAGCTGGACTAGATGGGCCTTTGGCCTGATCCAGCATGGCTCTTCTTATGTTCTTATGTTCTTATGTTCTTATGTCTCTTCCAACTGTATGATTCTATGATTCTATGATTCTATGTGTCTATGTTTCTATGTTCTAACTAAGCATTGATTGAAGTATTGATTCAACCTTTCATCCTCCAGAGGTTGGAAGGTAAATTGAGTACCCAGCTCTTGGGGGTGGGGGGAAGGTAATGTGCAGCCAGTATAATTAAATTGGAAACCAACCAAGGAAAGCTGTAAATACTATGGGGTGGTATATAAGCAGCATGCTTTAAACTCTTCTGAAATCTGGTGTTGAATCGCTGTGTCTGCTCCTGCTGAACGAGAATGACCGCCTCTTTTTCTTTTGAGAGGATTCTGATTTTGGTAAAACTACATGTCAAGTATGCAGACATGACATGATTATTTTTCCCAATCACCTCAAACTAGATAAAATTGTGTATCCTGGAGGCATGAGAGGGAAAATAATCTTTATAGTGGGTGTGATGCATGATTCTCCAGAGTTCAGTTACTGTAGACTCACCCTCTTGACACCACCCCCCCACTTTCCTTTTGGTAAATAACGGCAGCACAAAGCAGCACTGAGATGTTGATAATTCTGTGGATGCGTCTAGACGACAAGCAAAAAATTGGTACTGTTTGTAGATTTTAAACAGAGTATTACTCTTTCAAAACTACAAAGTCTAGGATGCCTAAGGAGGTAAAAAGGCCAAGTTGTTATAAGGCCAATAGGCAGATTATAGAGTTTATTTGGGCATTTCTAGCGGATCTATTTCTTTGACGCAGATTAAACGTAACAACTAAGAATTTTATTATGTGGCGTTAATTCCTGAGCTGTATAAAGCTTATATTAAACAGAAAGCAAAACCAATTAGGATTAAGCTCTAATGTAACCAAGGCAATTTTTAAATTTTTTAAATAACAGGGCTGACAGTGAATTTCCTTTTCTTTTTTTCTCGATGACCATCAGCAAGAGTGAGAAGAAAAAGTAATATTGTTTCCTTTCCTGAAGATCCCATGCTGAATTACATAAGCCGCGGGCATGTCCAAACTTTGGTCCTCCTGATGTTTTGGACCACAACTCCCAGAATTCTAAGCTTAGATTGCCAATGACAAAGGGCTGTGGGAGCTGCGGTCCAAAACATCTGCAGGGCCAAAGTTTGGACAATCCAGGTATTATGGGGAATATGTACTTCCAAAATTAGCTCCGCCCCTCTCCTAACCTGAGGCACCTGGGTAATAAGACTTGCAGCTTAAGGCTGTGCTTACCTCCAGTGGACCAATCACGAAACAGAGAATGCAGCAATGCAAGATCCAGATGTGACCAAAAGCATGCAATGGAGCAACGCTTTAAATCCAAGCTTTATGCACAGTTTGAACTTCAAATTATGCTGATGAGAAATCAGACACCTATAGCCCATGGGCAGTATTCTATCAAGCATCTTGTGGGTTTCAGATGATGCAAGATACAAGGTGGCATCTCTCATTATTGTACACGTTCGCTTAGTGCTAATTGTTGATGCAGTGCTAATTTTTACACAAAGAAAACTAGGCATCAGCCTCTTGCAAGGGTCTGATCTTGGGGTGAAGTGGTGCGATTCCTACATGTGGGTGAAACAAATCAGCTGGGGCAAACATATCTGAATTTATTTTATAGATAGGCTCAAAAACCAATGCCAGCCTGGGAACTCTATGCCAAAAGAAGCTATAGATCAGATAGATAAACAGCAGGATGGATGTATTTAAGGAAGCTGTAATCTCCTTTACATCTTTTTCATGCCAAGTAGAAGTTGTTTCCACACCCACACCAGGTACACCAGACAGATACAAATCACACCACAAAGATAAAAAGCAACCTTATTATTTCCAGAAATTCCAACCATCCTTAGGAGCTGTGAGTCACCCCTGAAACAGCGGGAAAGAGGTTGAGAGAACCCGTGCTCACCACACTATCTCCAGTCTTCATGTCCTCCAAAATACTGCCTTCAATTTGCTTCCGGTTCCCAAGGAATTTGCTCCCACCCATTTTAAGTAACTGTGTGCCTGAAAATCTTTAGGCATGCTAGTTTAGGGATATTGACTTTGGGATTTGATCAGACTGGGATAGAAAGTTACATTTAGTTGGATATGTTTCTTGATTTTTTTAAAAAGTGGGTCTATAGGACAGAGTGCACAGGGCAGTAGTGTGACGACTGTTACTGCATATCCTTGTTTCGTGACAACATCTGAACTTCTCAGCCTTTGTTCTCAGTTTTTTCTTTGGTCTGACCTTCCGTTTTTCGACCTTTCGAATCTCCTCAACTTTGCCTTCATTGTGTTATGGAGCTAAGTTTGAGGCATTTGTCTTTTAATCTCTCTGCATTGTGTTGCTGACTCCAAAGGGAACGTACTGGTGAATGGCACTTCACACTCCTGCCATTACTTGGAGAATGGCATGTTGCGTGACAAGCCTTACCTCACGGGCACTCATCTCAGAAAGAGAACCGAGACGAGCAGATTCCCAAGGCCAGGGAAGGGAATCGCTCATCCCGCTTAAATCCCAGTTCAGGGGGCATGGTCGAGACGAACGCCCATCATCACACAATGGACGTGGAGTAACATTTCTTCATACTAGTCTCAAACGGGATGGCAAACCGTGATGAAAGGGACGTGAAGTAACGGCCTACGTTGCAGAACAGGTCTAAGAGTTTCTGCTGCATGTCAAGCAGAGGGGAAGATCTGGAACACGAACAGAAGTGGCAGAGGGTATCTCATCCCAGCATTTCTTCCTAGTCACTAGCCATCTGTATTATTGAAATACAGGCTATCTAACTCCAACATGCTTCCTAGCATGTTTACCAAGTACAGTAGCCTCCATTTTACATTTTCTTCTCCTTCTCAAGAGAGTTCAGGAATTAAAATGTGTACTTTAAGGAAAAGAGGAAGACTCTGTAATTTTGCAATCTCAATTAATGTCATTTCTTCATTTATCCTGAGATTCACTGCAAGAGAAATTACATCTGGCTCAAAAATTCACACATTTGCAAGTCTTACTTTGGTGGCAGGTAGTATTTTTTTCATGTTTTACTTTTTCCTTTACAAACCAAATGGGTAAAAATGCACTTCATACACACAGAGAGAGACATACATGCTACTACATACCAGCACAAAAATATGCTCTTGTCACTCAGGTAGCACTCATGTGTCTTCTGATCTCACACTGGAAAGGCAGCAATGCCATGGAACCAGATGTCATAGGAACACTAGTTTGGAACTTCAGCAGGGACTGTGTCATCATCTAACAAGATCCGAGGTCCTCCTGTCCCTTCTGAGCTTACCTGCAGTCATCAGAAGGTGAGAAAGGACAGAACCACCACCCCTTAGTAAGTGTATGTGTTACAAATTGTCCTAGTTGCAAAATATTTGAGGGTAGTAGTGAGGCCTTGAATGGGCAAGTAAGAGACATTAACTTCAAAAAATACCTGTCCCTCATTTCTTGTCTTGGGGAGACTGAGCTGCCTGCAATATAGATTCTCCCTGGTTTCAGAGGTTTAATTATAGGGACTATCATGATGCACATGTGTGCTTCAAAACATCCCCAGTACACTGCAAGGGAGGGGAAGAAAAATGCAGCCTTTACTGGGATTTAATGAGGAGATCTTCATATCTTTAATTTAAAAGGAAAAAGTGGGAGGAAGAAGCAAAGGATGCAATACTCTTCTGCTTTTTGCCATCTGTTGAGTGACCCGTTAAATATACTTTGCTTAGGACATAAAAAATGCTTGCTGATTTCCCCATGCTTCATGAAAATGGTCAACCCCAAAGATAACACTCCTTTTCTTTTTAGAATAGCATTTAAATGAACTCCCCCAAAGCCTTTCCCCCACCACAAAGGCTTATTGTGGGATGTCACATTGAAGAAGGGACTGGTTTGTTTTCCATGGCTTCAGAGATGAGGACACAAGGAAATGGTTTCAAACTACAGGAAAAGAGATTCAATTAAAATATTAGGAATAATTTCATGACAGTTAGAGCTGTTTGGCAATAGAATATGCTGCCATGGAGGGTAGTAGAGTCTCAAGCGGGTGCAGAGGAGGACAATCAGGATTAGAGATGGGCACGACTTAGCGGTATTCCCGTTTCCGTTTCCGTTACTCGTATCCGTTACTCTACGGAAACGGAAACGGGAATTACTCCACCAGAATTCGATATTCGAACCGACGTTATACGAACAATTTGGTCTGATTTGTCGTGCTCGTTACTTGCATCGCGCAATGTCAAGCGGCACAGAAAAAAAGTTTTTTAAATTTTAAAGAAAACCAATTCCCGGCCCTAGAAAGTAGGCGAAAACTGTCTGGAGGGCACCTACCAGGCCAGGGTGGTGGTGTTTTATTTGGGGGGGTTTCCCCGCCCCCCTCTCCTTGGCTATTGCTACTGTTGCGCTGCAGGGGTACCAGGCTGGGGAGGGCGCATCCATTTGCCATGCATGTGCGGGGGATCCAAAAGAGGCGACCGCAATATGTTTTTTTGAAATCGTTGCCCAAAACCCCACCAAAGCACCACAGAAACATGCTAAAATTAGCTATTTTAAATGCTTGAATTTTTACAGTAGCAGCAGTGGGTTTTTCTTGCAAAAAAAGTCTCCGTTGATTTTATTTTATTTTACTATTACACCTGCACATTCGCAATGATGGCATTTCGCCCATGGGAGTGGACCATACAAAGTCCGTTTGGAGCCATTCCACCAATCGCATGGCCAGGTTTTGCTGACTGTACCAGGCTGGGAGGGCGCATCCAATTTGCCATGCAGTGCGGGGGATCCAAAATGGCGACCGCAAATTTTTTTTGAAATCGTTGCCCAAAACCCACACCAAAGCACCACAGAAACATGCACGACAAAAATTAGCTATTTTAAATGCTTGTTTTTTTTACAGTAGCAGCTGTTTGGTCATTTTTTTCTTGCAAAAAAAAGTCTCCGTTGATTTTATTTGATTTGATTTGATCTTACTTTTTTTACACCTGCACCGCATTCGCAATGATGGGCTCGCCCATGGGAGTAGACCATGCAAATTTTCCACCAATCGCATGGCCACTTGGCCAGGTTGACCACAGAGACTTCTGGGATGTGCCAATCGGGCATAAACAGCCCACTAATCGTAGCCCAAACCCGATAAAACATTATAAAACATAAGAAGCCCAAACCCATACGCCAGTATGTACTGTCCTTCTAAGTGGGTCAGAGAGGCACCCAGAGGTGCACCCCAATATTCACCCTAACCTCACCCGTAACTAGCCTACCCTAGCCACTTGCCCTTGCGCTAACCCGTCTTAACCCTAAGCCAGATGTACTTGCATTGAACTACATGCAAGTACGTGAGACACAGCGGGTTAAAAAAGAGTCTGCCAGTCCGTCACTTGTGGCTCTGGCTGACTCCTGCAGCTCCCTCCAGGAGCCCGCTACCCCCTCCCCAAACCAGTACTAACGACAACGAAAATGACGAAAAAACGAACCGACTAATTTTTGCAAATTTTCACGAAAAACGGAAACGAGCCGAAACGGAACCAGCCCGACTAACGACAACTCGAAAAAAAAAATTTTCAAGTCGTGCCCATCTCTAATCAGGATGGTTGAGGGTCTGGAGGAAATGTCTTATGAGGAACGGCTTAGGGAACTGGGAATGTTTAGCCTTTGAAAAAGAAGGTTGAGAGGGGATATGATAGCTATGTTTAAATATTTGAAAGGATGTTATATTGAAGAGGGAACAGGTTTGTTTTCCATGGCTTCAGAGAATAGGACTCAGGGCAATGGTTTCAAACTTCAGGAAAAGAGATTCCATTTGAACATTCGGAAGAACTTCCTGACAGTTAGAGCTGTTTGGCAGTGGAATGTGCTGCCACGGAGGGTGGTGGAGTCTCCTTCTTTGGAGGTTTTTAAACAGAGGCTGGATGGCCATCTGTCGGAAATATTGTGATGGGGTTCCTGCATGGCAGTGGGTTGGACTGGATGGCCCTTGAGGTCTCTTCCAACTCTTGGATTCTATGGTTCTATGATTCCTTCTTTGGAGGTTTTTAAGCAGAGGCTGGATGGCCATCTGTCTGTGATGGTTGTTCCTGCATGGCAGGGGGTTGGACTAGATGACCCTTGAGGGCTCTTCCAACTCTCTGATTCTATGATTCTATGGTTCTACAAAGATTTTGTATTTTGCATTCAAAATTACGGGGGGGGGGGGGGGGGACACTTCTTGCTTTGTACTAGAGATGGGCACGAATTAAAAAATGGCATTTTGTTTGTCATTTGTCGTTTAAGGGGGTCCGTTTTGGTTTGTTTCCTTTTTTAATGAATTTTTGAAAAAAAAATCGTTTTCGTTTTCGTTTGTTTTGTTACAGTTTCATTACCATTTATTTCAATTTTTTGTGATTTTTTAAAGCATTTAAAGCAGTTCACTGTATTGCCGTAACGAAAACGAAACGCACGACAAAATTTCCGGCGTTTCTGTTCGTTTCGTTTTATTTTAGAGACAAAATCTGTTTGTCATTTTGTTGCGTAACGAAATGAAAAAAACAAAAACAAAAACAAAAAGTTGTTCATTTCGTGCCCATCTCTACTTTGTACAAAAGCATGAAGCACCGCACCCTAGGTACACCAGAGGCCCAAGCTTCTGTGTACTGCCAGGGGCCTGCTTTAGGGGCAGCACTCCAATCCAGGCAGGAGTCTGGCTGGTCTAGCCCCACCTCCACAGGCAGCCAACCACTTCAGTGAAGAGACTGGATGAGGCAGCTCCCTGGGCAGCCAATGAGTGAATAAACATTATAAAACATAAGAAGCCCAAAGGCCCTCCGTGTGTAATGATGTACTCCGTATAATGAAATGTCCTTCATTGGAGAAACTTGCATTAATCTAGAATACATAGATAATTTGGTCAATTTAACACTTAACCTTGCCGACTAATCTCATTAAGAAGTGATACCCAAGCACACTTGCAAAGAATCAAGTGCAATTTAAATGTCATTTGGGGAGAATGAAAGGCCCTTCCTTCCTGCAAAAGTTGTAAATATGGTTAATTAAAAAATAATGAGTAGTTTTTCCAGAACAGATTTTAAAAAAGGCAATCACAGCTAAGAGAGTTGGTGGATTAATGGCTCCTCTCACTACCAATTTCTATGTCTATTTGAATTACAGACAAAATATAACAAGGTTTTGTCTAACTACTAATGGAGAAAGTGTAGCATGACTCAGGTGGGTAAATCTCTACATTGACCAAAAAAAGTGAAGTATTTTGTGGTGCATAGGACAAGGTTCCTCAACTTAAAAAACCCAAGTCTCACTCACTTTATAACCCAGAGCACAGAGAGAACTCCTAGTTCCCTGAGCTCCTTGCCTTTTGAAGATGGCAGCCACAGAGTCTGGCGAAACGTCAGGAAGAAAAACTTCCAGAACACAGCCAATCAGCCTAAAATACTCACACTGACTACCAGATCCCAGCCATGAAAGCCTTTGAGGATACATTTTGTAACCCTCACAGCATATTGGGCAGACAGATTAATGCATTCCTGCCCATGTCAGGCAGTTTATTTACAGTGGTACCTTGTATAAAGGAATTAATTCATTTCAAATGAAATTATGTTAAACAAAATTTCCTTTATACAAATTTCCCATAGGAATGCATTGAAAACAGAGTAATCCCTATTGGTGACCATTTTTATTTTGTACAGATTCGCCCCATAGGCAATTATGTTAAGCAAATTTCCCCTATCTCCGGAATTTTTTATGTTGTACAGATTTTATGTTATACAAACCATTAGTTATACGAGGGTCCACTGTATTTATTTATTTATTTTTATTTTTACAACTTATATGCCGTCCACTACCCAAAGGTCTCTGGGCGGCTTACAATCAAAAGAATTATAACAGTTAAAACATAGAATATCAATAAATAATTAAAATAATAAAACCTTACATTAAAATCATTACACTAAATTTGCCATCAGAGGACCCACAATCTATATTGTATCAATTAAAAAACGTCTGAAACAGGAAGGTTTTTAACCTAGCGCCGAAATGTCATCAATGTTGGCACCAGGCGGATCTCACTGGGGAGGGCATTCCATAGCTTGGGGGCAGTTGCCGAGAAGGCCCTCTGTCTACAAGCCATCCTTCTCACCTCCTTGAGGGATGGCTCTTTCAAAAGTTACTTTTCCAAGTTACATATATACACAGCATTTTGATGGTATCATTACAGACATTTGAGGGCCATTTTTTAATGTTTATGCTATTCATTTAGCAATCCCAACATTTAGGTAACAGAGAAGCTTACTTATTTTAATGGTTCTTTTTTGTTTCCTCTGTACTCATTTCTCAGTTCTCTACATTATTTTCTTTTTATATTGAAATGAGTAATGGAAAAGAATTATTATCAAAATGTAAGTTCCAGGGCTCTGGTCTTTTCCGTGTAGTGATCAGTCCATCTAAATTATTATCTCATCCTCCTCGTTTATTACATCTATCTTTTCCAGGGTGGTCACATTGTCTAAAAATGAATGCAGAATGACCTAATCATTCTCTTCTCTCTCTTTTTTTTTATCTTTCAAGCACTTTTTCATCAGCTATAAAGGTCTCTCTAATGATTTCTCATTAATCCTCCTGCCCCCACGATTGAATGATTCATCGCTTAATTCAGCAGCTCATCTGTTAGAATGTTTATAGTTATGTAGGACATATTTGTTGTCAGCAGCATCTGTAGATACAGAATTTACGGTTAGGGTGCAATTCCATTTTGATGTATAAATGTTAATATAGCACAAATTGCAACACTTTGAATGCTATTAAGTCACTGGAGATAAACAGCAGAAAGAGAATAGAAAAGAACAGGACAAAACAGGCATAATTCAATCAAAGCCAGGGGTCATTTAAGTTCGGGACAAGTTTTCTGTATGTTCAATTCAAGAACATCTGAAATAGTAATTCAGAGTAGCTTTGATCCAAACTCTTTTCTTTACCACTGAGTAGGCAGTAGCCACCAGTGCAATCTACCCATCTGGAACCAGGAACACATATTTTCATGCTAACAAAACATCTAGGCATGCAATGGGACTATATATATATTTTTTCTAGATAGACTAATTAAGGGTCCATAATCAAATCTGGAACCCAATTCACTGCCTTGACTACTATGTGTCAGAGCTCATGAGACGTAGTCTCTGTACCTCGTGGTAAGACAAGAGTCTGACTCATGGGAGCTAGTTAATGAAACAGAGCAATTAGATGGGTGTCTACAGTTGGCTCAGTGGGCTAGAGCGCTGAAAATGTTGGCTGCAAAGTTGGCAGCTCAGCGGTTTGAATCCCAGGTGCCATGCAGTGGAGTGCATAAATGTATGTATGTATGTATGTATGTATGTATGTATGTATGTATGTATGTATGTATGTATGTATGTATGTATGTATGTATGTATGTATGACTAAGGTGCTGAAACAGTCAGCTGCAAAGTCAGAAGTTCGGCGGTTCAAATCCCAGATGTTAACCCCAGCTCCTGCCAACCTAGCAGTTCGAAAGCATGTAAATGCAATTAGATAAAAAGGAACTGTTATAAAAAGCGGGAAGGTAAATGGTTTTCTGTGTGCAGAACTGCATTCAGCCATGCTAGCCACATGGCCACAGACTTTCACAACACTGCTCTTTGGCTTAAAAATGGAGATAAGCACTGCCCCTAGTGTTGGACATGACTAGCACACATGTGTGGGGGGAAGCTTTACCTTTACCTGTGGTTGGCATGATACAAAAATGGACTCAAGAAAGAAACACAGAACATAGAGGAACAGCCATAACTAGGTCAGAAAACAAGATACATACGGGGTAGCTGAACATCACAATAAAGAAAATGCCCAAGTCACCACAAATAAAGTCCTACTAAGGGCCTTTTCACACGACCCCTAAGATCCTCTGGCCACTTAAATTCGGACCAGAGATCTTAGGGGTTTGTCGCTGTTCCTGTGTTCCCACCCCCTCCGCACTCCTGGCTGCTGGCTGCGTGCGGGGAGGGGAAAAAAAGGAAGAAAAGAATGCACTCTTACCTACGGAGTGCCATCCCGGCACAGCATTCAGATCTCTTAAAGGGGCAGGGGGCAAAAAAAGAACAAACAGAAGCAAGGAGAGCCGGGCAGTCACTACATTATATCCGCATCAAGAATTTTCACCTCCAGAGAGCAGGTACCTGAAAAGTGCGCTGGGACGCGCTTAGGTGGGCGTGGTCGCACTTAATTATCTGTAAACTCCAGAGCTGGTGGGGAAACAATTTTAAGCTCCGGAGCTGGGAGCCATTTGCGGCGGAGTTTAGGGGTCGTGTACAAAGGGCCTAAGTCATGTGTTGAGTCAGGTATTGGGAAGACAGACAACAAAACTGACTGTGAAGCCAACTCAGAAGCCAACAACATCTAACAAAACTTGGGCTGCAGTACATCCAGAAGCTGTGAAGAAACTGCTCCGGGGGGGGGGGACTCAATTCATGGGTGTACAAGTCAGATATCCAAAACCCAATCTTCACCAAAGATGGAGGGATATTAGAGTAGAATTGGGAGATGCTTATCTATAATTTTTGTGTCACTAGTTCCCTGTGGGACACCATCTTGGGGCCCCTCTTTGGGGGTGCATAAATCAGATGCTTGAAACCCCAACTTCACTCAACTTGCAAGGCTTGTAGAGGAGAGAGAGGGGATGCTATACTGGATTTTGGGCCGCGGGGGGCATTTTAAAGGATTTAAAAAGGCAAAGCAGATAAAAAACAAATTGACTCATTGATCAACCTGGGGGGGGATGTATGGAAATAAGTATGATGGGACATAGTGTGATTTGTTAAGATGAATATTAAGTATACATTTTGGTTGCATTAGAATGTAGAGGAATAGACATAACAAACTATCAGCACGGAAAATGGTTAGCTACCATTGGTCAATTATGTCATGTGATATCTGGAAGCTGTGAGAAGAAGATGAGAAGACAGAGAGAAACCATTATTATACTGATTATTATGCTGATGATGAACTTACGATTGTTTTGAGCAATGGAACTCACTACAGTTAGGTAGAATGTAGAAGAGATCTTGAATGTAATCAGGATGACTTAGATTTTATTATTTTTAGGGAAATAAAACTATGATTTGAGATTTGTTAAGGTTTTGATATTTTTGATACTTTTTGAATTCTTATTTTTGCATCTTAAGAGTAGAAAATAAAATAATATATTTGAAAAGCAACGTGGCCTCTTGTTTTGAAAAGAACCCAGAGTAAATCAGAAGGTGGAGATGTTTGGAGTATTTTGCTTCAGAGAAAAGGAATACTCTTTACTTTTGAACTCAGCCAGTGTAAACCCTTTTGATTTACTGTGCAGGGAATCATACATTTGTCATGTATGGTTGTTCCAAATGAAACAAATCACCATTTTCCTGATCTGTGCCTCTCTTTAGTTTATACCATCAAGGTAGTGTTCCTTCCCCCCCTGTCTCCCACAGTACATCCAAATGTAATTTGGGAAATATATCTACAATGATATATTCTCTGTGGGATAGTGTGATGGACCAGGACTCGGGAGAACAGGTTTTGAATCTCTGCTCAGCCATGGAAATTCACTGGGAGAGAGAAACTGGTAAAACCACTCAGATATCTTCGCTTACCTCAAAAACTATAACTTTATTTAGGTTATTGCTGTAGTTCCTGAGTTTTATTATTTGATTTGCACTGGTAATTTCTATATTAACATTATTTTTATTTTTGATACTTACATTTCTATTTCTCTTTGTTGCCCTGTTTTGTATTTTATTATGTTTGTACACTGCCCAAAGTGGCCTTTGGGCCAGATGGTTCATGCAGTATATACAGTAAATCAAATAAATCAAATAAATAAATAAATTCACTTACCTCAAAAAAACCTGTTAAGGTCTCTATAAGCTAGTCCCGACTTGACAGCATGTAACAACAGTAACAGTATACCATAATAATATATGCCAGTTTTTGGTTTGAGAAAGGCACCTCTTCATAAGGAAGAGGATGAGAGTGGACCATCTAATCTGCATCACGAATCTGAGGAGAGATTATCAGAGAGGGATAAAGAGTCAAAATGGTAGTTCATCCCAATTCGTGTTTGTAAATGGTGATGAACTGTGAACCATTAATTTTACTGTTACCAACTGATGAACCACAAATAAGTTTGTTGGTTCATGGCATCTTTAAAAACAAAACAAAATAACCCTCCCAGCCTCCCAACCTACCCACCCCTGCTCCCTTCTCACTTACCCTGTCCCTACCTTGTTTGATGCTGAGGCCTTGGTTGCTGCTGCCGGGGCCCGGAGCAGCAGCAATAATAATAATAATAATAATAATAATAATAATAATAATAATAATAATAATAATAATAATAATAATAATAATAATAATAATAATAATACATACATACATACATACATACATACATACATACATACATACATACATACATACATACATACATCCTCTGTTTTGTCTTCTCAGAGGACAGAGTGGTATGGTGGTCAATATATTGATGCAGCAAAACTGGTGGTTGGTTGGTCAGTTGGTTTCTTTAGATATGACGAAGGACTGAACAAAATAAGGAAATATTCATTCCTCCATGTTATTACAAATACTAAGGAGTGAATATTTAACATATCAATGATATTCGTTGATGTCTCTGATATAGGTTTATTCGTCCCCAATCTCTAATCAGAACCGATATAGTTTGTCACAGCTCAAAGGATTATCTGACCCATTTGTACTGCCAGGGATGATTTCACCATGATTTCTGTTTTCGTCCTTTTTGAACAATCTCTCCATCTGTACAGGAAGTTATTTCTTCTTTGAAGTCTCCCCTATGAAGAAGAAAAGTGTCATTTTAATACTTCTTTGTGTCAGTGAAGTGATTTATCATTGCCAAAGAAGCTTTCTCTCCTGCTAGATACAAATGGGTTACTTACCAGAACTCCCCATGTCTTCTTGAAAGCCTTTTGAGAGCGACCTATTGTCTCCTTTGAAGAGGGGAATGATTTCTGGGCACTGCAATTATGTGTTGGATGTGGCGCAGTGTTCCCCTGGATACAGCCAAATGAAACACCTCTGAGTGGTCTTCAGAAAGGCTTTCTCTCTCATTTCACTCCTAGTAATGGGAAAATGGCATCCAGCATGGTGCAAGGTAATGGGGTTGGAATCGAGAGAGGTAGGTTTGATTCCCAGTTCTACCAGACAATGTGACTGGGAAATTGGAACCACTCTCTAAATACTCCATCTTGAAAACTCTACTACTAATAATAATTGCTTGCCATCCTTTCCAGGAATTTCTAGGGAGGTTTACTATTCTTTTCTTCTGGTGGTGACCCAGGATTGCATGGATTGCTCTTTGCTATGTGGGCTGTCCCTTCCCCCAGGAGGCACAGTGGGATGGGTGGGATCCAACTCTCAACCTCGTGACCTGGAGCCAGCCACCTAAACCACTGAGCCAGCCAGCCAGCTGAAAACCATACTTGGGTTACTATGGGCGCTTTTACACGACCTCTAAAATCTGCTGGCAACTTAAATTCGGACCAGAGATCATGGGGTTTTGTTCTGCTTCCTGTGTTCCCACCCTTCCACACTCCATTGCTCCTGTGTGCAGTGAGGGGAGGGAGAAAAAAATGGAGAAAAAAATGGAGGCTCACCTCCATCTGACGGAGCAGCCCCGTAGGGATTCCTGACTGTTAAAGGGGTGGTGGGGACAACAAAACAAACAGAAGGCGAGGAGAGACCGGCATCCACAGCTTTGCAATCTGCATCGGAAAATCTTTACCTCCAGAGACCAGGTACTTGTAAAATGCGCTGGGGCATGCTTAGGTGGGTGTGGTCATACTTAATTTTTTTAAAAGTCCGCAACTAGTGGGGAAACAATTTTAAGCTCCGCATCTGGGAGCCCTTTGCATCAGATTTTAGGGGTCGTGTAAAAGCAGTCTATAAGTCTGTTCTGAGATGACAACATATAACGGCCACCTTAAAACTAAAAATAACAGTCAGAGAAAGTCACAAAGGAACAGAGGACAGACAAAGAAGATAATATAGAAATCTATGCAGTAGCAATCAGTGCAGAATGTTGTTTATTCGGTTTTTATACAGTATATTGTCAGATGAAAATATAGATGTGCGCCACTCTGAAGGCACCTTCATAGACTCATAGAGTTGGAAGAGACCTCAAGGGCCATCCAGTCCAACCCCCTGCCATGCAGGAATCCCCATCACAGTATTTCCGACAGATGGCCCTCCAGCCTCTGCTTAAAAACCTCCAAAGAAGGAGACTCCACCACCATCCTCCGTGGCAGCATATTCCACTGCCGAACAGCTCTAATTGTCATGAAGTTCTTCCTAATGTTTAAACGGAATCTCTTTTCCTGTAGTTTGAGCCCTGCATCCTAGTCTCTGAACCTTCTTTAACTGTCATGTACCAGGCTCTTTAAAAAAATGTTCCGAGAAAATTGTTGTGAGGTATTTTCTCACTCCATTAAAATACTAATATTCTAAGGCTTAAGAATAGAATGAGAGTGAGGGCTGGGTTGGGGGTAAGGGTGAGTGTGGAACATTATAATGCTATTGTACAAGATGATATTAATGCTGCACCTGGAGTATTGTGTACAATTCTGGTCACTGTATCTCAAAAAAGACATAGTGGAACTGGAAAGGTGCAAAAGAGAGCAACTAAAATGATTACTGGGCTGGGGGACCTCCCTTATGAGAAAAGGCTAAAGTATTTGGGGCTCTTTAGTCTGGAAAAAAGCCATCTGAGGGGGGATATGATTGAGTCGTACAAAATAATGCACGGCATGAGTAAAGTGGATAGAGGGACACTCTTCTCCCTCTCACAAAATACCAGAACTAGGGGACATCCCTTCCAACTGAGGATTGGGAGAGTGAAAACAAACAAAAAAAATATTTTTTTTTACCCAACGTGTTGTTAGTCTGTGGAACTCCCTGCCACAGGAGGTGGTGATGGCTTCTGGCCTGGATACCTTCAAAAGGGGATTGGACAGATTCCTGGAGGAAAACTCCATCCCAGGTGACAAACCATGATGGAGATGTGTAATCTCCAGGCTTAAAACCAGGGTACTTCAAGGACCAGATGCAGGGGAGTGGTATTAGGAGATAGATATCTAGTCTTGTGCACTCCCAAAGGCATTTGGTGGGGCCACTGTGAGATACAAGAAGCTAGACTAGATGGGTGTTTGGCCTGATCCTGTATGGCTCTTCTTATGTTGTTATGTACATGGCAAGTGGTTAAAAATAAGGACCCTCCCCCAAGCTATTTATTAGGGCGTTTATACACGACCCCTAAGCTCCGCTGCAAATGGCTCCCAGCTCCGGAGCTTAAAAATCTTTCCCCACCAGCTCCAGAGCTAACAGAAAATTAAGTGCGACCACGCCCACTTTAGTGCGTCCCAGCACACTTTTCTTGTACCTGCTCTGGGACAGTGAAAAATTTGTTGCGGAGAGTGCCGGGCTCTACTCGCTTCTTTTTGTTGGTTTTTTTTTGTCTCCCGCCCCTTTAAGAGGAACCAGGAAGTAACCGGCGCTCGGAGCAACTTCCACCGGCACCGGAGGTAAGGCTTTATTCTTTTGTCCCTTTTTAAGGCTTTTCCCCCTCCCTCCCCTCATGCAGACAGAAGCAAGGAAGTGCGGAGTTGTGGGGAGGAAGGAAGAGAGACAAACCCTCAAGATCTCTGGTCCGAATTTAAAGGACCAGCGGAACTTAGGGGTCGTGTAAAAAGGCCCTTAGTCTTCTGAAGAAGCACCAAAATGTTTATCTGGAAGCTTGGTGGGTTTTTTTGTTTGTTGTTGTTTTGACATTTAGGTTTCTAGTTCTTCTCAAACAATTAAGGGCCTTTTCACACGACCCCTAAGACCCGCTGGCCACTTAAATTCGGACCAGGGATCTTGGGGGGTTCGTTGCTCTTTGTGCGTCCCCACCCCTCCGCACTTCCTTGCTCCTGTCTGCGTGAGGGGAGGGAGGAAAAAAGAGAGGGGAAAAATGCAGGCTCACCTCCGAAGCTGCCCGGAGCCCCATCATTGTCCTGATTCCTTCTCTTCTGTTTGTTTGTTTTGCCTCCTGCCCCTTCTCTTAAAGGGGTGGGAAGCAAAAAAAAAAGAAGCGAGGAGAGCCCCGCACTCACCAGATTAAATCCGGACCTGGGGATTTTCACCCTCCTAGAGCAGGTACAAGAAAAGTGCGCTGGGACGCGCTTAGGTGGGCGTGGTCGCACTTAATTTCCTGCAAACTCCGGAGCTGGTGGGGAAACAATTGTAAGCTCCGGAGCTGGCAGCCATTTGCTGCAGAGTTTAGGGGTCGTGTACAAATACCCCAAGAAAACAATCAAACTGTTGTGTATTGATCTGTAATTGCTGGTTGAAGTAACTGCCTCCCTGTTCAAAAGGGAACGGGCCTATTGGTTGATTATAGTTGCTGCATTTGCATCTTCAATCCTATTGGTTCCCGCCAAAAGGCAGCCTTGTGATTGGTTGTAATTGTTCCCTCCAAAATGTATCTTTTCCTAGCCAGTCCTGGCCCCTATAAATGTAACCTCCTCTCCCCAGTCCCCAGTCTTGTCTCTCCCTGATTAAAGAGCTGTTCACTAGAAGCTGCCTCCAGCCTGCTTTGTCTAAGAGATGAAATCACTGCTGAATCACTAACCCCACGCTACAATACAAACAATGTTTGGACAGGTTTGTTTGTTTTTACAACAGCTAAGAAGTGATTTGCGAGATGGAGGAGCTACAATTTGCACCATGCTCTCTTGGCGCAGAAATCATCTTCCACTAAGTTTTAGAAGAAACCATCTTTCCCATCATAAATATTTAGCCCTGGTAACAGCATGCTTCTTATGTGATTTCACCCCTTTCTCCTTACAGTCTCTTATGATGGGTATCTTCCCAGGAAATACAGAGTTGGTTCCCTCTTCACAGGAGAGCCTTGTGGCGTAGAGGTTAAACTGCTGTAGTGCAGCTGTATCTGTGCTCACAACCTTTGGTTCAGTTCCAGTATCAGGCTCCAGGTTCATTCAGTCTTCCAACCTCCCAAGGTCAGTAAAATGAGTACCCAGCTCGTTGGGGAGGGGGCAATGTGTAGCCTTCATAATTGTTAACCACCCAGGGAGTGCTTTAAGCGCTATGGGGTGGTAAACAAGCAACATACTTTGATTTGCTGTGCTTTGCTATCTTCCCAGGAGATAAGATCATAAGCTATGGAAGTCACCATTTGTTTTACATTGTCTCTACCCATATGTAATTCAAATATAGTGGCTAAAACCCTCTTGCTTACCATAAGAAAATTAATAACTTCCAGTATGCTTCTTAACTGAAAGAAAGAAAGAAAGAAAGAAAGAAAGAAAGAAAGAAAGAAAGAAAGAAAGAAAGAAAGAAAGAAAGAAAGAAAGAAAGAAAGAAAGAAAGAAAAATGCCATGATTGGGGCAGAATGCCGGTCTGGCCCCTCCCCTTTAAAAAACTGTGGGGACTTTTTATTTAGGAGCTAGGAATGAACAGATAGTTATAAATTTTCTTACAGTAAACAACAGCATTTCAGGGAGTATATAATACAGTTCAACTAGAGATGGGGATGAGCCATCAAGGTGACAGCTACGGTGAAGGCTGACGAAACACAAGCCACAATTCCCCCACCCATGAACCAAATGTAGGTGTGTGGGCATTCCCCCCCCCCCAAGGCAGCCAAGGGCTGGGCTTTGCAAAGAGATTCCCTCCCCACCCGCAACCCATCAAGGTGGGGGAGGAGATTCCTTTGGGAAGCCAGCCTAGCTTGTTAGGGTTACTAGAAGGGATTCGTAGCCTCAACCAAAGTATGATCTATGTGATCAGTGCACTGACTAAATGATATCTTGTCTTCATCAGTCTGATGAAAGTTAGTGGCAAGACCTCCATTTTATCTTGGCTGGGCTTCCCACCCTCCCAGCTTATGACCCCAGAGGAGCAGCTGATCTGCGTGGACCATGGGTAGAGAGATAAAGGGGTCAAAGGCATGAATTATATGAGGAAAAAATCATTACATAAGAACATAAGAAGAGCCATGCTGGATCAGGTCAAAGGCCCATCTAGTCCAGCTTCCTGTATCTCACAGTGGCCCCACCATATGAGTTTGGGAGCGCATGAGACTAGATATCTGTCTTCTGATACCACTCCCCTGCATCTGGCCCTTTAAGTACCCCCGTTTTAAGCCTGGAGATTACACATCTCCATCATGGTTTGTAACCTGTGATGGACTTTTCCTCCAGGAATCTGTCCAATCCCCTTTTGAAGGCATCCAGGCCAGATGTCATCACCACATACTGTGGCAGGGAGTTCCACAGACTAACAACGTGCTGGGTAAAAAGAATATTTTCTTTTATCTGTTCTTACTCTCCCAGCCCTCAATTTGAGTGTAAGTCCCCTAGTTCTGGTATTTTGTGAGAGGGAGAAGAGCTTCCCTCTTTCCACTTTACTCATGCCCTGCATTATTTTGTACATCTCAATCATATCCCCCCTCAGGCGCCTTTTTTCCAGACTGAAGAGCCCCAAATGTTTTAGCCTTTCCTCATAAGGGAGGTACCCCAGCCCAGTAATCATTTTAGTCACTCTCTTCTGCACCTTTTCCAGTTCCATTATGTCTTCATATTCATGGGGTTCTGGATTTGTTTTTTTTTTATTCATCCCCATCTCTGTTTCTATGAAACTTTTTTTTCTTTCTTACCTAGACTGCAAACTGACAACTAAGCAGTTTGGTTTTACTCACAGCTTTTCTAAGTGCAACAAATGGTGCTTGGAAAAATTGCCTCTGGGATATAAAACATGCTGAAGATAATATTCCTCTTGAAATTCTTTCAAAGAAACCTCGGTGTCACTGTAATATGTGTTTTCTCCAGATAAACCTGAGATGGTATACCATGAAAAAGCTTAGGCTTATCAGGTTCTTTTATTCCAAAAAAGCAGCTTGCCACGGCATGAATAAAATTTTACACATTTAAAAATGCTCTTTAAAATTCAAGGAGGTGATGAAGGAGGCTGGAGAACAGGAGGCACTTTAGATTCTTTATGAATTATCATTTTGTTGAAGTGGGTGAGTTGTAATGAAGGGGAAGCTTTTTGTGGAGGCTAAGCTCATTGCACAAAATGTCTATTTCTCCTTTGAAACTTAAACAGAACTCAGAGTAAGCTGTACAAAATGCTTAAAGCCATTTTCTCCAATGGTACAGGCACCAGATTGCAACCTCCATCATCTTTAGGCACACCAACTGTACTGGAAATTGCAGTTCAACACAGCTAGAGAATAGATATGGGCACAAAACAGAAAAATATTGTTTTGTTTCTATAGTAGTTTCATTTCATTTCATTTGTAACAAGTTTTTAAAGTAGTTTTGTTACAAAGTGAAACAAAATGAAATGAAACTCTATGCTCCCCTGGGTCCCGAAGGGCCAAAATGGCAGAGGAGATTCCTCAATCAATTCTAGATAACCCCCTGAAATTTAGAAAGATTTGGGGTTCAGGGTGCTTAGTTATGAAGCTCCAAAGCGGGTGCCCTTAGGAAAAATATTTATGATTGGATTTGGAACTTCAGAAGCCAAGCCATGGGCAAGCCACAGCTTTTCTTCTGATTCCAATTATAATTTTTTTCTTAGGGGACCCCATTTGGAGCTTCATAACTCAGGGGCCTAAACTTCAATCCTTTCTAAATTTCAGGGGGTTACCTAGAATTGCTTTGGGAAGCTAACTCTGCCACTTTGGTGCCAAAACATGCATGGGGTCAGTATTTTTGAAAACATTGATCCCTCAAAAATACTGATCCCAGCCATGTTTCAGTACCAAAGTCACTCCGGTACCGCCCTCAAGTGATTCTAGGTAACCCCGTGAAATTTGGAAAGGTTTGGGGGTAATTCTTTAAGTGGCAGTGGTAATTCTTCAAGATAATTCTTCTAATCGCTCATCCGCAGCCTGATTGCCAAAGTTCCAAATCCAATTAGAAAGATTTTTTCCCAGGGGCACCCCCTTTGGAACTTCTTAACTCAGCCCCCTGAACCCTAAAACTTTGCAAATCTGGGGGGGGGGGCGTACCAGGAAGAGCTTGGGAAAGCTGCCCTGCCATTTCCTCTAGAACAAATCATTTTGTTATAGAGGAAAAATGGTGTTTCATTATGAAACAAAATGTATCCTACCATTTTGTTTGGTAATGAAATAATTTGTTGCCTAACAAAATGACAAAATAGAATTTCATTTTTCCTTTCATGCCCATCTCTACTAGAGAACATCAAATTAAGAAAGACTGCCCCAATTTCTAATTAAAAAAAACAACGATTTAGCTTATAAATGACTAACAGAGCTAAATCGTATGACCCTTATTTTTCTATTCATTTCTGCCCGAATTGGAAGTTATAATGGCTGAAATCCAGTATTGTATCATAGAGTAGGTCCATTGAATCAATGGTAGTATGGATTCACCCATTCCCAACATATTCAATAAGCCCATTTGAGTTGTGACTTATTGATAGATTTTTGGCCAGTGTGTACTCATGGTCATATAGTGGCCCCCAACCTTTGGTTCTTGCACCACAACTTCCAGAAGATAGGACCATTATTAGTCAAATTGCCAGTCACATTACTACCAGGTTGACACTTGCTTCCTTGCTAATAAGGTGTACTTCAACACTTTGGTTTAGACAATTCCATAATATTATTATTTTATTTTATTTTAAGTTGGTGGACAGAGAGAACTGAACCTGAGAGAAACATGGAATATTCAGAGTTATTGCTAACATGCCAGACGATAACAGATGAATAAGTAAGAAATGGCAAATTACTCTTGGAGGGAATGAGAGAAGATGAATTTTTAGTAACCCTTATGAAGATTCTGGTTCAAGCAGGACTGCTTCTGTAACCCAATGGTGTCATACGTCCTGCTGGTTGATAACCATCAGACTAAATTCTGTTTCTTGTTGAATTCTGAAACCTTCTGCCTTGAATGTCAAAACTACAAAAGTGCTTGACTACATTGCAGTGTTAAAATCCTAACAAACTGTCATAATATGCACAGTGTTTCTGCAATATTTTTAAATAACATGTGCATATCTTCAAACGTTACATATTACAGCACATCATGAGCCCATAAATATATGGATTTCCAGGTGCAAATTGCATTTAGTTCCGTGTCCATTCTTGGATGTGCAATCGGGCAACTTTGACAAAGACAAGTGGATGAGGTGACTTTCTCTCACACCCTCAAGCAACCCTTTATTTTATCTATCTTTCTGATATTGACTATTTATTAGAGATGGGCACGACTCAAAAAAATGGTGTTTCGTTTGTCGTTTGGTCGTTTAGGGGTCCGTTTCGGTTCGTTTTTGTTTTTGTGACTTTTTTGAAAAAAATTGTTTTCGTTTTGTTAGGTAATGAAATGAAAAAACGAAAACAAAAATGAAAAATTGCTGTTTCGTTAGCATTCTTTTTAGTTCAATGCATCTGCTGCAACGAAAATGAAAAACACGGCAAATTTGGTCATTTTGTTTTCGTTTTCGTTTTGTTTTGTTTTTTAAAATTATCGTTTTGCTTTCGTTGCATAACGAAATGAAAAAACGAAAACGAAAACGAAAAATCACTCGTTTCGTGCCCATCCCTACTATTTGTATAACAGTCCTGTTTGTATTTTCTGGCTTTTATCAAAAGTTTTGCAATGTTTTTAAAATGTTTTATTCTGGGAAATGATTTTATTCTGGCAAATTGATATTTTGTTATTTCTTGATTTGGTTAACAACCGTAAATAAAGATTCATTCGTTCATTCACACACCCTCAAGACTGGGCTTGTTTAAGTTGCCTAAACCTGTCTCTCCTTATAAAACTTCAGTGTGCATCTCGAAGAAATATAGAGAAAACTGTAGGTTATCTCTGCTAATTGTAGGCTTCCTTGGAAGTGGTTTTTCACATGCAAATATTAGTCAAAAGCAATGTCATAAGAGCCACATTTCCATGGCTGTTATTACACTGTATAACATACACAAGTAATTTCCATCTTGAAATAAGCAGTATGTGATGTATCTTCTTCCTGCTAAAATGGGATTCTGAATGAAGTTATCACTAAACACAACAAATTTGAGGAGCAGCACCTGAGATGAAATTCACAGGCATACTTTGAAAGTCAACAATGTGACAAAAAGGAGTATGAATCTCGCTTGCTTGTTGTCTATTAGAAAATATCGATAATGACTGCAATGTATTATACAATTATGCTATAATCCATTTTGAGTGGTCACCAATAGTTATCTATTCCTGGCTTCAACTGGAAAGAATAATGAGATGAATTTAAGTATGAGGCTTGACAATAAGCCTCCACCAGTCAACATTCTCCACTTCTTCTGTTTCCTTTTCTCTGCAAAATATCATGCCCTTTTCTTCTTGCAGGGAAATAATGCTCGATCAATTTATTGGGCTCATCAGTTTAGGCTGTCTTGAGAAAATGGGGAATTTCAAAGCCCTCATATCCTAGTGAGAAAAAGAGAAAAGAATTCCCTGACACACACACACACACACACACACACACACACACACACACACACACACACACACACACACACACACACGCACGCACGCACGCACGCACGCACACACACACACACACACACACACACTTTCTGTAACTTGTGTAAAGCATTTCTGGTGTCCTATCTCTTTAATCATAGAATCATAGAATAATCATAGAATAATAGAGTTGGAAGAGACCTCAAGGGCCATCTAGTCCAACCCCCTGCCATGCAGGAACCCCTTCACAATAAGCAAAGTGTGCATACAGAATAGGTAGACAATGCAAATAATCTATCCAGTGCTTCATGGTCTTTAATACGTTGGGAAGGGCAACCTGTTTTTAACGGATTGAAGGTACAGAAATTTAGGAGGACCATAAGGAAAAACTTCTCGACTATTGAAGCAATATGACAAGAGAGAAAATTGCCTCAGAAGATGGTGAGTGCTCCAATACCAGAGGTATTCAAGAGAAAATTGGACAACTACCTGTCAGATCTGCTTTGATTTGGATTCCTGCAGTGAGCAGGGGTTGCACTTGGTGGCCTTACAGGTGCCCTCCAACTACATGATTCTGTGGTTCTAAGACAGCAGACAGACTGATGTCTCAAAGAAACAACAAGGACTTCTTTAAATACATTAGAAGTAAGTACCCAACTAGGAAGACCATTGGACCATTAGATGACAATGGAAGGCAAGGCATTATTAAAGAGGAAACAGAGATTGCAGAGAGAGTCAATGAATTATTTGCTTATTTGCTTCTGAAGGACACAGAGACCACATGCCCAAAACAGAGCCTATCTTCGTAGTGAGGGAAACTGAATAATTAAGCCAGATAGAAATAACCAAGGAGGAGGTTCTTGCATGTCTTGTTAAACTAAATGCTAACAAATCACTAGGACCGGAGGGTATCCATCCACAAGTTCCCAAGACAAGATTGCTGAAGTCCTACCCAAAATATATAATCTTTCCCTCAAATCAGGCATTGTGCCTAATAACTGAAAGGAAGCGATTGTAACACCAATCTTCAAAAAAGGATCTGATCCAGGAAATTACTGACTGGTTAGTTTGATGTGTGTCCCTGGTAAAGTGATGGAAACCATCCTAAAAGATAAAATTAATAGACACATAGAAGAGAAGGTGCTGCTAAAGGAGAGCCAACATGGCTTTTACAAGGGCAAATCATCCCTCACTAATCTGTTGGAATTTTTTGAGAGTGTCAACAGGCATGGATAAGGAAGATCCAGTTAACATTGTTTATCTGGACTTTCAGAAGGGTTTTGGCAAGGTCCCACATCAAAGGCTCTTGAATAAACTTGCCAGTCATGGAATAAAGAGACAGGTCTTGTCCTGGGTCAGCAACTGGCTAAGGGACAGGAAACAGAGGGTAGCACTAATTGGACACTTCTCCAAGAGGAGGGATGTAAAGAGTGGGATCCCCCAAGGTTCTGTACTGGGACCCCTGATTTTCAACCTCTTCATAAATGATCTAGAAGTAGGAGTAAACAGCAAAGTAGCCAAATTTGCCAACGACACTAAATTATACTGTAGTAAAAACTGTGAGAGATTGTGAGGAGCTCCAGAGGGATTTCCTGACCCTGGGGGAGTGGGCAAACCAGTGGCAAATGAGCTTCAACATTAGTAAATGCAAAATGATGCATATTGGGGCAAAAAACTCCAATTACTTTTATAAACTGGTGGGGTCTGAACTCTCTGCAATAAACCAGGAAATGGACCTTAGTGTCCTGGTGGACAACTCAATGAAGGTGTCAACCCAGTTTGTGGCAGCAGTGGAAAAAGCAAACTCAATGCTAGGGATCATTAGGAACGGTAGAGGAAATAAGTCAGCAAGTGTCATTTTGCCACTTTATAAATCTATGGTGAGGCCCCATCTGGAGTATTGTGTACATTTCTGGTCACCATACCTCCAGAAATATATTATGGAAATGGAAAAAGTGCAGAGGAGGGCAACCAGAATGATTAGGGGACTGGAACACCTTCCTTACCATCTGAGGCTGCAACGGCTGGGCCTCTTCACTCTTGAACAATGGCGCCTAAGAGGTGACCTGATTGAAGTTTATAAAATCATACAGGTTGTGAACAAAATACATAAGGAAAAACTGTTTTCCCAACACTAGAACTAGTGGGCACTGCATGAAACTTTGGGGTGCTAGATCTCAAACAAATAAAATAAAATAAAATAAGAGTAAGTATTTTTTCACCCAGAGGATCACTGGACTGTGGAACTCACTGCCAGAAGAAGTGGTGACAGCTGTCAGCCTTGAAAGCTTTAAGAAAGGATGAGACAAGTTCAGGGAAAACAAGGGATCAGTGGTTAGGTTATCATTATGGATGCTTAAGGACAACCTCTGGGCTGGAGAGATAGGCAGGATATCTCTCAATGCCATTTGCAGGGAATTGTAAGCAGGTGAAGATATCTGCTTGAGAATACCCTGAAGCAAACGGTGAGCCGCTGTGTGGGACAGAATGCTGGACTGGATGGGCTGTGGCCTGTTCCAGCAAGGCTGTTCTGATGTTATGTTCTTATGAATGGCCATTTGCACTATTCGGATATTATGAATAGTAAAAACTATGCAGTTTGCTCAAAGTAGTCAGTGTTCTGCATACCCCACAGAGAGAGAGAGAGAGAGAGAGAGAGAGAGAGAGAGAGAGAGAGAGAGAGAGAGAGAGAGAGAGAGAGAGAGAGAGAGAGAGAGAGAACATCATAACATCATCCTTCTTCAGCAAAGCAAAAAAAAAAGTATTGAGAACATCAGTTAATTCCTCAGCACCCTAACTGGGATGAAGAATAAGGATTTAGTTCTTCATACATGAAAAGCGAAGAATAATGAGGTTCTAAAGCCATATTGTAGCTGCTGATGATTGCATCACGATTCCTTCCATCTGAATCCTCCCTTCCACACAAAGCAAATGAGTTGTAAAATTGCAGAAGCTAGTAAAGAACCACAAACATTACTTTATGTTTCCCTGCAGGAAAGCTCTGTTGCTCTTGCATATGTGAGAATGGTATCATTCTCCATATGGTGCTATTACTCCACATTTTGATGCCTGCAGCTAATTTGTTGTTTTTAACAAAATAAATCATTCTAAGGATTACAGGTGGTTGGATTGTTTAAGAGTGAGATGAGGATGATTGTTTTCATCTTCTTGAACAATCAGGTAGGCATTTTGTATCTGCTTAGAAGATTTGAATGAATAGTTATTTTGTGCAAAGACCAATATCTTGTCTTGCACTCACACAGGAGACAAAAAAAGTCCCATGTGGTTGCTGAATTGCCTCATTGATTCAAGACATTAAAAATGGCTAAAAACAAAACAATCAGCAAGCATCATTTGGTGTAAATCCTAATTCTGAAGACTTGAGTTCCTATTTTCTGTTGTTGAGTTGAAATGAAGGTTTTGACAAAGTGCCCCATGACATTCTGATCAGTAAGCTAACTAGGAGCTGGAGAGAAGAACGGTCCGGTGTCTGGAAGTTAAGTCATGGCATGGCAGGTCGGCTGTAAAAAATAATAATTCAAAAAATGAAACTAAATGAAGAACGAAATGGGTTTTTTTTAAAAAAAAAATTCATTCCAAATGAAACAATTTTTTTTTAAAATACAATACAAAACATGAAACAAACAAACACCATTTTAGCATTTCGTGCCCATTTCTACTGAGAATCTTCACAGACAACTGCCAGGTAGATACACAGTGAGCTACAAAATCAGGCTCAGAGTTCTCCATGTCAAGCTGGGAGAAGGCCCTTGTGTGTTGTGTCGTTATAGTCGTGACCGACTCTTCGTGACTCCATGTCCATGGAGTTCTCTTGGCCGGAATACTGGAGTGGTTTGCCAGTTCCTACTCCAGGCGCCTCCAGCACCTGGTATTCCCTGGTGGTCTCCCATCCAAGTACTAACCAGGGCTGACCCGGCTTAGCTTCCGAAATCAGGCGAGATCAGGTATGCTTAGGGCATCTAGGCAGCTCAGTAAATAAAATAACAAGATATTATGTGTTGTGCTCTTGGTTTAAGATTTGTTTATTGGGTATCCTGCTGCTTTTATGAATTACACAATCTGCTTCAATTAGCATTTGTCACGGGGTGTTTTTGGTACACTGTTTTATTTTAAATACATGGCTAAAAGAGAGAGCCTGGAGCTAAGAACTCAATTCTCTCTGAACATAAATCAAATGGTAAATTCATTTAGTCACATCATAGATGTATTCCATAAACTGAACTGTAATGGGGGAAAATATTAATCAGGCACTGTTAGCCATTAGGAGTTGGTTCATGTATCACATCTAGTCTATTTTAATCACATACATGATATAGATCACGCTTTGTCCCATAATAAGACAAAAGAAGGCTGCAGCTGACGCAAAAAGAGTAAGCAATATTTGCAATGGAGTGTAAAAAGATGATGATGATGATGATAGATAGATAGATAGATAGATAGATAGATAGATAGATAGATAGATAGATAGATAGATAGATAGATAGATAGATAAAGCCTCTGTTTTGTCTTGTCAGAGGACGGAGTGGTATGGTGGTCAACATATTGATGCAGCAAAACTGATGGTTGGTTGGTCAGTTGGTTTCTTTAGATATGATGGGCTGAACAAAATAAGGAAATATTCATCCCTCCATGTTATTACAAATACTAAGGAGTGAATATTTAACTGAAGGAAATGGTCATTGTTGTCGTCTGTATCTCATCACCTTACACTTCTAACTCTTCTGCAATGTTCTATGAGCTACCAAAGGCACACTGAATCTTTATACTCAGTGAAACAGGAAACAGAAACAGAACAAGGAGTCCTTCAGATGTAGCTGGACCTCCATCAGTTCTAGCCACTGCAGCCAGTAATGAGCTGAGACGGGAGTCCATTGATTAATTAAATATATGCTGGGCTTTTCCACTGCAAAGCATTACTCAAACAAACTTGCAATCTTCATCAAACAAAAAAAAATGGGAGGAACCAAACCAACATTAGTAAAGCCAAAAATGCCACCACAAAATCCATTAAAATGAAATAACCATAGAGACTCAAACACCATCACAGATTAAAAATTGCATGTCAGTTTTAAACAATGTGTTTTTGTATTCCTCTTTAAGGCAGTGAGAGTGGAAACAGGGAGCAGCTTTCAAGTAAGTGTATTCCATTGTCTGGGAGTCACAAAGGAAAAAAACACCCTGGCAAGCAGTAGACAAATAGAGCAGGCCTGGGGGTCATATGACTGTGACACCGTGGATGGTGAGTTATCACCCTAGCTGCAGCACATGGTATGGATTGGATATTCCAGACCATCTTTAAGGGAAGCCCCGTATTGAGCTCATTGCAGTAGTCAAGGTCTGATGCTACTATGTCAGTGGTGGTGAACCTTTGGCATTCCAGATGTTTTGGACCACAACTCCCAGAATTCCAAGCCTGTATTGCCAGTGACAAAGGACTGTGGGAGTTTTGGTCCAAAACATCTGGAGGGCCAAGTTTAGACACCACCTTAAACAGGAAGGATTGGGCCCACTGTGCCTCCAATAGTCAACCAGCCATGATACAACAGGTTACCATTGTCTATGGCAGTGGTTCCCAACCTTTGGTCCCCAAATGTTCTTGGTCTAAAATCCTAGTGAGCTTTCCTCACTCTCTGCGCTGGCCAGAATGTCTTGGAGTTGTAGTGAAAGAGCATCTGGGGACCCCAAGTTCAGGAACCAGTGGTATATGGTATCAAATGCCACCCAGGGTCCCAGGCAGACTCATGTAATGGTACTTCAGCAATACCTGAAGGTCCCATGTTTTCCATTCCTAAAACATTCCTGTTTACGGACTCCTGTATAAACCCGGGACGCAGTAGGAATGAACGGATTACTCCTTTTTCTTCTCTTTCATTGGTTGAGAAGAACAGTTGACACATTTTGTTTATGTATTCATTTCCTGGAAGGGTGGCGTCGCCAATTGTGCGATGCTTTCAAAATGATGAGCAATTTCACTGCCAAGCAGGCTTGTCTCGTCAGCTCGGAGATCTAGAGAAGGAAGTCAGCCTTATTACGTGTTAATCTTTGTAGCATAAAATCAAAACAGCAGGCAAGCACACAAAGCTGCTAGTCATTATTGAGCCACCACAGCCAGTGGTCAAGACGTCTGGAAGCTGTGACCTAAGAGCATCTGGGACACATGAACATCTGAAAATCTAGATGATGGCTTACTTTAAATGATTTGAAACAGAGAAGGTGCATTCCTTAGAACTTCTAGGGTAGACATGCAACCTGCTTCTCTCCAGGTGGTTTGAAGGCCAGTCGTCCTTGAATATTAAACATGCTGCCCAGGGCTGATGTGAGCTTTGATCCAAAACACTGGGACAGCACCAGATTGCCTACCCCCGCACAGTCGTTCAGCATCAGATCTTCTACTTGGGGAAGTCACCCTTTGTGGTAATGAGCTCTTGCGCATTGTTTCTTGGGGACTCACTCACAGTGCTATGAACACCCTGCACAAGAGTCAGAGTAGGTGAAACCTTTGCTTTTTATAGTAGTGTATCTCCCTTCCTCCTACGACATAATTCCTTCAAAGTGACAAGCCTGAAGCAATTGGACTTGCAAGGAAGCTCATGTTCATCTCCTGCTAAGCATTTGCAAAGCGAAAGCTAGCACAGTTGCAACACATGGAAATGAGGAAAGGTTAAGCAGTATAAATAGATTTTACAAGGGAACTTCATTGGTACTGATGTGTTGATTGCATATGTCTCTGCTTCATGTCTGTTATTATTAAAAAGTGTGTCTGCTGGAGGAGCTCCTATCTTTATATTTCGGTTGGCCAGGCCAACCTGTTGCCTCCTGTTCTAGGCCAAGGACCCTTGTCTGGTGTATTTCTCAATTACCGTGAAGTTTAAGAGGTGCCTCTCTCTCTAATGCCAAAGACCATAGAATTCTGCTCCTCATCCACATCTTTTCTCCTTCTCTTGAGGTTCTGCTTGGATTCCATTCAATGTCTTTGGCAATCGCTTGGCATCTCCAAGTTTTGGCACTGCGGCTTTCCCACTGCAGAGAAGAGTCATGGGCACGACTCAAAAAAATGGTGTTTCATTTGTCGTTTGGTCGTTTAGGGGTCCGTTTCGGTTCGTTTTGTTTTTGTGACATTTTTCGCAAAAAATTTCATTTTTGTTTCGTTAGGTAACGAAATGAAAAAATGAAAACGAAAATGAAAAATTGCTGTTTCGTTAGCATTCTTTTTAGTTCAATGCATCTGCTGCAACGAAAACAAAAAACACGGCAAATTTGGTCGTTTCGTTTTTGTTTTCGTTTTGTTTTTAAAAAATTTATCGTTTTGTTTTTGTTGCGTAACGAAATGAAAAAACAAAAATAAAAACAAAAAATCACTCATTTCGTGCCCATCTCTAAATGTTCTGGTGCATTCTGGGCTCCAGCTGCTGGGAACCTGAATCCTGGGGCACAGTGACTTCAGGCAGGAAATGCAGTCCTCTCCTGAGTCGAGTGATGATGCAAAGAGACATTAGTGGGAGATGAGCAAGCTCCTTTCAGCAGTATACGGAACAGCTTTGTCTCAGATGAGTACACAAGGGTTTCATTGGACTCAAGCTTGATTTAGCTCAGTGGTTCTCAACTTGTGGATCCCCAGATGTTCCTGGACTGCAACTCCCAGAAGCCTCCACCACTTGCTGTGGTGGAAAGGATTTCTGGAAGCTGCAGTCCAGGAACATCTGGGGACCCACAGGATGAACCACTGATTTAGCTCATTGGGCCACATTCAAACTGAAGATACTGAAGATACATGTCAGAGGACAGCAGCAGAAGCATAAGAAACATTTCCCCAGTAGGGATGCCAGCCTTGGTTCATTTCATCCTCACTTGCAAAATGAAGAACTTCAGAATTACTCTGATGATGGCTTCTGCACTGAAGATCAGAGAAGCATCGAATGAATGCCTTCCTAACAATCATTCCTTTATTGCCTCCTTGCTTGGTGTGCATGTGTAATACTTTTAAGTCCCATGGCACTATTTGTTTACTCATATCTATTGAGGAATCTTGCAGTCACATAAAATGAGCCTCTTGTTATTCGGAGTTATATAATAGGTGACAACGAGCAATTGTTAACAACAACAGATTGCTACCATTTGTACACCCAAGCCCCCGGCAGCAAAACTAATACAGGTGTTGCTTGTCTACTTAATGATCCTATTCAGGCTATTGTTCATCTTATGAGCCTATTTCAGACCAGGGTGACAAGAGGTCAAAGTGAGCCATAAAATGGAGGCTTCGCAACTAGCTTTCTTCAGACTGACAAAGCTGTTTGGATTAGCAGCGAAACTTTTCAATCTCTCAAGAAAAAGCAGTCCAGTTGCCATGACTCAACTTCTAGATAAACTCACCTGGATGTCTGAGAGTCCCCACAGACATATTGCTGCCTTTTGCCCTGCCTCCATCTTGCCTCATTTTTGTTCTGTGCCTTATTACTTGTTTTTATTGTTGTAAGCCGCCCAGAGTTCCCTTTGGGAAGATGGGCGGGATACAAGTCTAATAAATAAATAAATAAATAAATAAATAAATAAATACCAATTTTCTAACTTGAAAGAGCCCAAGCATTTGACATAAGTGTAATATTTCCTCCTCTTTATGTAGATTATGGTATGGATTTAAAACAAAACCACAGAAATGGACCTGCATAAGTGACGTGGCCCAGAAACAAATGTACTCAGTCATTCTTAGTACAGTACGTAATCCCAAATTCTGACACCATACGTAGCAGCTCATGACGTCACTCCATGAGCCTGATCTTCATGGTGTCTCAAGTCTCACACATGCCAGCCTTGATTGTCATCATTCTCTTATTTTAGGCTTCCCCTAAAATAGATTGCCTTCGTGAGTAATGCCACAGGGATATTTACAGCTCCTGGGCATTTGCAGGCTATCCACGCAGATAGGGAAATGGCTTGAAATAATGAACAACACGTAGAGGCCAAGGGATAACCCAGAAGTGGGATGTAACCTTGCCGGTAAATTAACCATCTAGATAAGATGTTGTCAGGGCAACAAGAAAACATTCATTTATGGAAACTGGCTCTTACGGATTATGCAAATGGAAAAGATCCCAGAAATAGACAAATTGAAATATAACTGGAGTCTGGCAGCAGTGCTGTATTAATGTAAATACGCTAAAAAAAGTAAAGCAAAATAGATTCGGAAAAAGTGACCCCGTCAGATATTAGTTAGTGAAATACATGTATTAGATAGGATGTTCTATATATATCTGAGAGGTATTTAATTGATTTAAAAATGGAGTCTGTAAAAAATGCAAAGTCACAGTGACTCAATGTACAGTTTTTTCTAACGGAGTACAGATGTTAAGAATGAACATAATGAATTTTGGCTGATGCAAGGGGTTGCAATAGCTGTGAGATAATGTCATTTATGATTGGACGGACACATGTATAAAAATGTTTTGTAAATCATTGTTCATTGGGCCCTCCGTGAGTAAGGCACCCACTTTGTTTCTCTGCCATATATTTTGTCAATGTAATGTATGCTGTTATGCTGTTATGCTGTTATGCTGTTGAATTTTGTATAAATGTACTAATGTGACTTTTCCCTCTATGCTTTGTTGCACTTTGTATAATTTCTGTGATGCTGTGATATATTTTTGTACAGTTTGTAATATAGCTGTTTGGTTTTAAGAAAACTGTGTTTCTGGCTAACTACCGTATATACTCGAGTATAAGTCGACCCGAGTATAAGTCGAGGCCCCTAATTTAACCCCCCAAAACTGGGGAAACATATTGACTCGAGTATAAGTCTAGGGTGGGAAATGCGGAAGGGCCTGGCAGCTCTCCCTTTGTAAGCTGGGGGAGTGGTGTGTGATGTTTAAATTGACTTTGAGCCACTGACCCAAGCACTTGCCAGGCCCTGCTGCATTTCCCACCCTAGACTCCCCTGTGATTTAGAGGGGGGTCATGCAAAGCGGCACACAATGTTTAAAATGCCTTTTAGCCAACGACCCAAGCACTTGCCTCAGTGGCTAAAAGTATTGACCTGCATATAAGTCGAGGGCCCCTTTTTTCAGCCCCAAATTAGGGCTGAAAAACTAGGCTTATATTTGAGTATATACAGTATTTATTCATTAAGTATTGCTTCTGCTGGCTGATCAAATAGCACATACTCTGACAGATCCTCTATATGCCTTCTCAGGAGTAAGACATGCCTCAAGGGAAATGCATATAAGCTTCAAGTCTGAACCATCAGGAGAGCCAGAGGAGTTTCCCTGTAGAACCCAGGAGGAGGTCTCTTGCCAGGAAATGAAAAACTGATGGAGGATGAAAATTATATTTCAGTGGCCGGGAATGATGACAAAAGAGATATAGATATCGGATTAATCTAAATGAGGTTCAAGAATGAAAATGCTGGATTATTTATTTATTTATTTATTTATTTTTCACACTTATATACTGCACCTATTTCCCACAAAGGGGACTCAGGGCAGTTTACAACAAGAAGATAAAAACAGGTAAAATCAATTAGACAATTAAAACGGTAGTGTCCAAGAGTAAAAGGCGGGTTATTTAAAAAAAAGAAAGAAAGAGCAGACTGGATCCCTAGACGTTGCCAAAGGCGTCCCGAAAAAGAAGGGTCTTAAGATTTTTCTTAAATGACGCCAGCGAGGGAGCCTGCCGTAATTCACTGGGAAACTTATTCCAGATGGTTGGTGCCACTACCCAGAAGGCCCGTCCGCGAGTACTCATTTTACGGGCCTCTCTCGGAGTGACAGTCCGCAGGTGGGTCGGGCCAGTTCTAGTTGTCAGGGGAGACGCTCCGCCAAATAATCAGGGGCCAAGGCATGGAGGGTTTTGTAAACCAAAACCAACACATTGAACCGAATTCGGGAGGCAACGGGTAACCAGTGTAGGCGAGCCAGGATGTGGGTGGCACGGTCATAATGGCGCGCACCAACCACCAGCCTGGCTGCCGTATTCTGGACCCGCTGCAATCGCCGAACAAGGTTCAAGGGAAGCCCCATGTAGAGAGCGTTGCAATAATCCAGCCTCGAGATGACCAGTGCCTGTACCACAGTCCTCAAGGAGCCCTCATCAAGCTACGGGCGAATCTGGGCGATAAGCCCAGTAGTCTGAGAAGTCACATTTCACTCTTTCTCTCAAGTTTTGCCTTGTGTTTCCTTCGTATTTTCTTAATTTAATTTTGCTCCTCAAAGCTGGGAAAGGGTTCTTCTTAAACATGCGTGGACGGTTTGTGTGTGTGTGTGTGTGTGTGTGTGTGTGTGTGTTTTAGGTTTGTTTGTTTTAATATCTCTCTTAAGTGTGGAATTGGTTCCAAATATTCCATCTGTATTGTTTTCTTAAGTCTCCAGCTTTTATGGGAATGTCTTGCTGAAATTATGACCCAATATTTGGCCAAAATCTCTACAGAAGATAAGAGAACACTGTTTTGAACTCAGAGAAAGGGGCATCGTTGAAAGGGAAGCTTATGGACCAAGATGGGAGTGGGATCGTCCTCCAGAATTTCAGGGGTCACCTGCCCCCAACGTCAGCCATGAGCTGCAACTGTTTCGTTACCCTCCCAAATCCTGGTTCCATTCCATAACAAACAAATCAAACCATGAAAAACAAAGCCGATTCAAATTGGCTGCACTTATACAACTGAAGGAGGGCATAAAGAACGAGACCTGTGCTTCTGCTTAAACAGGTTCTGCGGGTTCTGCAGAATAGCATTGTCTTTGGGTGGTCCTCAGTTTTGTAGCTGTGCTTGGGCTGTTGATAATGGTAGTTACTTTTGAGCCGAGTGTACTCCATCAGTAAGACACACAACAATGGACTCAAGCTACAGGAAGTAAGATTTCGGCTGAATGTCTGGAAAAAACTCTCCAACTGTTAGAGCAGTGTGGCAATCGAACCAACAACCACAACAGGTGGTGAGCGCTCCAATGCTGGAGACATGCAAGAGAAATTTGGACAGCCAGCTGATGGGACAAGCTTTGATTTGGATTCCCACCTTGACCAGGGGGCTGGATTATGTGGCCTGGTAGTCCCCTTCCAACTTTACGATTCGATGATTCATTCGATGATTAGTCCTTCTTGGCGCTTGTCAAAATAAAGAATAAAAATAAGTGTTGACCAATGAAATGAAGAATGAAATGAACTTTGTTTTAAAAAATTGTTTCTTTCCAAATGAAATGAATTAAAAAAAACTAAATGAAAAAAACAAAATGAAACGCCATGTTGGCGTTTCGTGCCCATCTCTAATGCTGAATTATTGTAAAACTCAGGTGTACAGAATGACTGTAATAAGCAATATGCAAGATAGGTGCAACAGCATGAGGTAACAAGTTTCCTGATTTCTTAAGATAAAGTATAAAAGGACTTCTGAAATCTGTAGACTTTGAACCTTTGGTGAGAAGGTACCCCTATTGCCATGCTCTGCATGGTATTATGTTATGTAGATATGCTATCCATGTGAGGTGAAAAGTTGCTGAAACTCTGTTATATCTGTATAAATTAAGAAAATCTGTCTGTTTGAATCGTATCGCTTCTAAGTATAGCTTCTGCTGCCAAAACTCTGTCAACTACAGGGTACGGGTGCTGGGTTAGAGAATCTATAGGGATATATGACAAGGATTTCCCTCACCAAATATTGAAAAACAGCAGAGACAATGGAACATCAATAAGTGTTGGATAAATATCTAGAAACAGGAGAAATGGGCATATTGTCAGAACTGCTCATAGAGAAAGACTTACAGAAGGGAAGAGAAAGTTGCAAGCCACTTTATTACTATGATGTGAAGAAGTCTGTAATTAATATTATTCCCTTAGTAAATTAGAGCTATAACTTGGTTTAATATCAAAATTGGAAATGATGTGATCTACCATTTAATGCCCATAATGTATAGGTTTCAGTGTGCTATTGGGAGTACCATCTACTTACAAAGGCTAGCATGTGGATAATTTTAATAAGCTCTGCCATGATTATCATATGCCATTTATTTTACTTCTACATGTCCTAAGAAAAGTGATGGGCTTTCTAGCTATGGATAGCATTTATTTACCCAGGGTGGACAGGACAATTTAACAATTCTGTAATTTATTTTATCTGTACCCACTATTCAAGTTTTCAGTACATTTTTCTTCCTTAGTTGCCTATTGTATGAAACCAGCTCTCATAGAAATAAATCATTCTGTATAAGCAAGTTTTCAATTGTTTTTTTAAAGGTTTGAAATGTTTTCCCTATCACACAATGCTAGAACTAAGGGGACACTCCTTGAAACTTTTGGGTGCTAGATCTCAAACAAATAAGAGAAAGTACTTTTTCACCCAGAGGATCACTGGTCTGTGGAACTCCCTTCCAGAAGAAGTGGTGACAGTTGTCAGCCTTGACAGCTTTAAGAAAGGACTGGACAAATTCATGGAGAACAGGGGTATCCATGGCTATCATGATGGATGCCTAAGGACAACCTCTGGGTTGGAGCGAGAGACAGGATATCTCTCAATGCCATTTGCAGGGAATTGTAAGCAGGTGAAGACATCTGCTTGAGAATACCCTGAAGAAAATGGTGAGCCACTGTTTGAGACAGAATGCTGGACTGGATGGGTCGTGGCCTGTTCCAGCAAGGCTGTTCTTATGTTTTTATGTTCTTATGAAGTGAGGGTGCCAGTCGAAATTCTGGTGGCAGATGATTCCACAACTGGGGAGCAACCACCAAGAAGGCCCTATTCCTTGTTACAACTTTCTGGGCCTCCCTCGGGGTTGGAACTCCCAGATGTCCTGCCTGGCTAGCATGGGTGATCCAGGCAGTTCTTCTTGGAAGGAGTCATTCTGTCAGATACTGAGGTCCCAAACTCAGAATGCATTGTGCCCCCCCCCATGCATTTCTGGTTTCAAATTTTTTCGCGATATGAAATTTCCCAGAAAATGCATTATATTCTTAAACTGAGGTATGCTTATATCTTATTCAGTGTGAGACAAGGATGCTGGGTGCATCGGTGCAAACAATCTTAGGTTTTCATCAAATCTGGCTAACTCTGCATGATAGCATGTGCCTTATCTAATCATGTTGAGTTTTGTAAGGGCCTTTCATGGAACAGACCTAAGGCCTGTCCACACTGGCCTATAGATATGGCATGTGATATTTGACATGTAAACTGCATTTATAAAAAAGCTTTGTTCTCCTAGTTTAGCACTAAACTGGATGACATCTTCACATCTCGCTGTTTGAGGAAGTCACACAGCATTCTGAGAGACTCTACTCATCCTGCTCACAATTTCTTCGAACTGTTGCTTTCTGGCAGAAGATACAGAACAATTAAAACTCAGACCACACGGCTTCTGAACAGTTTTTATCCCAGAGCTAAAATTGCACTTAATAATGAACTCAAGGACCACCAGCAGTGAGCACTTGGACAGGATTACCTAGCCTATTGTGTAGTTGCTTGTGTTTTTAGGGGGTGGGGGGGGTGGGGGAGTGTTCGGGGATTTTTTTTAATGTGTGTGTGTTGAAGGGTTTTTTAATGTGTGTGTGTGTGTGTGTGTGTGTGTGTGTGTGTGTGTGTGTTTTGAATCTGGTCTCTGGGTGTCTGAATTTCGTTGTATGTGTATACTGTGTATATACACACAATGACAATAAATTATTTATTATTATTATTATTATTATTATTATTATTATTATTATTATTATTATTATTATTATTATTATTATTATTAAACTGATATAGCACTAATGCAGCAGATTACAATTTTTTTACTGAACATTGAAAGAGAAAGAGAGAAAAGATTTGAAGGGGCTTTTCTCTAGTGGCAGTAAAAAAAGGAACTTTTGGGCAACCGTCCTTTTTGAAGATTACAAAGTCCAGAGTCCCCTGACCTGAGCATTAGAAAATCCACTGGTACGTGCCTGGCTGTATATGTGCTGACTGGTGCCAAGGGCAGAAATTGACCCAAACAGTATCTTGGAAGAATGTTTCCTTGTCCCAACTTTAAATTCAGTAGTTTTGGTTCATTTTGGTTCCTTCAGTATCTCCAATGGAACTTATCTGTTTGCTGTGCTGGAACAGGGCATTTAGGTAGCAGTAGCAAGGCTCTCAGCTGCTTGACACCTTCTTCTACCAAACATGGTGTTTCTCTCTACCTCCCAGTGTCCTAAATTAAAATAATAACATCTGCATGAAATGACACCATACTGTGAATGTGGCATAGAACAGATGCTTATTTTGCTGCCATAGGAAATGTGTTACCTCTGCATCGCCACTCCATTCTATTTCCGGGGAAGGCAAGGAATGGAAATGAAGTGAAAGGTGAAAAGATTTATGAAATTCATTGTACAAACATCTTCCTCAGTTTTGTGTTGCTGGTGCCTGTTGTGAGGGCATGCACATAGTTGGGTCTTATGTGCGTCTTAGAACAACATGCCATCAACACATCCGCACACCCCTTCTAGCGAGTCTCTTGGCACCAACTAAGTTTGGAGATGGATGCCCTAGTTTTAAAGCCAACTCACATACCAGTGTTAAACCAACTCTTCTACTGGTGCTGCTTGACTTGAAAATTTTCTACCTCCTAGAGGCATTGCATTTCCCTGAGACTTCAGGTTGTGCTCTAAGACCTGACTACTAGCATACATGAAATCGCAATGGTGGACTTTATTATTTGGCTGGAATTTTTTGGAAGAGGTATAAGCACCCTACCTTTTATTGCTGTGCTGTGTTGAAGAGGAAACTGGCAGAGCTGTAGATCAGTAGATATGTACAGGTGGAGGTCACATCTGCTACACAGGCTTATGGTAAAAGGGTTTAAGAGTCATCTTTTTCTTCCAGCGACCCACTGGAGAGCTCAGTGGATTGGGTATCAGGCTTCAGAGGTTGGGAGTTCAGTTCCTGATGGTAGAATTAAATTAAATGGTAGAGCCAAACTGAGAGGAAGTTGGGTGGGTGAGCATGGAGCATGTTGATTTGTTTGGAGGGCTGGATGGGAAACCTTATCCAGGACTTTGATGCACTTCTAAAATCAGCCCTGCCTCCTGCAACCACTGCTGGTTAATTCCATCTTACCACAAATAATTTCATCTTCTACCAAGAATGCATCTTGGGACAATGCTTTGATAAAGATATCAAAAATGCTTTGATAAAGATATCAAAAGTTCAGGTTGCATTTTTAATTAGTGACCTATAAAGGTAACACCTAGCCTAGTCTTTTATGATTCCTAATGGTGTCTCCCTGATATAATATGTGCCTTATCTAACCATGTTGAGTCCCTTCCAACTCAACAATTCTTAGACCCTTGGCTCTATGGATTGTATGAAGGAAAGAGGATGGGGAACTCAAGAATGATCAACAAATTGCAAACCCCAGATTGTTTGTGAGAAACTTCAACGATTAAGTAGCTATAAATCAGAGATATACTGTATGCCTTTAGTGCAAACCCAGCTCCCCAAAATGTCCCAGCTATGCTGCTACTGAAGAGTGGGATGCCACCATTTAAAACTATCCATGTAAACCAAATTTAAATACCAATATTCTTTTCAGAAGGACATTGCTGAGTAAGACCGCAGTCATACCTGGGTTTCCTTCGTATTTAAATTTCCTGCGTATTTTGGGGGGGAGCGTTCATGTGGTTTTTAATGAGCAGTTGGTGTCCTCTCCTCTGCGCCATACCTTACTATTCTGGTTCTGTCGTAACCTGTGTACTACACATTTTGTCCTACTTTCCAGCTCCAGTTTCCAAGGCTCCATCTTTTAAGCCGGATAGAAAGGGGAGAAACCAAATTTACTGCATATTTACTTACGCCAAGGGTGCACATTATGTTTTTAAATTGTTTGTTGTGTGCATGTATGTTGTTTGTTGTTATTTCTGGCTGAATTGATCGCCCACTGTTAGCCTCCCAGAGTTCCTACGGGAAGATGGGAGGGATAGAAATTCTATAATAAAATAAATAAATAAATAAATAAATAAATAAATAAAAATTTCAGTGTCCTGTCGTTGCAACAGAAGCAAACAAGTAAGCATTTTCGAGTGAAGTTTCTAAATCCAGCCCCTGGCAGTGGTTTAGGAAACTTCAATGAAACTACTGTTCGAGGGGCGTGGTCGGCCGGGAGCGGAATTTGCTTCTCGCCTGGTTAGCATGCAATCTTTTACTGCGTAGTTCGCCGACGGGAAACAATGCAGAAAATGCAGGCATGACCGTGGTCCCAGACAGGGATATTTCTGCACAAGGCATAGTAATCTGGGGTGTTCCGCTTGAGAAAGGAGTGTCTGCCCCTCCCCCAAGAGCATAAGAACAATTAGCTAGTAAACATGGGCGCTTTGTGCTTTGTGTGATGCATGGCACCACTGGGGTCTTCCTGAAGCAAAAAGACTCCAGCAGAAGCACTCTAATCTGAACAGGAGACTGTCTGGCCCTTCCCCACCTCCCCAGGCAACTGACTATTCATGGGCTGTGCAGGAAGACTCCCCCGTCTTGCTTCTTACGTCTTAGGTCTTTATTTCGGTCAAAATACATTCCACATAAAACCAAAATAAAAGTATATAAAAACAATAAAAGCATGAACACAAGAACAAACATAACACAATGACATCACCTTTACATAAAAACCAGAGCAGGTTAAATCTTCCCAGCCCAGTAGGCCCAATAACAGAGTAGTCAACTCCATAGGTCTAGAATTGTCTCCAGCCTGGGACCATGCCCATGCTCTAGACCACCTCCAACCCACATCATAAGAAGAGGTAGGGATAAATACACCATGGCCATTGCCACCGTCCTGCCTCTTTATTGGAATGGTGGTGGAGGGGGCAGGACTGGCTGGGCTCATTTCCAAATGGGGGGGGGGCAGAGACTGCACAAGTGGTCCTAGTATGTGGTCCAGCCAGCCCTGGGGGTGGGGAAGTGGGGTGGACTACTCCACCACCTGTGGTGCTGCACTTCATGTGTCCTATGAAGCACAAAGCATCCCTGTCTATTAGCTAGCATGGTTTTAACAGGACACTGTATGGGCAATTGCATGTTCAAACTAAGTTTGCAAGTTCCATAAACTAGATGTGCACGCTTTTCTTGCTATCAAAAAATAAATAAATAAGGCAAAAACCAAACCAAATGATATCTGCTTTTTGGCCCTACAGGGGTTAAACATCACAAGATGGAATCTGCCTCTGCTCTTGGGAAACAGCTTGAGTCTGACTCTGGCACCAGGATAGTGACAGGGTTCAGCTGTAGGGAAGAAGGTCAGCTGTCCTCAGGCTGCAGAAATACTTAAAATACCAAGAAAGGGAGTGAGAAAGCCAAGAGCCGGGCCTGCTTATCCTGAGAGAAATTCCTCGGGAAGGGAAGTGTTCCAGTTCAGAAATGGAGGACATGCGAGTGTCCAGGAACTGCAAAGAGGCTGGGGTTAAGAAAACAACTCAGACCCAGGAATGTCACAAGCCCTGTATTTTGAAGGGTGCATATTTATCGTTATTTTCAAACCAGTTTATTTATGTTTTGCTTTATTCGAAGGCTGGAGATCAAGAGAAACAGGCAGAGGTCATGCTTCTGCATAACATGTTCATAGTGTGGTTCTCCTGTACTGACTTTGAAATTACTCCCTCTGAGTTACAAAAACCCGAGGGTTATTTCATTCATAGAAGACAGTGCTGGGACCTATTGTTTTGAACTTTGATAAGGCAGCTACTGCATGATACAGACAATGCCCCCCTTTTCTAGGTAAGGAGCGGGGGAAGTGGGCCACATGTCTTCCACCCCATATTCACAGTGTAGGTCTCCAGGACCCCACCAACATGCCCCAGCATCCCCAGCCTGTCCCCCATCTGTTAAACATGGCACATTTAACCATAAAGTCTATCGGGGAGCATGAATTCATTCTGGATATGAACCAAGCCTCATTATTTGGAGGTTTTTAAGCATAGGCTGAATGGCCATCTGTTGTGAGCACTGTGATGGGGGTTCCTACATGGCAGGGGGTTGAACTGGATGGCCCTCGAGGTCTCTTCCAACTCTATGATTCTAGGATTCTAGGATTCTATGTGAAACCCATTTTGAATGCTATTTCCCCCCACATATGACTGGAGTAATGGCTCGGTCCCAAGTCCCTTTAAAAGCAGTTTAAATTACTAAATAAAGAGTCCAAAAATGCCGTCCCCACGGCCACCGGGCTTTTTGGAAAAAAAGAAAAAAGAAAACCCGGTAATGATCCCTTAAGCGAGGTTTCTGTGACTCACCCAGGACGTAGATAATTTTTTTTGCCTCGCTTTGAAAATCCAACTTTTAAAGAGGCAGACTTCGTGGGACCACGCAGATGATCCGGATTTATTTTTCTTTCTTTTTTTGTCTATTCCTGGGGCTGATGGGCTGGTTTTTTTAAATTGCTTTTCACCTTTGGAGAAACAGGAAGCTCTATCGGTCTGACAAGCATTAATTTCCCCCAGCAAAGTGGTCCTTTTTTCAAATGCTAGTGCCACCTGCAGGCCAAGGAGGCTGAACTGCACTTTAAAATAAAAAATAAAACAGCTTTTGATGTGAGAACTCTTCTCCCACATTTAAATCACATGATGGGACAAAGAGGAAAAGCCGGACCTTCAGAAGATCAGGATCGAACCCAGCCTAAGAGGTAGTTTATAGGCTTTGTGATTACAACATCAAGGAGTGACCCATTTGTGTGAAACACCCAGAACAGCTGAAATACTTTCATTGTTGCTTAACCAGAGATATAAACTAGCCTTGTCTTCTTGCACTGTGGACCAATATATTAGCTTGTTTTGTTTTCACTCTTATTTTATTGGACCGGCTGACACTAGGAAATCAAGCTGAGTAAGAACAAGACCAAAACAAAATCCAGACTGCTCTGTATGAGCTATAACAGGAGGAAACCTGGATCCTCTGTGTAAATCTGAATTGAATATAAATAATACTCAGAACTGCCCGCCTGAAACTTACTGATGTTTCAAAGGAGGTAATTAAGATGTCCTGATGTAAGAGACTCGGGGAGTGTACATTATCAACCACTCCTTGGTTTTCTTCCTGATCAATACCAGATAACAACCAGTACTTGAATTAAACCTTTAATGCCGCTAGTGGCAGGATTTGCAGAGACCTAACCCAGCGCAGCTGTGATCAAAAGACAGGGCATTACAACGGATACAAAATTCTACTCTCACTGAGCTACCATACTGCTAAGTTGTTATTGTCATTTTCCAAATGGACGGTTCCCCCCTCTTGACTTGCAAAGAGGGTTCAAACACAAACTCTTGTTTTTAAGAAGCTTCCAACTGTCACGCTGCCATGGACAGAGGCAGAAATGTGACGGCACGGTGTGCCCGTGAGGCAGAAGGCCAAAGATAAATGGCCCCCATGTTGTGTGGTTTTCAAAGAGACAGAAAGAAGAAAGCAACCCAACAATTCCAGAATTCTATGCTGTTGCTTCCGTAATTGGCTGCAGAGGTCAGGAAGAGGAGTTCTGTCTTCCCATCGGCTAGGACGTCCCATTATAATATCGAAAACATCAGACACTCGTCAACTTTGAGGTAAGACAAATGCCCAATGCTATTGCTAGCCCTGTGTAGAACACTCAAACAATCGCAATATAAAAGACTGGATCTCCAGGTGCTATGTCACAATGTAAGGTTTGGGCAGAGGAGACTCAGGTGCTTTCCCCCACTCATAGCTTTTTCCTTACCAACATATTTCATAGAATCATAGAATCATAGAGTTGGAAGAGATCACAAGGGCCATCTAGTCCAACCCCCTACCATGCAGGAGCCCCCATCACATTACTCCTGACATATGGCCATCCAGCCTTTGCTTAAAAACCTCCAAACAAGGAGACTCCACCACCTGCCATGGCAGGATATTCCACTGCCGAACATCTCTAACCGTCATGAAGTTCTTCCTAATGTTCAAATGGAATCTCTTTTCCTGTAGTTTGACACTATTGCCCCGAGTCCTAGTTTCTGAAGCCATGGAAAACAAACCTGTTCCCTCTTCAATATGACATCCTTTGAAATATTTAAACATAGCTATCATATCCCTTCTCCGTCTTCTTTTTGAAAGGCTAAACATTCCCAGCTCCTTAAGCGTCTCCTCATAAGACTCCCCCCCCCCCCAGACTCCCAATGATCTTTGTCGCTCTCCTCTGGAACCATTGAAGATTGTCAACATCCTTTTTAAATTGACGAGCACAGAACTGGACACAGTACTCCAGGTCGGGTCCAACCAGAGCAGAATAGAGTGGTACTATCACTTCCCTTGATCTAGACCAGGGGTCCTCAAAGTTTTCAAACAGCGGGCCGGTCCACCACCACCCAGACACCACTGGGGGCCGGATCACAGTCCAAAAGCAGCTGCAGAGGCTGGCTTGCTCACAAAACAGGGGGTAGATGGGGGGGTTGCAATTGGTCCCAGGGGCCGGATTCAGGACCTTGGGGGGTGCATCTGGCCCAGGGGCCTTAGGTTGAGGACCCCTGATCTAGACACTATGGTTCTGTTGATGCAACCAAGAATTGCATTGCCTTTCCTGGCCGCCGCATCACACTGCAGACTAGATCCCTTTCACAGGTACTATTTTCCAGCCAGGTATCTCCCATCCTATATCTGTGCAATTCATTCTTTTTACCTAGATGCAGCACCCTACATTTCCCTCTGTTAAACCCCATTCCGTTAGCTTTGACCCAGGACTCTAATCTGTCAAGGTTGTTTTGGATTTTCATCATATCCTCTAGGGAATTAGCAACCCTTCCCAATTTGGTATCATCTGCAAATTTAATCAGCATACTCCTTATTCCTTCCTCCAAGTCATTAATAAAGATATTAAATAGCACCAGACCCAAACAGAACCCTGGGGCATGTTTCTACAAGCTGAGGAGAAGCCATTTATGATCATCCTTTGGGTGCGATCAGTCAACCAATTACAATCCATCTAACAGTGGCACTATCTATCCCACATTCTACTAACAAATTTGCAAGTATACCATGGGGTATTTTCCTAAGTATATCTACAGCCCTACTACTCACTCAGCAACTAGATTTGTGCAGGAGTGAAAATGGTGATGCACCCATCTCTCAATCATATTCCAAACAACAAATTCAGCCTCCCACAATACTGAGCTCTGTGCATGGGGGAAGGGCATCTATATGAAAATAACAGATTCTATAGAATCTGTAAGTTTGGAATAGAGAAGAACATCAACGAATTGATGTTGGAGTTTTGTTTGCAAACTCACATCCTGCCTGTGGTTTGGGTGACTGTGAGGTACTTTTTTGGGATGGGGCTGTCTGTCTATCCAGCACTAAACAATCATTCCTTCTAGCTTTTGACTTTAAAAGAGTGGCCTGCCTCTCTCCTGAGTGTTCTTTCCCCCTTCCTTTTTTGTCAGCTATTGATCTGCTCAGGTGGTTGCTAAGTAATTGTGTAGTAAAGAAAGCAAGTCTGCAATTTGTAGGAATTTTAAGTAAAGCTGTCAAGTTAGTTTTGGCTTAGGGAGACCCTTCCCCCCCCCCCAGGCTGGAGTATACAGGCCAAGACACAGAGTTTGGATAAAATCGGGCCACACTTTATTAACACAGCAACGAACCAACTCAGCAACATGGGGGGGGGGGGCACCCGTAGGGCAGAACGCTGATCCATCCGAGGCCAGCCCAGCCCCACACAGACCCAGGTAGGAGCCGCAGTAAAATTATGGGCAACCCTGCAGGTCCCAACCACACGAGGCTCCCAGCTCTGCGTAATTGCCACTTGATGACCCTGCCTTCCCCTCCCCCCAGTGTTGAGTCCTCAGGGCCTTCAGCACTGAGAGGTGGGCCAGCTAACACCCCTATCAGGTTTCCATTAACTCCTACACTTACCTGCCTTCCGACCCTACCCGCCAGTGTGACCAAATCCTGCAATACCATGCCAGACCCAGTAAATCACATTAAGAACAGGATGGGTGAAAACACACCTGCTACTTATCCGGCCAATCAGGGGCAGGTAAAAAATTCCCATCCAGCTCCACAGCAACCAGTAAATCTCGTTCTTAATTCAGGGTGGGCGGGTGGGGTGCCGCTTGCCACTGAAGAGGAAGCCTGACCGTTTGGGGGAGGGCTTTTTAAGGTAATCTCCCTGCTGGCCCTCCTTGGCCACCATCGGGCTCCTCCATCTTTGCCTCCCCTGGGCGGTGGGGGGGCGGCAAATTAGCTCCTGCAGTGCATTGTGCACCGTGATAGAGCCTTTCAGAGTTTTATAGGTAAAGAGTACTCAAAAGTGATGTTTCCTTTTTTTCTCTATAGGGCACTCCCAGAATTCTAAGCTTAGATTGCCAATGGCAAAGGACTGTGGGAGTTGTGGTCCAAAACATCTGGAGGGATGAAGTTTGGACATGCCTGCTATAGGGCATTCTGGGACTGTACAGCTTGCTGAAGGCCATATAAAAGGTAAAGGTTTCCCCCTGCACATGTGTGCTAGTCTTGTCCAACTCTAGGGGCAGTGCTCATCTCTGTATTCAAGCCAAAGAGCCAGTTTTGTGCAAGTCCATGGCCACGTGGTCGGCATGGCTGCAAGGAAACGCTGTTTTACCTTCCTGCTTTTTACGGAGGTACCTATTTATCTAGTTGCATTGACATGCTTTTGAACTGCTAGGTTGGCAAGAGCTGGGGTTATCAGCAGGCACTTGGGATTCAAACCGCCAAGCTGCCGCCTCTGCAGCCGACAGTTTTCAGAAGTCTTAGTCCACTGAGCCACCACACACTGTGGAAGGCCATACAGGCTGGTTCTAATCAGAGCAGGCGCAAGAGGGTGTTGAATTCTCACCCTCTGGCTCTGCAGAGAGACACTTAACTCATACTGAGCTATCCAGCCAGGAGAGCTGGGAAAAAACAACCATATCTAATTACTTTCAAAAAAAATGTTTTTTTTAAAAAAAAAATTGGAGGTCATCTGACTTTAACTTTTCATGTTTTATGCCATTTTGTTATTAAACCTATGTGACAACAGGGGGTGGTGGTTACTGGTTCTTCTTCTGCATTTTTGTGAGCAGATTCAAGGTGCACTATCAAAGCCAGTTATCAGAGGAAATTGAAGATTGGTTGCCTGTATTTTCCTGCCACGCTGGGAACAACAACACAATATGTTAATAACACGGAGCACAATGGATCACAGTTCGCAAGCAGAGTAATGATTACAACTAGAGATGGGCACGAATAGAAAAAAATGGAGTTTCGTTTGTCGTTTGGAGGGTCCGTTTCGGTTCGTTTCCATTTTTTGTGATTTTTTTGCAAAAAATTTGTTTTCATTTTCGTTCGTTTTGTTACTGTTTCGTTATCATTTATTTCAAATTTTTGTGATTTTTTTTTAATAGGATTTTAAGCAATTCACTGTATTGCCGCAATGGAAACGAAACGGACGACAAAACTTCTGGTGTTTCTGTTAGTTTTCGTTTCATTTAGGAGACAAAATTCGTTTGTTGTTTCGTTAAAAAATGAAAACGGAAATGAAAAATTGTTCGTTTCGTGCCCATCTCTAATTGCAACTAATCTACCAGCCTCAAAATAATGCCTAGTACAGTGAGTTCTCAATAATATCACAGGCTTTTTTTCTTGGCAGTAAAAGCAACTGGACATTGGAACCTGCCACCCTGGTCTTCTTGCTGACAATTTTTTGAACTGGAAGCTGAGGATTTCAAGCACTGAACAGGAGGTTGGATAATATGTATTCCTTGTAATCCAATATTTCTTTTTTCCCTTCTTTACTCGTGTCTATCTTAGGCCATTGTGACACCAGCAAAAGGTCCCTCTGTGGTTGTGTCCCTTTTGATCACATTCCTGTTGTGCTTTGAGGTCACAAGGCATTTAATCCAGGACATGCATATCAGTGTGCCTTTGGTTGACCGATTCATTTCCTTCCAATTCAGTCAGCATGGAGAGATTCTTGTTGAAACCATTTGACAGAAGTTAACTGATGCATCAACACAAATGCTGGAGAAAAGGGGACATGCATGGCACGAACAGTTAGGAAAAAAAAAGATTTGATGAGACTGTCCACACATGAAGCAGCACAGCATTAAAAAAAAAGATTAGCACAACAGCAAAAAGTATCCAAGCAAGAAATTATCTGCAGATTGCACACTTGATGGGTGGCTCATAGAATCATAGAGTTGGAAGGGAACTCAAGGGCCATCCAGTCCAACCCCTGCCATGCAGGAACCTCCATCACAGTACTTCTGACAAATGACTATCCACTCCAGCCTTTGTTTAAAAACCTCCCAAGAAGGAAACTCCACCACCCTCCTTTGTGGCAGCATATTCTACTGCCAGACAGATCTAACAGTCAGGAAGATATTCCTAATGTTTAAATTGAATCTCTTTTCCAGTAGTTTGAAACCGTTTCCCCATGTCCTAGTCTCTGAAGCCATGGAAAACAAGCCAGTCGCTTCTTCAATGTGACATCCTTTCAAATATTTAAACATAGCTATCATATCCCCTCTTAGTCTTCTTTTTTGTAAGGCTAAACGTTCCCAGCTCCCTAAGATGTTCCTCGTAAGACATTTCTTCCAGACCCTCAATCAACTTGGTCGCCCTCCTCTGGTCCCGTTTGAGAATGTCAACATCCTTTTTAAATTGAGGTGCACAGAACTGCACACAGTACTCTGACCAGAGCAGAATAGAGTGGTACTATCACTTTCCTTGATCTATGCTGTTGATGCAACTAAGAATCATGTTGGCTTTCCTGGCCACCACATCACACTACTGACTCATGTTCAATTTGTGGTCCACCAAGACTCCCAGAAACCTTTCACAGGTACTATGTTCCAGCCAGGTGTCTCCCATCCTATATCTGTGTAATTCATTCTTTTTACCTAGATGCACCACCCTGCATTTCCCTCTGTTGAAACCCATGTACACAGGATAACAACCCCTTAACAGATTAGTCATATACAGTCGTATCTTGGTTAACGAGCATAATCAGTTCTGCTTGTAAACCAAAACACTTGGACACAGTACTCCAGATGGGGTCTGACCAGAGCAGAATAGAGTGGTACTATCACTTCCCTTTCTCTAGAAACTATGCTTCTCTTGATGCAACCAAGAATCACATTGGCCTTCTTGGCCGCTGCATCACACTGCTGACTCATGTTCAATTTGTGGTCCACCCAGACTCCCAGATCCCCTTCACAGGTACTATTTTCCAGTCAGGTGTCTCCCATCCTGTATCTATGCAGTTCAGTTTTTTCTGTCTAGATGCAGGACCCTACATTTCTCTCTGTTGAAAGTCATTCTATATGCTTTGGCCCAGCATTATAATCTGTCAAGGTTGTTTTGGACTTTCATCCTATCCTCTAGGGAATTAGCAACCCCTCCCAATTTGGTATCATCTGCAAATTTAATCAGCATACTCCTTATTCCTTCCTCCAAGTCATTAATAAAGATATTAAATAGCACCAGACCCAAACAGAACCCTGGGGCACCCCACTGACCATGTCTCTCAAAGCTGAATAGAAGCAATTTATGATCACCCTTTGGGTGCTATCAGTCAACCAATTACAAATCCACCCAACAGTAGCACTATCTATTCCACATTCTACTAACAAATTTGCAAGTATACCATGGGGAAACTTACCGAAGGCCTTACTAAAATCTAGATAAGCAATATCCACAGCATTCCCCTCATCCACCAGGCCTGTAATTCTATCAAAGAAAGAGATCAAATTAATCAGTATGACTTGTTTTGAAGAAGCCTTTGTTGATTTCTCATAATTTGCCAATGATTGTGTGTCATGTGTCTCACAAATCAGAACAACAAAATCAAAATAGAAAAATTGGAAAACATTTTGTTGGTGTGACCACATTTATAGAGATATTTTATCTGTCAGGGGACACAGATATTATTCTGTAGTTGCACAGAGGTAGAAGGCTGTTGACTGAAATGTTTTCAGAAGTCTATCACAGGACCTAATGTATATGCATTTCCATGGTGCATTTACTGGAACTGCAGGAAGCCAGCGGTCATGCAGTGTATAGAGTTTGCTACTTTTTAGCATTTGCAGATGGTTGGGTGAGCTGAGAACCAATCCTCCACAGATACTGTGTTCCTTTCTCTTACTCCATCAACTTGCAGACAGATTTTTTTTTTAGGCTACATTATCCTAATTCTGTCACTTAGCAATATTAGCATAAGATGTGTCAATGCTAAATAGCTAAGCTTGACACTTCCCTTTTTCCAGGGTGTGTGAGAAACCCATCTCTGTACAGGTGCAAATGGATGTGTTTTACCAGACTGTTCTAATTAGTGGGAATGCAGTAAGCAGACAGCTAATGAAGATCACATTATCCCCAGTGGCAGCCAAATTCAACTCACCGTGTAGGGGAAGAATTTTTCTTCTTCTGCAAATCATGGATAACTCAGCAGCCATTGTTAGGAGTATGTAAATGAAGCACTTCAACAGAAATGCCCGGGGATGAAGCAGATGCTTGTAAAAAATGGTATAGGCATTTTTCCGCCTGCTTTTCAGCCGGGAACCGTTTTTTTTATATCTTTTAAAAACTTGGCATGCTGCTACGGTATGTCTTTGGGGCATTGGTCTCCGTTTTGGTTTTAATTCCGATGCTGTTGGCATTTGAGGGATGTGAATCTTCATTTGTTTCATCCTTGAGAATTATAGAATCAAGGACCACCAGAGTTGGAAAGGGATCTCGAAGGCAATTGAGTCCAACACCCTGGTCAATGCAGGAATCTAAATCAAAACAGACCTGAACGATGGTTCTCCAATATCCTTTTGAATGCCTCCGCTGTTGGGCAGCTCACCACCTTCAGAGGTCATTGGTTCCATCGTTGTACTACTCTAACAGTTAAGAGGATTTTCCTGATATTCAGGTGAAATCTGGCATCCTGTAACTTGAGCCCATTATTATGTGTCCTGCATTCAGGGTTGATAGAGAAGAGCTCCTGCCCCTCCTCTGTATGACTATGTTTCAAGTATCTGAAAAAATGGTTTCCAAACCTCCTCAGTATTAATTTCTCAAGACTAAACAATTCTTTCAGTCTCCCCCCCACCCCTTCCGTAAGACTTGGTTTCCAGCCCTTAAGTAAGTAAGTAAGCAAGCAAGCAAGCAAGCAAGCAAGTAAGTAAGTAAGTAAGTAAGTAAGTAAGTAAGTAAGTAAGTAAGTAAGTAAGTAAGTAAATAAATAAGTTTATGTACATTTCTGAGTGTGAGATAGAATTGCAGCTCAAACTAGTGATTTCAGTGTTAACATGCAGTGTTAATAATTAGAGATGGGCACAAAACGAATAAAAAATTCATTTCATTATTCGTTATTTGTTTCATTAGGTAAAGAAATGAATAATGAACACCCCCCTCTAAGAAAAATGAAATTTCCCTCACCCCACGGGCATCTCTTACCTGATGTCCGGGTTGTTGAGCTCCAAAGGCAGCGGCGAGGAGCTGCTAGGCCTCCGAAGGAAGAGGCTGCGCAGTCCACCACTGCCCAGTAGAGATGGGCACGAAGCGAATTTTTTTATTCCGTTATCCGTTATTCATTCTGTTATGTAACGGAATGAATAACAATGCCCAGAGTAATTTAGGAATGAACCAAACAGAAACAGAACAAATTAGTTCGGTTCGGTTCGGTTCGTTCTTCCCCACTGGCAATGACAGCCCGGCTGTCATCGCCAGCGGGGGAGGACTCTGAGAGCCCCGTTCTCACCTCCACACGTGGAGGCAGGACCGGAGCTCTTTCAAAACTGATCTCCACTGCAGGGAGGTGACAGCCAGTTCGGCTGTCACCTCCCCGCTGCGGAGAGCGGTCCAGAGAGGACCAGGGTTTTGTCTCCTCAAGCAGAGCCAAGGCCGTGGCTTTGGGATTGCTGGAAAGGGGGCTGTGATCCCACCTCAGTGTGCGGAGGCCAGATCACAGTCCCCTCTTGCCACCCTCTGCCCCAGAGCGGAGAAGGAAGGGGCTGGAATCCCAGCCCCCTCCTGCTGCCCTCCGCCACGGAGCCTGACAGCCCACCGGGCACACACCACCCACTGGGGTTACCCTGGACAAGTAAAAGGAGCATTAGAAGACATGTGGCACCAGGGTACAAACCAGAACGGAAATGAAAAACCATTTTTCCATTTCGTGCCCATCTCTACTGCCCAGTGTGGCCACTGCCCGGGCTCAGGAGTCCTCCCGCTGTCTGGTACAGCTGCTGCCAGGGCCTTCTGGGTCGCCACCTCTGCCAGGGCTCTGGAGGTAGCAGTGAGGCCTACCACTGCCTGGTGAGGCCTCCTGCTGCCCAGCGCAGCCGCTGCTCAGCCTCCAGACCCAGCGGCGGGGCAGTCCAGCTAACTGAACCGAACTGAACTGGGGGGGGGGGCAAAACAGAACAAACTGAACCAGTCTGGATGACTTGCAGAGAACATAGAAGACAACGCTGAACATAAAATAATACATAAAATGAAAAAAGAAAAAGAAAATAAACAGTCAAGTCTTATTGTCAAGAAAAGAAGCCAATGTTTCTTCACAGAGCAAAGAAACATGATAGGACCCCCAACCCTTATGGTTTTGACGGTCAGCTGAGAATCTCAAGGGGATTAAAGGCTGCTTCTCAGGTACCTCTCAGCTCCACAGCTTTCTATGGAATTTTCCTGTCCTTTCTAAATCCCTAAGAGGATAGCTGTGGCAACCAGGTGAAAATGACTAGTGGAACAGCCTGAAATTGATAAGAGTAGTAAGGAAATACAAAATTCCAGCAGAGGGTCATACTTCAGGCACAAGCAGCACAGAAATGTCAGATGTAATCATGTGCAGGAGATTGGTTAGAAGAAGACCCCACTCCCCCAGGGGCTTAGCATTCCTACCTCTGCTATTCGGGAAAATCTCGCCATCTATCTCGGTGCTCTGGAGAGACTCCCCCAGAGGTCCAGATGTCAAAAACCAGCAGGACTGAGACAATGGCCAAGTCCTTGCTATATCCCAAATTTTGATTATCTCTCTCTTCGGTCTCTGCACCACCACCCCCGCTCAGGAAACAACCTGGCAGCCATACAGCGGTGCCTTTTACATTTATGTTTGATGTAAATGCAATTCAGCTTACTTTTATTAATGGGAAAAGATAAGGCCACCATTTTATTGGTTACAGGAACAGCAACCCTGGCTAAACATGGGGAGAGAGGCCTAGGATATTAAGAATGGCAGCCCAAAGCATGCACTGTTCTCCAGCTGCCAGCTAGATATAACCCAGGAATCAAAATGCAGTGGAGATTCCATGAATACAGAGCTAGCCAATGGCTTCCTGTCACCCTGGGTGGGGTAACAATGTGCCTCTGACCTCAAGCTCAGCCTGCCCATCTCCCCCTTCATCACTAGATCTCTGAAGGATTTCCATAAACTCAGAAGGGAGCTCAGTCCAGCACAGATTGGATCCTGCCCATAATCACTGATGAAGTTGTTGGACTTTTATATACAATCTTGCATGTTGTCTTCAGTTTGTGTGACTTGGAGGTAGTGAGGCAGTTTTTGTGACTTGGAGTGATTGTCTACCCATCCAGCACTATCAAATTGTCCTTCCCTGCCCATGCAGGCTTTCAGTTCGGAGAGAGCTCCACCTCTCTTTCCTTGGCTGGTGGCAGTTGTTTGTTGGCTGTTGATCTGTCTGGTTGGTCGCTAAGCATGTTGCTAGAAAGTAACATGCACAAGCCTGTAATTTCAAGCAACTGTACATAAAGAAACATTTTTATTATTTTTCCTTCTATAGTCCCAGAGTTTGTGAGACCATAAATTTGATTGATGGTAGCTCACTGGTTTAGCTATCTGACTGAAGAGCCAGAGGTTGGAAGTTCAATTTCCCAATGTGTCCTTCCTGAAAAGGGATGATTCATACAGTCCCTTCCTGCTCCGCATTTCTAAGTAGGTGCCAGTTAATGAAAAAGGAGTGGATTCTAGGGAATCTGTAGCTTTGCTCTTCTGTGGATCTTTATACTTCTGTGGCATAAAAAAAAAATCTGCAACAGAAGTTTGGCAAGAATGGAAAAGATAGTATTCTGTCCCAGACTTCAAGAGCAGAATAAAATGTAAGGAGAATGCTCCATGACCATATTAACCAAGGGGATGGGGTATAAGGCCAACAATGTTGCTGCTATTCATTTCTCTCTCTCTCTCTCTCTCTCTCTCTCTCTCTCTGACTTGTGGTGTAGGACACAGGAAGAGAAGAGAGGGAGCAGCTTTCCTCCACTCCCTCCATCTCTCTTCCCACCCCAAATGTCCACAATCACAAATCAATGGAGGTTCAACTTAGGGATGGGCACGAAATGAAAAACAAAATGCTGTTTTGTCATTTCGTTACATAACGTAACGAAACAAAAAAAACCAAAATGAAACGAGGAAGCAGCATTTTGTTACAGATGAAACAAAACAGTTATTTTTTTCTGTTGAAATGAATTGCTCCGTTGCGTCTGTAAAAAGGGGTCCCTTACCTGCAGGGTGGCCGCCCCTGGAGCCCAGGCGAGGGAAGAGGAAGGGTGGATCACCATTGACGCTTCAACACTCCCCACCTCCTCTCAGCTCGGCTTCCAGCCTCCTCTCAACTGAGAGATGGGGGGTGACTCCACTGGGTCTTAGAGGCAGGGGATTGGTGCCAGGGAGCCATTTTCAGAGGGCTCCCCCTGTCATGGGATCAGCCAACTGGGCCAGTTTTAAAGGGGTCCAGCTCCTGACAGCTTGGCAGAAGCCCTCTGAAAATGGTCGGGTGGGCAGCACAATCACCCAGAACTGGTGCTGACTGGGCCAGTTTTAAAGGGGTCCATCTGATAACAGCTCGGCAGGAGCCCTTTAAAAATGGCTCCTGGGCACAAAATCTGGTGCCTCTAGGACCTAGGGGAGCCATTTCATTTTGTTTCATTTCGTTTTGTATGAATTTTTTAAAATAAATTTATAAGAAACAAAACAAAACGAAACAGGGATGGGCACAAAATGAAATGAAATGAAACATCAGTTTTCCATTTTGTGCCCATCCCTAGTGCAGCTAGTTAGCATGTGTCACACCAGGCTCCATGTCATGCTGCAACATTGACAAGGCTCCCATATTGCCTCGCACCAAGAAGTCTACATGATACTTTTCAGCTTTGGCCCACCTCACCTGGCAACCACATGGAAGTCTTTGATAATGCTGGGCCCTGTATTCCCCTAAAAAAAAAAAAAACAAAATCAAGCAGATAGTCTCAACAATTTGTTGCTTGTTCCATTTCAAATTCTTTGACCCAGGATCTTTGACAAGATTTTTGTGTCTTAGGGCGTTTATACACGACCCCTAAGCTCTGCTGCAAATGGCTCCCAGCTCCGGAGCTTAAAAATGTTTCCCCACCAGCTCCGGAGCTAACAGAAAATAAAGTGCGACCACGCCCACTTTAGCGCATCCCAGCACACTTTTCTTGTACCTGCTCTGGGACAGTGAAAAATTTTGATGCGGAGAGTGCCAGGCTCTCCTCGCTTCTTTTTGTTGGGTTTTTTTTTTTTTTGCCTCCCACCCCTTTAAGAGGAACCAGGAAGTAACGGGCACTCGGAGCAACTTCCACCGGCACCGGAGGTAAGGCTTTATTATTTTGTCCCTTTTTAAGGCTTTTTTTTCCTCCCTCCCCTCACGCAGACAGAAGCAAGGAAGTGCGGAGTGGTGGGGAGGAAGGAAGAGTGGCAAACCCTCAAGATCTCTGGTCTGAATTTAAGGGACCAGCGGATCTTAGGGGTCGTGTAAAAAGGCCCCTTAATAAACAAAATTTGAGCTTTCCAAATTACGATGGGTGTTGCATCCCCAAAACTGGAGATTCCCAGCAATCAGCCACTATTTCCTGACCTTAAAACTATCAACGAAACACCCATAGATAATCCTGGGTTATAAGGGTGCCATAAGCCAAGCACAGGATGTTCTTCTAGCAATAACAAGTTGAGTACATTAACCAGCAGTGGCGGCGGCAGTGAGAGTTTCATTCTATGTAATTAAAATGTTGCTTTTCTGAGAATTAAAAGCTGCTGATGGAGAGCATTGAACATTCAAACCAGAGATGTTCTGCTCAAAATGGTTGTTGACCTGAGCATCCTTTCTGCAGATAAATCTCAACATTATTACTGTTCTGCAGATCCTCTTTCACAGCAGAATGTTTGACCTGGATAATGGCTCCATAATATATATATTTTACACTCCCCCACTTAATCTTTAAACAGTCTAGTTTAATGCTTTATAGTTGGAGTGTACAATAATTCAGCACTACCACCTTCTTTATGAAACATAGGATCATGGCTCATGGCGTTAGTAGAAAGAAGCAGGAAGAATTCTTTAAAAAGAGATATAAGATGGAAGATTCTGGAATGGACAATTTGCATGTAGATATAGGAAAAACGAGAGGAGAACAAACAGTTATCTGTGTTGCCTTATACACATAAACTGATTAAAATCACATATTTATCTACAGCATTAATTCTCTGTTCTAGCAAGAACTGCTGTCATATAATACAAGACATTATATTCATGTGGGCAGACTTTAACCTAACAATCTCCTCACTCTGCTTTCCAGGACACTACTTCCTGCAAATGAGGAACTTTGACTTTGTGTTCTTCCTTTGTTTTCTTCTTCTGTCAAGTACAGACAGGAGGAACCTTTAAGTGGAAGAATCCTCTGACAATCCTTGAAAAAAAAAGACTCTCCTCTATAAAGCAGAACACTTGGCCATTCTAGTAGCAGCTGCGAAGCACAGGAGCAAAAGGATAAGAATAATAAGAAAACATACTCAAATAAAAGCCGTGCTCTGTTAGATTTCTTTGGGCATCCCTGGAGTTCATGGTAGCATCCTTTCCAGATTCCAAAATCCGTTCCAGGGTTTGACAGAATGGATTGGGGTTCATTTCTGGTTTCACCAACACTTTCTAGGATACAGCAAAGAACGGCTAGATCTAGCCACAGCAGGGTGATGGTCCCAGAAGATGTAGGTCCACAGATAAACTAACAGATGCATTAAGTCAAGTTCATTGGACCCAGGTGCAAACAGCAATGGAGACAATAACATGGTAGACATTCATATCGCCTTCCAGTTATGAATCTCCCTGTTGTACCTAGACTATTTCTGCTCTTAGAGCCAGCCCTAGCAATGGGTAGACTGAAACAGCTGCTTTTCAGTGGCAGACACTTGATTCAATTGCAGGCCCACCTGGTGGTTTGAGTTCCTCAAACAGGGTGGGGTGATGGTTCTTTTCTTTGATCAGATCCCAATATATGTTGGGGCCAACAAAGTATGGTTTCCTCCCCCCCCATTAATATTTTTAAAAATAAAAATAAAAGCACAAACAAAGTTGCAAAAATATTCACTTGGAGAGTCAATGGATTTGAACAGTGTAACGGTCTACTTATTTTAGATTGAATGCCCTATGTTTGCCATTTATGAGAAGCATGACTGAACAGTGTTTGATATTTTCATCATCAAATTGTCACTCATTTTGTGCTTTTAATCTAAAAAGGGACATTGCTGAGCCAAAATTGGTGCCCCTGCCAGAAATAACAAAGTGACTTTTTAAAAATGCAGCTCTTGTTCCCAACATGTCGTCTAAATGCACTTGTTTTCTTCCCATATTTTTCCACTGAATGTGTGCCATGTCTTATCTAAAATTAGCACGAAACATTGTGTTTCTGTTTGGACACAGAGTCAGAACACTTACCAGGGGACCAACATGTGCAACGTCCTTATACGTTAAGATGGAGATGAGAGTGATTGCTCAGAAGACTTGGAAAATGGCTTGCGAGCTTCGAAAAATTTAAACTGTATTTCTCAGAATTGCCCTGCTAGCACTGATGGTTGGGGTTTTCTGGGATGTGTAGTTGAAAAAGTAACTGTTCCAAGCCCATCAGCAGCAGTTTTGAGCTTTTGGCCAACACACACCAACTATACATTGGTTTGAACATAGCTAGCTGAGATTATTGTAGATACACAAGGTGGTATGATGGCTAGATTTTTGCACTAGGGCTCAAGAGTAAAGATGGGTATGAATAAAAAAAAGAATTACAATATTTGTTAAAAATCATGATCCATTGAAAATTTGTCACTTCATAATCATTGGAAGTGACAACTCCAATACGATTTTCTTGATTCTTGATTTGTTGATTTATTTTTCTTTTTTTGGCCCATTTTCCCCCTTTTGTTTTGACCTTTGGGTGGGGCTTGAGAGGTATTTTGGGGGGTGAGACAAGCTGACGATTCATCAGTTCATCAAAAATTGTCCATAAATTAATAGTCTGTAATTTGTCAACCTTGACAAATTATGAATTGTGACAAATCATCATGTTTGTAGTTCCTGCCCATCTCTAATCAAGAGGACTGGATTAGCTGTAGGAATTCATCGGAGGCAATACATACCTTGCTTACCTTGAAAGACATATCAGGGTTGCTGTAAATTGGTTCAGACTTGACGACACAAAACACAAATACGAATGTGATGCTAGTAAAGAGGAATTCTTTTTCTGAATCCTACCTCCTATATCTCAGTCTGCTGCTTGTTGGAAATAAGCAATTGCAATATCATGATCAAGAGTGACTTTTGTTCTGTGATACAGCCTGGACTTTGGCTCGACGGACAGGGGAAAGGCAGATCACTAACACCAACAGAAGACTCAGATGCGGGGTATCAACCCAAGCCTTGATATCATTTCCAGACCAAGGCAGAGCTGCAACAAGGAACTACAGTAGCACCTCTGTATCCGCTGATTCCGTGTCTGCTGATTCAGTTACCTGTGGTTGGCCACCAAAAATAATGAAATAATCATGAAATAAATCATGGTCACAAAAGGGCACCGTAAAGCAAAACACTGCTGCAAAATGCTGCAGTAAAGCAACTTACTGTTGCAAAATGCTGCAAGTAGTTGCCGCAAAGCTGAAAATGCAGCTCCAGGTTTGGGGGGAGTTTTTTTTGGGGGGGGTGGTACATTTGATTTTTAGAGTAATGGAAAGGGCGTTCACTCTTATCTGTAGATTTCAGTATATGTAGGGCAGCGCGGAACCAATCTCCCATGGATACAGGGATGCTATTGTAATGGCTTGTGGTCTAGTAATTTAGACCTTCAGATGCACTAATCTCTGTATCTACACTAACACCATTTTTAAAAATAGATGAGCAATGCAAATGAAGGATTAGGAGAAAGACTGAAATCTATTCAGCTGTGAGCAAATTGTTTATATTTACCACATATAGAGGGGAATATTCCAGTCCTGACCCCATCATTCCACTTCCTCTCTCCCCTATATATAGAAAGTCTATAGAAGAAAGCTGTTGCGGTCCATGGGAGTTCTCCACACAAAGCTCCAGTTCATGGGGGGAGCCACAAATATACTGTAGGTTCTCCTCTCCAGACCATCACTATTCATGTGCAGGAACATGAAACAGAAAAATAGAAACAGAATGAGAGGGGGATAATCCACTCAAGCCCTGCTAAGAACACATCAATTCCTATTGACTGAAAGGGACTGAATTATCCACATAATATGTCTGAAATACAGACGGGCACGAAATGATTATTTTTTCATTTTGTTTTTCATTTTTCATTTTGTTTCAAAACAAAATGAAAAGCGAACTGATTTCTAAAGAAAAACAAACAAACAGACAAACTGGAAATCTTCCATTCGTTCCATTTTGTTATTCGTTAATGGCAAAGTTTCCCATAGGAATGCATAGAAAAGCAATGCTTTCCTATGGGAAACCACTTTAAACAACCCATGCCTTCCCCCCAGTCGGGCACGTTGAGGGGGAAAGGTGCAGGTCATTTAAAATGTCTTTCTTCCCCCGTGGCAAGCAATTACTTTAGTTGATAAAGACATTTTAAAAACAATCCACCCCCCCCCCCCCAATTGGGCGTGTTGGGGGAGAGGCAGTGGAAAAAAATGAAATGAAAACCAAAACAAAATAATGACATTTTTCCATTTGGTGCCCATCTCTAGTCAGAAAGTCTCAGCTGGGTGGATCACAGTCAGAAGGTCAAGGGGCCATGGCAGGAGGACACCATGGAGAGCTAATCCATGGTCATTATAATGAAAACTACATATCCCATCAGAACTACTTCTCTGTACCACCATGACCTAGTTGGCAATGTTTGTGAATTATTGTTCTAACCCAACTCCTAGTAGGTACATTGAGTCCACCAGAGGCTGGGTTACTTCCACCATGGTCCTTCCTCCTTTACAGAGGTGATTTCTTGCCACAAAGACCTAACGTATGTCTCAAAAAATATATTGTGGAAGTCCATCGTCACTACCACCCACAGTACAGCTGCTGCCTGGAAATTGGCAGCAGGTATTTTCATAGAAAGCCATAAACATTACAGACCTTCTTGGCAATGCTGTCTGCAAGAATATCCAAGCATGTGTGCTGTTGACAAAAAAAAATGAACAGGTGTTTAAGGTTTAGATTATGGCTCCCAACTGGAGACAAGATGGAAGTGACACTGTAGATCAATGGCTTTCAACCTGTGGGTCTCCAGATGTTCCTGAACTACAACTCCCAGAAGCCTCCACCACTTGCTGTACTGGAAGGGATTTCTGGGAGTTGCAGTCCAGGAATATCTAGGGACCCACAGGTTGAGAACCACTGATTTCGATAATCAAGTCCAGTTCCTTGTTAAGAAAGCATAGTGGGGAATTACATGGCTGCTGAAGGTATACGCTCCACACCCTGTCCTAGACATTATGTCAGTGTCTCAACTGGAAGTCCTAGAAGGACTAAGTGTCCAAAAAGTGGCAGGCAAGCAGTAGCAAATCTAGGAAAAAAATCTTTATGGTACATTGACTTATGCCTCCACTGCAGCTAGAAAGGGAAAGGAAGAGGAGGGTGGCTTTTCTCTGAGAAGGAAAAGGAGAAGGTTGCCATAAGAACACAAGAAGAGCCCTGCTGGATCAGGCCAAAGGCCCATCTAGTCCAGCTTCCTGGATCTCACAGTGGTCCCACCAGATGCATCTTGGAGCACACGAGACTAGATATCTGTTTCCTGATACTATTCCCCTGCATCTGACCCTTGAAGTACCCGGGTTTTAAGCCTGGAGATTACACATATCCATCATGGTTTGTAACCTGGGATGGACTTTTCCTCCAGGAATCTGTCCAATCCCCTTTTGAAGGCATCCAGGCCAGATGCCATCACCACATCCTGTGGCAGGGAGTTCCACAGACTAACAATGTGCTGGGTGAAAAAAATATTTTCTTTTGTCTTTTCTCACTCTCCCAACCCTCAGTTTGAGTGGATGTTCCCCTAGTTCTGGTATTTTGTGAGAGGGAGAAGAGCTTCCCTCTATCCACTTGACTCATGCCCTGCATTATTTTGTATGTCTCAATCATACCCCCATAAGGCGCCCTTTTTCCAGAGTAAAGAACCCCAAATGTTTTAGCCTTTCTCATAAGGGACACTCCCCCCCCCGCCGCCCAGTAATCATTTTAGTCACCAGCTATCTATTCCTCCTTATTACCTCGCAAGGAGCTATATTACAGAGGAGGAGCCGAACTGCAGTCTGGTCTCCTTCATCAGCAGGCAAAAAGCCAGGAGGAAGCTTCTTCACCGACCATGCCTCAGGCAAGGTGGTTCCAAAGGAGCATAAGAAGGACATTTTGCAAATGCTCGCCCGTCTCCGTTCAGCCATCAGCCTGCTGGGGCAATTTGTCCCTGAAACTAACCCTAAAGCAGGCAACTGTGATCATTCTGAAAGACTACAACTTCCATTAGCCCTTGCTAGTCCTGCCAGTGGTGAAGGCACATGGGCATTGCAGTCCACAGTACATTTAGAGGCCTACTGGTGCCCACCTTTCCACTAAACACATTTGCACACTCCGTGGCTCGCAGTTACGGGCCATTTATATCATTTTGGCAAGAGCTTCATTGACCGCTAAGATCTATTACTTCAATCAGTGGTTCTCAACCTGTGGGTCCCCAGATGTTCCTGGGCTGCAACTTCCAGAAGCCTCCACCACTCACTGTGCTGGAAGGGATTTCTGGGAGTTGCAGTCCGGGAACATCTGGGGACCCACAGGTTGAGAACCACTGACTTAGATTCTATCCCAGGCTGTCTTCACAATGAATATGAATATTTCTGTACAATTCACATCAGTTCCCTTAGAATCTGATGTTCAGTGGATACATTCTTCCCTCTTTTTTGTAGTGGGGACAAGACCTTCCATTATGGTTCTGTTGTATTTGTGGAGGCTAGATTAAACAAATTATTCTTGCTCTTAGTTTGCTTATTGCTTGTTCTCACACTCTGTTTTGATTATCCTCCTGATGCTGCTTGCTTAGCTTCCTTACATATTGGCATTTGGATTAATTTTGTCAGATGTGGTTTGCTTTTCCCTTTCAGTTCTGCTTTTAATGTGTTTTTATTTTAAACCACTTTGGGAGCCACTGCCGCTGAATGCTAATTTACAAATATCATACAAAAATGAATGCACAAATAAATGTAGAGAGTTCCTTAGACGTGTGGTGGATGAGTAAGGAACACGAATGATCTTTTTTCTCTGAATTCCATTCAGTAAAATCCCCTGTTCTTTTCCTTTGAATTCAGTTGTGCATAAATATACACAATGCGGCACTCATTCAATTTGGAAAGTTATATGAACAGCATCACTGCTATGTGCATAGATGCAGAGCACAGCCAGTGCTGAAAGGTAGATGTTTCTTCCCCAAGCTGGTTGCAGATCTAGCAGGAGTTTTTGGATATTTCCAAGCAAAATGAGGGAGACCATTAAAAAAATCTACACCAAACAGTCTAATCAGATGATCTCATTTTGCAGCTAGTATTAATGATGAGTAGAGATGGGTACGAAATGAGTGATTTTTCATTTTCGTTTTCGTTTTTTTGTTTCATTACGCAATGAAAATGAAACAAATTTTTTAAAAAAACAAAACAAAAATGAAAACGAAACAACCAAATGTGCCGTGTTTTTCATTTTCGTTGCAGCAGATGCATTGAACTAAAAAGAATGCTAACAAAACAGCAATTTTTCATTTTCGTTTTTGTTTTTTTGTTTCGTTACCTAACAAAACGAAAATGAATTTTTTTGCAAAAAAGTCACGAAAATGAAAACAAACCGAAACGGACCCCTAAACGACCAAACGGCAAACGAAACACCA